>BLBF01000006.1:33498883-33527675 GCA_015471245.1 Laticauda colubrina
TATCTATCTATCTATCTATCTATCTATCTATCTATCTATCTATCTATCTATCTATCTATCTATCCATGATGAAACAAGGATAAATCCCATTGTTACAGAGCAGCATAGCTACCAGGAAGAAACTAGCTAACTTTTTGTGATCTTCTGACCAGCTAAGTCAATGGGGAAGCCAGATTCACTTAATAACTATGCTACTAACTAAACAACTACAATGATTCATTTTACAACTGTGGCAAGGAAGGTTGTAAAATGGGGCAAAACTCACTTAACAATTGTCTCACTTAGCAATAAAAATGTTTAGCTCAATTGTGGTGATAAATTGAGTATAACTGGTATAATTTGTCTACTACTTTGTTTCCTTTTAAATTGGAAAACTGCATTTCAATTTCCTGCAAAGTTTAAAGGGGACATTACACATTTTTAAAACATAGAATTAAAGTAAGTTCACATTTAAGGACAATAAAAAAACGCAACCCTCTTACTTAAAAGACAAGGTATCTCCAATACATCTTTTTCTCCAATTCTATGCCTCAAAGGATCTCTTTCAAAACAGATCTTCTTTACAAAAAGTGGCCTCTGCCTAATTTGCATGTAGTGTGTCAGTAACCATAGTCTTCCAATTAATGACATTTAGACTAATCTACTAGAGCACTTCAGAAATTACTAGGAGTTTTGCCTTCCTTCTGCTTTTTGGGTTATACATAGTTCCCATTATGCTTGCTTGTTCCTTAATATTTTGTGCATCAAATCATCCAAAGTCTATTGCGTGTTGTCAAGTTGTTTTTAATGGTAGAAATGCATATTTGTTGTACTTGGGGCTCTGGCAAAGCATGAAAAGAAATCTTTAGAAAGCTGTAAGTAATTCACTGACGCCAAACTCTTCTTTAGCTCAAATGTGCTTATTTAGGCAGTCTATTCAGAATCTTGTGAAATTTCAGTAAGACTGTTGCCCTTTTGAAAAACAGAACACTAAATTTAATCCTTGCAAAGATTAACCGTTTTTATGAAATTCTTGGAACACCAAGGTACACATAGGCACACACAAGATGTAAAAAGATGTCATCATGAATTATTTTGGACACTGGTTTTAGCCCAGTGAAATTTATGGCTGTATAAATCTGAATGTGAGCAAAGGTAGTAACTCCCCTTTCCTTGCCTGAGTGTTGCCATTAAATATTTTTAAGCACACAGCTGCAGAAACTCTAACACAGCTTGCTTTTCTGTTTTCTGGATTTCCAATATGAAGAAGTAAAATTCAGATGAATAGTCCAGGAGATGCCAGAGAGAGTTGAAGCCAGCATACCAAGTATGTAATACAGCTGTACCACAAACATGCCAGGCTTTTTAAAGTTTAAGCAATGGTGTTATTTTTTTTTCCAACTATTCCATGCAATTTTTGAAAAAAATGATTTTATACAGAGTTGTGAAAATTTATGGGATCAGTGAAAATGATTATGATAAACTGTACATAAAAGAATAACATATCCTCCTTGTAAAAATGTCAGAAAACAAACAAACAAATAAACAAACAAACAGAAAATACTGTCCGGAAGAAACTTAATAGTAACTTTAAGATTCACCGAGAGATTTGTGCTTAATGTTAATTTAATAAATCTGCATTTGATAGACGTTTTCCTAGCATTTTAGCCTATAAGTATTATACCTATTCATAGTGTTTATAATTGCAGAAATCATTCTGCTTTTTAAGACTAATTCCAAATGGTATTTGCCATTTTTATGCTTCTCCTTGTGCTGTTATATAAATACGTGATCCCCAAATCCCCCTTTAAGAACTAGCTTGTCTACATTTCTCTCTGTAACCTTAACTGAAAAGTTCAGCATCAGTTTATTGAAAGTTGACTCTAATTTCAAACATATGTATCACTTTGTTTCTTCCCACTGGCTTTAAACTCTAATCATTTATCATTATTGGCATCACTTTCCAAATGCATTTTTTTCATGATTTTCTCTGTTCCCCACAGATATATTTCTTTGTTCACTACATAGCTTTAATATCTTGTCCATTCAAACCAAAACCTTTAACAAGGGAGGGAAATCTATTTTTTTTTAAATGTTCAGTAAAATTCAGGATTATATCTGGAAGTATTGGGAGGAACAGGTAAGATGGAGTGGCTGGAGTTTGAGGGCTACAAGATCTGGATACTTTCCATCCTTTAAAGTGGAGAGGGCAGCGCTGCTCTGATTAGAACTGGTGTATAATTAGGGGACTCTCCTGGACTCGTGGCTCCCAGCTGAGGAGCAAGGGCAGCCATATCTAAGAAGATTTTAGCACAAATTCATTTCGTATACCAATTATGCCCATTTTTGTATTGGGGGCCCTATTCAAGGTTACTATTCCTTGGTGACTTCTTGCTTAAATTATTGTGTTGTGCTGTGGATAAGGCTGCTCTTGAAGACTACCCCAAAGTTATATATAATCCAGAATCTAGTAATATAATTAGTTGGGGTAAAACGTTAGGGTATGTCCATGTAATTCCACTCTTACATGAGTTACACGAGTTACTGGTAGACTTCTGAATGCAATTCAAGGTGCTGGATTGTCAAATGCAAAGTCCTTCATGGATAGGGCCAATGGCATTAAACATGCCTTCTCTATTGCTATGCAGAACACCCACATCTTTGAGATCAAAACGTTGACAATCCTGCTGACCTATACAAAGATCTTAAAGATCTTTTCCTTATTCTGTGGTGTCATTTTTCTTTTCTGATTTTTACTATTTGTATTCCTTTGTCTTTAATGTTGCTAAGTCACCAAAGCAAGTTGATGGTGGTGCAAATTTAGATAATCAAAAACAAAAAACAAATCTATTACTCTATTTAAAGGCAGAAATAGTTTTCAACTGATTGGACAATAAGCTTGAATAGAAAATGGTCCCATGGAATTTTTGAACATCAGTGTATCTCATAAGTACAAGTCTAATACCAGTTGTAAAAATAGAGTAATAACAAAGTAAACAGCTAAGAACCAACATCTCTTTTGTGATATCCCTGTTAATTACTTATTCTGTCTACTCATTCACTGAAACCTATTTTTTTCCTGTCACTTCTGTAAGAGCTTAACAACTGACCAAATTTGAAAGCTTACTCAATTTTTATATAAAGTCATATCTACATTTTAATACAATGTTTTGTATGTCATTTTTGGTTTGGACAATAGTGAAAAGGGACTTCCCTGAAACTGTTTTAAAAATTGTAATCCCACGTATGATAGAAAAATATTCAGATTTACAAATTCAAACCTGAGTTTCATTTTCTCATCTTTGGAGATATGGTGGCTGGTTCACAGGACATATTGAATCACAAATTAGCTAATTATATTTCAGCCTTGTATTTTTTGTGAATCTAATCTGTGTGGTTAGGTAATAGTTTGGTGAATTTGGATTATAACCATGGTGTTTTTAGAGCATGTGTATTGAACAAGGTGACTGACCATGTGAGGGAAGTTCTCACAATTAATAGTTCAACAGATTCCTGATTCAATCAGACTATTTTTAAAAAACCCACCCTTACTGCCATCTCCACAATGTCAGGTTTTTTCTCTTCTTTTCTGAGTCACCGTCCCTCACAGGGTGACTTTTTGCTACAAATAAAGGATTCACTCTTTCCCCTGTCTAGTGGGAGAAGAAAGGATGAGTAATTTCTGCCCATTAGCAATGTCTAACTTAGTATTCACTTAGCTCTCAGTGAATACATTACAAGGAGATTAATTGCGGTTAACTGCCTTGTTTCTATTTAAGTAACTATTTACTATTTAAGATGTATTACAGAACAGCATTCATATTGAGAGATCTACTCACATGAAGTACAGAATCAGGAATTATTTAATCAGAAGGGACTATAACAAACCACTGCTGTGAGAACGCTCATTCATACAATGCCTGCCAACATGGGTGCAACCAAGCACAGAAATAAACTAGGGTAGTAAAGCTATTAAAAAAAACAAACTCTTGAAGAGTCTGAGTTCTAAATGCAATCCAGCTTCACAATTCGGTATCAGGCTTATGCTCCAGATCTTCTTTCTCATCCATCCACACACAGATCACATTCACTCCAATAATTCCTCTCTCTCTCCCTCCCTGCCCTCTCCAATACCACCATCAACTCCCTCCCTCCCCCTCCCATCACTTTCTTCAACTTTCCTCCTTTTAGCCATTGCCAGGTTTTGTTGTTATTGGCTTTGCCTGGTAGTTTTTTTTTAATGTAGTGGCCATGTAATACTTTGCTTTGCCATATCTCTTTTCTACATTTTATTTGGTATTTCTTGTTGGTCATTCTGGTCTCTTTGATATTCAGTAAGTTTTCATGGTGTACTACTTCATTGCATATTCTTCACTGTCCTTCAGATATTCTTCCAATGCCTTTTTTATTTCTTTGTCTGGTGTTCTTGCAACATTCCATACCAACCTATGCTCCTTGGTAAGTATTATTATTTGTACTTGGGTGGTTAGATGCATTTCACAACAAAATGTAGTACAACAATAGCCAGTATTTCACTCTGAAACAAGTATACTAACCAACAAATTAAACCATTGGAAACAGTAGACTCTTTTACATGTTTAGAGAGAGATGCTTACATATCATCTATATCCAGGATTAAACAAAGTCTACATTTCCTGTCTAAAAACAATTTCCTCGTACTATTGTATCTACCACAAATAACAGGGGGGTGGGATGAAACATTTTGGCAACTTTAGCCAGCAATACATATTTTGACTTTTTCCTGCAGTTCTGTTAGCTCAAGCAAAGACAGAAATCTTGTCCTCCAGATGTCATTGGATGTCCAATTTCATTAATCTAAAAGAACATGGAAAATGGCCTGGGGTGATAAAATTGCCTCCATGGAGCCAGAAGTTCCCCATTTCTGTTCGTACAAAATGTGCAAACCGGATAATAAAGCTATTCCCTGAACAGTTTATTGTTCTCATCACCAGATTAGAAACACAACTGCTTTTTCTAAAAAATATCTGAAAGTGAAATCTGTGTTGATCCATTTCTTTTATATTCTCCTGGAGGTTAGTTTGCCATGTTTGTAAAATAAATGAATTTTAAATTAAGTTAGTGTTTGAACTTACAACAGGTTAATTCTTTCCCAAACCTTTTGGGATAGCTCTCCACCCTCCATCATCATGTATGAATAAATAAGCCTTAGTTTTACTTGAAAGAAAACGATTTATTTTAACAGTATCTGAATACATGCCGAGGTAATATATATTTGATGCCTAATCACATTTTTCCATCTGCAATTTAAGAAGAAAAGTTTATTTTTCTTTAAAGAGTTATTTTAGTTGAAACGAGCTTGTGTATAAGTCAAGGGGAAATATGTTATTAACCAGAAGGGTTGGAAGACATTCACTCTTTTATTCTTAAGGCAATTGATGATACTTCTGGAAAATTTACTGGTCTGTATGCAAGTATATAAAGCCCATGTCACACTGAACCAACAGATGCAAAGAGGATGTAAAATGGACAAAAAACCTTGCCATCCGTTCGAAAACGCGATGTACTCACTGCCTCCGTTTGGCTTCCTCTCTATCCATCCAGCATCCGTTTATTGATGTTTCATCCGCTCCGAAAGTTTTGGGCTGCCCAAAACTTTTGCGCGGAAAATGTATCCAGTTCGTCAGTTCTGCATCCACTACGCATCCGCTACGCATCCGTTCTGCATCCGTTATGCATCCGCTATATCTGCTAGGTATCCGCTGCGCATCCGCGCAACTTGCATCCGCTCGGACGCAGGGAGGAAGTGGAATGGACACAGAACAGATGCAGAATGGATGCAGCACAGAAACAAAGCGTATAAAGCGGAAAAAACGTTTGCAGAGGGGACCTATCTCGGATATTAAGGATGCCTAGAGGATGCCTAGAGGATGCCTAGAGGATTCAAAGGGACACCTATACTGCCTATAAAAAGGGGGAGCAACTCGCTTGCATCTCACTTTCAGACCAGCAGACCAGCTGTGCAGACCTCTGCAGCCTTCATCTGACTCTTCCTCTTCCACAGCATCCAGTCATGTCCACCGTGGATTGTGACAAAGTCCTTTCGGCAGCCACCATCCTTCTGCAACAGTGCGAAACCATCTACAGGCTCTGTGAACTCTATTACGGGAAGAAAAAAAGGCGGCCAAGAAGCGTCTGGGTCCAAAGATGGATCAGGAGAAGAGCAGAGTACGGACTGTACAACAAGCTGATGGTGGAGCTCAGGAACGAAGACACTCGTGCATTCCAGAACTTCATGAGGATGCCTCCAGCCATGTTTAACGAACTTGTGCAGCGGTTGACACCCAGGTTGACCAAGACAAACACCAACTTCCCACCCAGCCTGGAACCTGGGCTCAAGGTGGCACTGACTCTGCACCACCTGGCCTCAGGGACCACCTACAGGAGCATGCAGTACGGCTGGAGGGTGCCACCCAACACCATCAGCATTGTGGTCAGAGAAGTGGTGCAGGCCATCATTGAAGAATACAAGGAGAAGCTCCTCCAGTACCCTCCACTGAAGAAGGATGGAAGAAAGTTGCAGAGCAATGGTATCAGAAATGGAACTTCACCCACATACCGTTAGAGCCATAGATGGCAAGCACGTGGCCTGCAAAGCTCCAGCCAAGTCGGGGTCCACTTATCACAACTTCAAGGGCTTCTTCAGCATCATCCTCTTCGCCATGGTTGATGCTGACTACAAGTTCATGTACATCGATGCTTCAGGCAACAGCTCATCTTCAGATGCCCAGGTATACAACGCCAGTCACCTCAAGGAGAGGCTGGAAGGCAACCTCATGGTGGGCTTCCCAGATCCAGACCCGCTGCCCAACGACAAGCAAGATGTGCCCTACTTCATCGTGGGAAATGACGCCTTCTCCCTCACAACCTACCTCATGAAGCCTACACCTCCAAATACCTCACCTGTGAAGAGAGGATCTTCAACTACAGGCTGTTCAGGGCAAGGCGGGTGGTGGAGAACACCTTTGGCATCCTGGCCAACAGGTTCCAGGTACTTCTCACCAACATGCAGCATAGCCCAGAGACCATGAGGAGGATCGTGGAAGCTTGCTGCATCCTGCACAATGTCATGCGCACCCACTACCCAGTCTTGCAGAACAGGCTTGTGGACCGTCAACAAGGCAATGGGGACATGGAGCCTGGGGAATGGAGGCAAGGGCAAAACCTGATCGACACTGAGGATGTGCAAGGCCCCAACAGAGCCTCACGTGAGGCGAAGAATCAGCGCAACCTCCTGAAACACTGGTGCAACTCCCCAGCTGGAGCAGTGGAGTGGCAAGACAGGATGGTAAATGCTTAATGGATGCTTCCTTCAGCCTGTCTCATCACACGGATGAGATTGGGCCATGTATGTTTGGTTGGCCTACAATGAACAGGGCGTTTAATAAAGAGTTGTGTTTATGTTGACATGTGTGGATGATTGATTATATCGTTATTGATAATAAAGGGCCATAGATGTGGCACCTGGGAGGGTGGACCATACAGTCCCACTATGCTTGCACTGGAGGTTTATTTATCCCACTGCTATCCTAACCCATCCCACAGCTATTACCCATCCCACAGGTATCCTAACCCATCCCAAAGCTATCCTTACCCATCCCACAAGCAAGCAAAGGCTTATTAAAAAAAAAGAATGAAACAAGTGTGTGAATCATAAATAGACTTTATTAACAACAAGCTATAAGACAAAAATGAGTCTCTGGCACTCCTCTTGGTCGCTCAGTTTCAGGGGTGAAGGGTGCAGGTGCTATGGAGGTGGCTGGTGCCGGACTGCTTGTCATCAGCTCCTCCAGAAGCAGAAGCAGCAGAAGCGCCAGCCCCAGAAGAGCGAACTCGTGCTGCAGAAGCCCCAGGAAAACCAAAGTGAGGGCCAGGGGGCGGGATGGTAGCCCTGTCCCTCTTGCAAGGGCTGGCAGCAGATGGCTGAGGCTTGCTGTGCTTCTGCATGGTTGTGGGGTTGCTGGCTGGCAGGGAGGCTGGCAGGAACCAAGGCTGGCAGGAAGGCTGGCAGGGAGGCAGGCACCAAGGCTGGCAGGCAGACATGCAGGCAGGGCAGGCAAGGCAGCCAATCCGTCCGGCAGCAGGTCTTTCCTCTGAATGGCAACCTGCTTCCGAGCTGCTTCCGTTATATCCACGGGGCTGACACAATGCATCCTCCCCGCATGCGCAATTAATGGCAGGCATCCATTAGGCTTCCGCTGTGCATCCGCTGTGCATCCCCTTCATCCGCTAGGCTTCAGCTCTGCATCCGCTCTTTCCGTTCCGCATCCGCTTTGCTGAGACCCCCCGGAAGCCCTGCGGATGTGCCATCCGCTCCCATCCGCTTCCATCCGCTAGGCTTCCGTTCCGCATCCGCTTTGCATCCGCCCTGCGTCCTCCATGCGTCCGTGTTATCCTCTCCGGTTATGCAAATTTTTGCCTCTTTTGAGAGCGGATAACAACGGATGGAACATTTTGCTCGTCCGCTGTGTCCTTTTTGCATCCGTTGGGTAGTGTGACATGGGCTTAAGGTAGCAGTAGAAAGAAATATAGCAGTGCTGGAAATAGTGTTAAATGTATTGGAATATTGCACTGATTCTTTCAAGGGAACCTCATACCACTCCATTTCAACAGTAATAACTGGGCCTGTTTTCAAATGGAAGCAACTCATTTTGAGCACTGCACAAAAATATACTTTCTACATTTTAAACAATTTATTTCTCAGGGAAAACCCAGTTTCATCCTCAGTCTCCCCCATTTTGAAAGATGAATAGAGTGAAGTGTAATAGCAATTTCCAACAGTGTAATTATGCCACTTTTGTCCATTAAAATGTGACGTGAACAGTATTAAATCCCCTTATAAAGGCAACATTTTTACTAAATGCTTCAAATAAGATTATAAGGGTACTGTTAACTCCGAAACAGCCAGCTGAAAACAAGCAGAATGTGATAGGTACAAATTAAAGTTGTTGTTTTTTAAGATGATAGGCTTAAAAACATAGGTACCATCATGTTGGATCAGATTTACTCTTAAAGGCAGTTTAAAATGTTTCTAGCACATTTTGGCGTTGCAACAAAAATACAGTTGAATGCATGGCAGAGCCTGTAGGCCATATATATTTGATAAATAAAATAATTAAAATATCTGTATATACATGTCTATTTTGTAGTTATAAGGAGCAAAAGAAAGACAGTTTGACTCATTTTCTGTTGTGGCAAAAATCCACTTAAATGTTTTTTTTTTTGTCATTCTTAAAATCGTCCAGTAAAGAAAACCAATATCATTGCCACTTTATAAGCAGAGCAGAGTTTATCTAAAGATGAACCTTTCCGATTTCAAGGCTTATAAATTAAATTGAACTCAAAAGGTCCTAATTCAAATGTGTAAATTATATTATAATTTACAAACTGACTGCTAATGTGCTAGCTAGCACCACTAGAGGGCAGTGATTGGGGTGCTTGACCGTGGAATTAAATATGCGGTAGGAGGAAAATATATTAATCTATGACAGCATAAAATCAAAATGAGCCTACTGGGATATTCTAACCAGCAGCTAACAATATAATGCAACAGTTCCTAGATGTATAGCAGCTTCCTCTACTTGAATTTTTGCACTTTGTTGCTAGTTTGTAAATGGAGTCCCTTAAACTTATTGTCATGGGGCATTTCAACTTGCCTTCTCTGGAGCTGCAGTCAGTGACAGCTCAGGAATTTATGGCCAAGATGGCAGTCATGGATGTGATCCATGTCATCAAGGGTTCAAAATATATGGATAAGCACATGCTGGATCTGGTTTCTATGAAGGGACAATAATGACATGATTTGGATTATTAATCCCCCCTTGATATGATTAGTTTACTTTTGATTGCCTGCAAATACTCTGTAACTGCTCCTTGTCACATGCAGGCTGGTCCTATTTTATTAACTGCCCAGGAAACTAATGAACTCAACTAAATTTCGAAGGAAGCTTGTGGCTATTCCTTAAACTCTGGTGCACGGTTCAACTGAAAACATCAGGGTAAAAGCCTGGTTTTTGAATGGTTAGAATGCAGTACTCTGCAGCATGGAGTTCGATCCAGACAAAGCTCAGGGTTTACTTTGCCTTCTGTCTTTTAAAAATCAGTAAAATGAGGATCCAGATTGTTGGGGGAAATATGCTGATCTGTTTACCGCTTAGTGAGTGCTATAAAGCATTATGGAGCAGCGGTATATAAATCTAATTGCTATTACTTCTATTAGGACTGAATCACACTTATGCAGTCTGTTCTGTCCGGAAAGAAGCGCGTGAGACCAGGTTCCAAACAACAACTATTTTATTTAACTCTCAAGGCAAAAGATACGGAACATAGCCCAAGCCTCAGCAGCCCTTTATATAGCGGCTTGCCTAGCGGCTTGTGGCCAATGACACTTGTTTAACTCTTCCCGCCGTTTGGCGGCTTCCCAGATTGGTTCTTAGTGAACCAATCCGTAAGTGGCTTTTTCAGCCAATCAGAACGAGGAACTTGGAACCTACCAAGTTCTATACAGAACACCCTTCCCCCTTTAGTTCAGTCCAACCTGGGTGACGTAGTCGTGCAGGTAGGTGGTGCTTTTTCTAGTCCTAGTTGACCTGCGTGGCTCAGTCTTGTTTTGGTCTTCCAGCGGTTCAAACGGGATCACTGCTTCTCTCGGCCTTCTCCATGGAACCTCCTGGAAGGGTGAGTCAGCCATGCCACTCCCACCTGAGTCTCTCCGGCCGGTTGAGATGGCTCCGCCACTCCCTCCTGGTTTGACCGGGTTGGTTGAGCTGGCCTGGCTGCCACCTCCCAGGAAGGCCTTGCTTTGCACTCCTGCTCCCGGACTTCTTTCTTGGAGTTCATCTAACCGTGAGTGCTCTTTTTGTTTGGTTAGATTGTCATTTTGCAGAGTTTGTTGTCTTGTTATGGGAGGTTCGTCTCTCCCTTTTTTATTTATTTGTACTCCCCCCCCCCTCTTTGGTTGTTTTATGGTTGGAATTTATTATTTTTGGTTCTGCGGCGGGTTTTCGTTTGAGGTTGCAGGAACGAAGCTGGTCTATGTGCCGCTTCCATTCCCTTCCATCATCTAAAATTAGTCGATAGGACCTGGGGCCTGTGATTTGTGTGATGGTGGCTGGAAGCCATAGAGGGTCCCCGTTAAGGTTCTTGGCATAGACTAGGTCACCGATTTCAAAGGTACGGTATTTGCTGGAGGAGTCGGAGGGTTGTAAGTGGGGTGTAAACTGTCCAGGTAGGACCGTAGTTTCCTACCCATTAAAAGTTCAGCTGGGCTTTTATTTGTTGTGCTACTAGGGGTAATATGTTGTAAGGTTAATAGTCAGTTTAGTTTGTCCTGCACGTCCCCCTTGTCCATTCTCTCTAGGCCCTCTTTAGTATACCGAACCAAGCGTTCAGCCCTGCTATTCGCAGCCAGATGGGCCGGCGCGGTTAAGGCATGACGGATACCTTGGGCAGCCAGATATTGTTCAAATTGCAAGGCTGTAAATTGAGGCCTATTGTCCAAAACCAGTAAATCAGGTAGCCCATGCGTTGCAAACAATTTGTCGAGCTGTTTCATAACAGCCTCGGTGGTTGTGGAAGCCATGAGGATGACTTCCAACCAGTTCGAATATGCATCAACCACAATCAAAAAAGTGTTCCCCTTTGTTGGCCCAGTGAAGTCAATATGTACTCTAGACCATGGACCCCGGGGAGTTTCCCAGTCTCTTATTGGTGCCTGTGGGGGGGTAGGCCTCGCTTTTTGACCGCCATGGCATGTTGTAACCCAGCGTTCAATGTCTTTGTCCAGCCCTGTCCACCAGACGTAACTCCTGGCCACGGCTTTCATTTTGACTATGCCCAGGTGCCCCTCGTGCAACATTCCTAGGACATCTTCTTGGAGGCTGCTCGGAATTACCACCCTGTCACCCCATAAAATGCACCCCTTTTCAATAGACAGTTCGGTCTGTCTGGCATGGAATGGTTTAAAAGTCTCAGTTTTGTTTTCCTCTGGCCAGCCTTTACCAACCCAGTTCAATATGTGCGCCGTCAAAGGGTCTTTGGCTGTGGCTCTTGCGACGTCGGCTGCAGTCAGCGGTAGCTCTGGGCAGGTCTCAAGATGAAATGTGGAGGTAGTTGGAGCAGGGTCATCCTCTGTGATGGGCAACGGGGAATGGGTCAGGGCGTTGGTGTGTGGGATGACTTTGCCGGGTTGGTGGAGCAGCGTGTAGGAATAGGCAGCGAGGAATTCAGACCACCTCGTCATTCTAGGTGACAGAATGTTCGGGGTTGGCTTGTTTCCTGCTAGGATTCCAAGAAGAGGCTTGTGATTGGTTACAATAGAAAAAGGTCAGCCATAAAGGTACTCATGAAATCGTTTGACTCCGGCGATGATTGCGAGGGCTTCCCGATCAAGTTGGCTGTAATTGTGTTCCGACTTGGAGAGCGTCTTGGAGTAAAAGGCAACCGGTGCCTCTCTGCTGTCTGGGAGTTGGTGACTCAGGATGGCGCTGACCCCAGAAGGCGAGGCATCACAGGTGACCATCAGAGGCAGGGTATTGCTAAACTGGATGAGAATGGTGTCTGACGTTAATAGGTCCTTGATACCTTGGAAGGCTTTCTGTTCCCGGTGGTCCCATGTCCAAGTGGTTTTTTTTATCTAGCAGTCGATGTAGGGGTTCTGCTATTGTTGCCTTATGGGGCAGGAACACGTTGTAAAAATTTATGAGGCCTAGGAGCGCTTGGAGATCGGTTTTGTTTTTGGGTCTGGGAGCGTCTTTGATAGCCTTCACTTTTTTTTCGGTTGGGTGAATGTCTTGTTCATCAATTAAATAGCCCAAAAATTCAACCCGGTTAGTGGCCAGTTCACATTTTTCCCTCTTTACTTTGAGGCCTGACTTCCTAAATTTTGTTAAGACTTCTCTTAACCTGGTCTCTAGCTGGTTGGCATTTTTTGCTGAGACCAGTACATCGTCGAAGTATGGGACGACACCTTTGATTCTGTTTAGCAGGCGTTCCATGAGGCTTTGGAACACGCCTAGGGCAACACTAACACCAAATTGGAGGCGGTTACATTTGAATGCCCCTCTATGTGTTACTATAGTCTGCCTCTGCTATAATGTGATCAACGGGTAGCTGTTGATAGGCCTGTGCTAGGTCGAGCTTTGCGAATATTTTTCCTCCCCCTAGCGAGTGCAGTAAATGTTGCACTACTGGCACTGGGTATGCGCTTTGTTGGAGCGCATGGTTCAGGGTTGCCTTATAGTCACCACAGATGCGCACTGACCTATCTGGCTTCACCGGTGTGACAATAGGGGTTTCCCACCTGGCATGGTTGATTATTTCTAAAACCCCTTGAGCTATTAACTTATTTAGCTGCTTGTCAATTTTTGGTTTTAGTGCAAATGGGACGCATCTGGACTTTAAATGGATGGGGGCTATTTTTGGGTCTAGGCTAAATGAAATTGGGGTCCCCTTGCACTTGCCTAGAGACCCGTCGAAAACATCTTGGAATTCTTGGAGCAGGCTCACCTCCCAGTTGGTTGTAGTGATGCGGTTTATCCTGGTCATCCCGATTCCCAGGGGTGCGAACCATTCGATCCCTAATAGGATAGGGCGGTCACAGTCGATGATGGTCAGAGGCAAGATTAAGGCGTGGTGTTTAAATTCAACTAGAAAATGTCCTACTACTGGGATTCGATTTCCCTGATAGTCTTTTAACACTAGTTTTTGTTTCTGTAGTTCTCTCTGTTTAATGTTCGGTATTAGGCACCGGATGGTATTCCAGGATACCATTGATAGGAATGACCCTGAGTCGACTTCCATCTCACAGGGTCTCCCCTCAATGCTCACCTCTATCCAAACCTTCTTTCCGCTTTCCGCCCTGGCATTGCCGATGGTGATTGTCTGATATGTTTCTTCCCTGTCACCCATTCTCTTATTGTGGTTCTATTTGCTGCCAGCTTGTCTGTCATCGTGGGGGGGGGGGTGCTGTCGCGTCTTTTTGGACTATAGCTCTTTTTGTTGTGGCAGACCCTTTCGATGTGCCCCCATTTATTACAAGCCCGGCATAATGCATTGAGGAACCTGCATTCAGCCCACAGGTGATTGCCTCCGCAGCCCACACATTGAAATTCCCAACGATTTCTCCTCTTTTTGTGCCATTTTCTATCTGAATAGAGTTTATGGACATCTTTGTTGTTGTCTTCGGTGTCACTCTGGGTTTCGATGTCCTCATGGTGGGTTGTTGCTGTTGGCTGTTTCTTTCCTCCCTCTGCCTTCTTCTCCCTGGTTTGGGTTGGCAGGTCTGGAACTGCGTTCATTTTCCGCATGGTGCCTGCTGACTTCTTTGCTGCTTTGGCGGTGGTTGCCTCTGCAATGGCTTCGGCCACGGTTATGTTCGGCCTATTCAGTAGTTTGCTCTGAAGGGTAGAGTCCTTCAGGCCGAGGACTAGGTGGTCTCTCATTGCCTCATCCATGTTCTGGAACTCACAGGCTCCTCCGATGTGTCTCAAGGCTGCTACAAAATCTGCTATGGTTTCATCCTCCTTCTGGTCCCTCTTGTAAAATTTGTGCTTTTTAATTAAATTTGAGACCATCGGTGCATAGTGTGCTCAGGGTATTCTGTTCAGCTCGGGCCAAGTCATCTGTTTCACATCTCTGGGTTTCGCCAGCACCTTCGCCATTTTTAATATGGCCAGTCTGCAGTGTGTAAGGAAGACAGCCCTCTTCCTTTGGTCTGAGATTTCTTCCATCTCGTTGCTTTCGAAAAACATTAGAAAGCGATCGATATACGATTCCCAATCCTCCTCATCAGGATTGAAGGGTGCGGGCGGCGCGGTGTTACCGGCCATCTCTCTCACTCAGTTCAGATCGCCGCGTGCTTTGGTCTCACCTTCTACGACGATCCCACCTTCATCGCCAGTGTTCCATCCAGAAAGAAGCGCGTGAGATCGGGTTCCAAACAACAACTATTTTATTTAACTCTCAAGGCAAAAGATACAGAACATAGCCCAAGCCGCGGCAGCCCTTTATATAGCGGCTTGCCTGCCGGCTTGTGGCCAATGACACTTGTTTAACTCTTCCCGCGTTTGGCAGCTTCCCAGATTGGTTCTTAGTGAACCAATCCATAAGTGGCTTTTTCGGCCAATCAGAACGAGGGACTTGGAACCTACCAAGTTCCATACAGAACACAGTCTTTCTCTAATCATGGATTTGGGGTTCTTCATGGTTTAGATAAGATGAAACATATGCAAGACGGAACATATCAGGGCATCTATATATCTGAGTAATATATATTTTTTGCTTTAACCCTATGATTTACATCCTTATAATGTGAAGAACTGGAGCAAAAATTAGGAAGGTCTAACTCCTGGGCTTTATGGAATATAATACTGATTTTGGAATGAATCATAGAAGTTAGATTTGACTATTACTTAGTACAGGACCATAACTAACACCCATGAACATTGTGCAAGTTCTTCAAACTTGCCATAGCATAAGTTGGTATAACTGGGAAATCAGGTTTGCAGAAAAATAGCTTGACATAGATTCAAAAATGGCTTTTAGAACAGTGCTTATGTTAGAATGAACATTCAGAGTCAAAAGTATAAATGAAGACACTCTTATAAAATGATTAATTGAATAGTCCTGTTAGGATAGTTTAATTCTGCATCTCAAAGCAATCAGAGGCAGTCTTTCACACTGAACAGGATAATTCACATTTCAGAGAAGAAAACCATAATGAAAATGATTTAAATTAGTTCCTGAGATGTGCATGCCTACCGCGAACAAATGAGAAAGTTTCTCCATTTTTAGAGTGGAGGGCTACTTGTTGATAAGCATATTTGTCTGGTTCTGTGTGAAGGGTTATTTCCTTTATTTAGCTATAATCTGAGCATTTGAATAAATATTTATAATCCCCATGTCAACAAGTTACATAGGGATCTATTACATAGGATTTATCATCTCATTCTTGTCTTGTTTTGGAATTAATATATCTTGTTACACTTATTTATTTATATACTGTATAGTCACTTATATATTGGATGTTGCCTATTCTCGTAATTCTCAGCAGCTTATTCAGGGAAATATGTCCAGAATCTTTTAAAGTGCCTTGCACAGAACTTAATTCATTCATTAAGCAACCCAAGGGCCTAAATAGTAGGGATATTACTTGATAGATATGACTTTGTCAGAATATTCAAGGTAAAAAGAGTCTTGAAACAGAGAACATCTATGACAGACTAGGAAGATCTACATCTTGAACTTCTATTTGATGATGTTGTTAATAAACCTTATAAACCTTCATATCCAAAATAATTATTCATTAGCCATGCCTTCTTTAGGGACACCAAAATTTACTGAAAACAATAAACTTTCTACATCTTTTAGAGACAAGGGCAAAAATTTTAATATAGGTTGTGAAAAGATTCTAGAATACTCCAAATAGACAAAATCTGAATTAAAGAGTATAATCCATTTAGGCTACCTATGAGAGGCATACATATATGGTAGACTGGTCTCAAAAATATTTCCTGTATCATGCTGAGTAGAGCTAATGCTTTAAAAAAAAATTTTTTTTTGCATTAAGTCTTATTTTTCTCTGTACCACTAGCACCCCATTTCCAGAGTACTGTTTGAAGCAGGTCACATCCTCATCTCATGGAAAGAAGGAAAAGTGGAAAATTGTGGAAATTTGTGGGGAAGACAAATAAAATAAAATAAAATAAAAATGCCTCCTATGTGAAGAAAAAAACTGTGCTCGTTTTCCAGTGTTTATTTTATAAACCCAGTATGGTTTTATTTCACAATTTTGGATTACATATAAATTTTTTTCTGAAACAAATGTAAACATTAGTAACTAAAAATTCTAAAAACCACTCTTTCGTAAATGGATCATTTTTTTTCAAATATCACTCATTTGTATTTAAGTAATATTCTTGTTTTTCCTTATTTTTTAAAGCATTTCATTTAGGCAGATGTGTCATTGTCCTGGATTTTTTAATTATAAAAAAGTATAGCTCTCAAATGTAGCAAACTATAGAGAGGAAATTCTAACATTTTTTGCTCAGTGATATTATCTGAAATCACCAAAAAGTTTTAGCATAAAGTAGGTATGTTATTTCATTATTTTCCAAAAGAGAATGAAGGGTATCAAATTTAGCTTGTTTATTTGTCTTCTGTTGCATCACTGAAGTAAAAATATTTTGTTTTTATCAAAGTTGGGACCATAGTTTAGCTTTAGGTTTCTACATTTTAATGAGCCAACAGAGATAACATTATTTTTTAAATCTAGTTTTTGCTTTCTTATAAATAAAAATAGACAGCTTTGCTTTATTGTAACTGACTGAACTATATTAAATTTATTGTTTTCATACTTCTAAATAAGTCTGTTCAAGTTATAGCTAATAGTTTAAGGACAAATAAAAATACTCCTTTCCTTTGTGAATGGACCTATATACTAATAAACTTATATTATATTATAGAAAAAAATATCTTATTGTATGTATGTATCTATCCATCTATGTATGTTATATATTTATTAGCAACTTACTCAGCCATTTCCTCCTTAAGATTTTTGTATGGAAATAAAATATACAGTAATGGGACATTTTATTTTTTGGACCCCTCCCCCTCCAACTGTGTATATAAGGAGGAAAGCTTAACAGTAAAAACCTCATTTACAAGCCTCCATAAACAAAAACTGTTATGCAATACAAATTCGGTGCAAAGACTTATAAGATCACAGATTCAAAATGTGCTGGGAATAAACAAATTATGCTGAGGCTCACAAAATATCTGAATAAACTAAAGAAGGCTTGACAGAAAAACATAGGCCCGTACAGCCTAGCTGAAGATAACTAAATAAACAAATCCAGCATGAAGGAAGGTGGCTAGAAAACAGATGTGTGAGAGATTTTCATTTTTCTGGCCAAGAAAGAATAATGCATATACTTCCGTTCTGCTTGAAAGAAAGACCAAAGGACTTTATGTAATGCTTCATGCTAAATTTCAGAAAGCTTTTCAGAAGAGCTAGACAAACAATCCCAATCTAGTGGTTGAGGATTAATGCACTTTTCTGTTAAAAATCCTGGTAGCTTAAATGAGATGTAGACCAAGGTATTTGTTGAATTATTTCAAGAGCTAGATACAGAGAATGTTTGAGCTCCATCCAATTTTCAAAGATAGAAACATTTGTTGGCAAGAGTTTAGAGAATTCAGTTTTACCTTACAAACTAAGATGTCTTGCTTTCATATCCATGTAGATAAATTTATCATTATGATTAACTTTGGAAATAGATCTAATTGGAACTTAATAATCATTTATTTCCTCATCAATAGCAATGATTCCATGCAAAGTATCAAAAGATTAATTAATACAAGGAAAATGTGAACCTTATAGGTATATCAATTATATTCACACAAAGAGAGAGCTTCATATACAAGTAGTGTGATGACCCGCGGTGTGGCACAAAGGCAACACAGTCAGATAAGCAATAAGAGTTCCTTTATTATCTCCAGCCTTGCCCCCAATGTCCAGGTTACCTTCGCACTGGAGAAAAACTCTCCCAGGAACAGCCTTTGACTGTTGAAAATTCAGTCCGAAACAAGGTATGCGCAAACTGTAACTTAAAATCCAAACAAACCAAACTGAAGTAATTAGTTTGGCAGGGTAGGAGCAGGAATTTCAAACTTGAAAGCACGGCAAAACTCACACAGTTGGGAAGATGCCAGGAACACAGATAAGGCACAACAATACAAGATAAAGTCATGTTTGCTCCCAACAGCTTGCTGCATGCAGCTTACCTTTTTAAAAATACACTGTGTTCCCAGCTGCAGCTAATGAAGGGAATCAGGGCCCTTTCCTCCCCCATAAGCCACACAACCCACGTTGCTCTCTTCTCCATTCCTCTCTGCCTGCCCTAGGATGAAGAGGGGGCGGGCCTGGGTCTTTCTCTGAATTCCCTCTCCCTTGTTCTACCTCTTCCCTGCTCTGCCCAGCCAGACTTTGCCCTTCCCCAGTTTCTTCCACAGCTAACGGAACACACTCCCACTCCCAGTCAGCTGTTCAGCTTCGTCCACTGAGTCAGATTCCGACAGGGGCATGACAAGTAGTCCTTGACTTACAACAGTTCATTTAGTGACTGTCTGAAGTTACAATGGGATTGAAAAAATGACAGTTTTTCACACTTATGACTGTTATAGACCGTTGTCACCTAATCAAAATTCAGATGCTTCAGAACTTATTCATATTTATGACAGTTGCAATCTCCTGGGACCACATGATCACCCGTGATCTTCTGACAAGCAAAGTCAATGGGGAAGCCAGATTCACTTAACAACTTTGTTACTAACTTAACAACTTCAGTTATTAATTTAACAATTGTGACAAGAAATGTTATAAAAATGGGGCAAACCTCAGTTAACAAATGTTTCACTTAACAACAGAAATGTTGGACTCAGTTGGAGGGCAGAGCTGGTGTTGTGATGATACGGCATGCGATCTTGGAGGTCCGAGATTGCTGCCCATATCCTTGCTCCTGGACAGTCCATTTGGATCTAAACCATCCTGAAGAGACGGCGATCGTAAAGAGTGCGTCCTGTTGATCCCAGGGACATCGCAAAGTCCCTGGTAGATCCAGAAGAAGCTCTTTTTGCCAGCAGCAAAGAGGCAGCCATTAAAGCTGCTGAAGTTGGGACAGCTCTGAAATAGAAGAGAACAGAAAGAGAGAGTGTGCCTGTTTGGTGAGAACTTTTTTTATATATTTTAAGACTTGAAAGGACACCCGAAAGAAAAGAAAGAATCTGTAAAAGTTTTGACAGAAGTGACTAAGCAGCGATTTTAAACAAGGATGTCACAGTAATAATTTGTTTTTCTTCATTGTTGGATTTTTATATATTATTTCATATTTTGAAACTGGACTGACTTCTTTTTATCTTGTCATTTATTCTTCTCTCCTTTTTGATTTTATGACATGTTAAGCTAGAGACTCCTTTTTAGTTATTTTTTAAATATTTTTTTTTCTTTTTTAGTTAAACCTTATTATATTTTGCTTGGAAAAGGAGAGGGGGAAAGTGAAAGCTAAAGAAATTTTGTAGCACTGCCAACTAGAGGCTTGGAAGTATTCGGTTTTTTCCTTACCAGACAAAGCTGAGAAAGAATTGAGACTTTGTTTCAAGGACATTGCCTGGTTGATAAGATAGAGGAAAGAGCATGGGAGAGTATTATTGCAGGTGCTCTTCTGGCTTTCTATCAACAGCTGGAGTCTGGCGCTAAAAGATAGGAAAAGAAAAGTTGATAAGTATTTTGGAGAAGAGAGAAGACAAATAAGAGCCTTGGGTAATTAAATAAAGTGCAGTGAACTCTTTTTATTTTTTTCTAAGCTGCACTATCCCCCCTCATTAGTTTTTATTTTTTTTTCTGGTAATAGACATTTGGACTTTTGGCTTTTTGGAATTTGGCTTTCTGGAGCTTGTTCACATTTCACATTTGTTTCCTTTTGGTCCATTTTTATATATCTTTCTATATTTGAGATCTCTTAATTGGATTAAGGTGTTGAAGAATCTGAAGAACTTTTTCCTTTCTTTTTTGTTATTAACCTTTTCTTCATCTTTTTGTCTTCTTTGGGACTTCTCAACTTTTTTTTTTTAGTGTTTGTTTAGGATGTTTTTATGCTTTTTTTTATTTTTTTTCCTTTTTCTTCAATTTTGAA
The DNA here is from genome assembly GCA_015471245.1 of Laticauda colubrina. Taxonomy (NCBI): domain Eukaryota; kingdom Metazoa; phylum Chordata; class Lepidosauria; order Squamata; family Elapidae; genus Laticauda; species Laticauda colubrina. The sequence continues at coordinate 33,519,592 of BLBF01000006.1, forward strand.
TTTTTAACTAATAGATTGGATTAAGACATACAAGAGCCTGAAGAAATATTGGGTTTTTTCTTTTTTTTTATTATTTTTACTAGGAATTGTAGTTGGTTATTTTATAACTGGATTAAGGTCTAGAAGAATTTGAAGATTTTTGAATTTTCTAAAATGAGTAGGAAGTTAACAGCTCCAATACATAATTTAATACAGATAATGTTAAAGCAAGAAAAAGAACAAGAAAAAGTGATCCTGCAGATGATTATGCAAGGAATTCAAAATGTTCAAACAAGATCAGAGAATATTGAAAAAAGAATAGAGAACATTGAACAAAGAACAGGGAACATTGACCAAAGGACAGAGAAAACTGATGAAAAAGTGGAAAATATCCAACAATTGATGATGAAGTATGATGAGAGGCTCCAAGAAATTGAACAAGAAGGTAAACAAAGAGATAAGAAGATTGGAGACATTTATAACAGATTAACTGTGGTTGAACAAGACAAAAGTGGTATGCTGAGATGGGAGATGGACAGATCAGAATTCTACTTTAGATTTCAAAATATAGAGGAAGAAAAAGGACAAAATTTAGCTGTGATAATGACAGAAATTCTGGCGGAAGCCTTGGAAATAACTCAAGAGAAGATGATGAATGGAATAGATGAGGTTTATTGAGTCTTTACAAGATATACAATGAGAAATAGTTTACCAAGAGAAGTTCATATCAGTTTTACAAAGAAAGCCATTAAAACACAAATATTGCAAGTGGCAAGAGAGAAAACATTGAAATACAAAGATAAGGAGATTATGGTCTTGAAACAAGTACCCAGAAGAGTGAGAGAGATGAGAAGAGAATACCGATTCTTGACCAAATCATTACTTAAAAAAGAGGTGAATTACAGATGGCTGATCCCAGAAGATTTAATGTTCACATGGCAAGAACAGAGGTACAGAATTGTTTCAATTGAAAAAGATGAATCATTTTACGCAGAATTTTTTAAAGAGGAGAAAGAGGCAGAAAAAGAAATTTCACTAATTGAATTCCAAGAGGACTACCAAATGATGACTGGAAAAGAAGAAGGTGCAGTAAGTAGAAAGGAGGAAGCCAAGGAACAACGTGAACAAAGATTGATTACATAGCACAGAAAACAACAAAACAAAACAGAAAGACTCTCCCTAAATCTTTTTTTTAAATGGTGGATGACATAAACTAAAAAGATACATGGAGAGAAAGAAATGTTAAAACTAAACAATATACTTTTTGTTCAAACAGACATTTATCATGGTCCAGAATAGATATGATATGTATGTCAACAGAATTGTTAACTAATATTCAAGAAGTAAACATTGAAACAAGTACTTGGGCATACCATAATCCAGTGACAATTAAATGGAAAGGACAAAGAAGGAGATCTAGATGGACGTTAAATAATACTATTTTAAAGGAAAAAGGCTTCACATGGTGGATGCAGAAAGAACTGGCTCTCTTCTTTAGAGAAAACAAAAAAGAAGACACATCAATTCAGAATGTATGGGATACAGTGAAGGCATATGCTAGAGGCTTGATAATAGACTATACAAGGAAAAGAAATACCACAAAAAGATTAACCTCTAAGGCATCAGAGGATGAGTATAAAGGACTTGAAAAAGAGTTACAGAAAATGCCACAGAAAAAGGATATCAAGTTAAAAATGGATATAATTAAACATAAAATGGGTTTAATAGAAAAAGAAGAGCTAGCACAAAAAATTAGAAGTGCCAAACAGAATTATTTTGAGGATACAAATAAACCAGAAAGATGGTTAGCATATAAACTGAGAAAGGAGAAAGAATCACGGAAAATTTTGCAACTAATAGATGATCAAGGCCAAGTCTGCTATGGTAGTAGAGAAAAGTAGGAAATCATACGTGATTATTATGAGAAATTATACACACAAGAGAATATTGATGAGGAAAAAGTTAAACAGTATTTACAGGATGCTAATTTACCCCAGATACCTAAAGAGATTGAAACAATGTTAGAAAGCAATATAACGATGATGGAGTTAACTGAAGCACTCAAGAAGCAACATAATGGAAAGGCACCAGGCCCAGATGGACTTCCGGCAGAATTTTACAAAACACTGCAAGAATCATTGAACTTTCCATTGCTAGAAGTTATGAATGAAGTTATGTTCAAGAAGAGGATACCTAAATCATGGTCAGAAGCTTATATCACACTTGTTCCAAAAGAGGAGACTGATCCATTACAAATCAAGAACTATAGACCTATTTCCTTATGAAACGCTGATTATAAAATTTTTGCTTCAATATTGGCAGAAAGACTTAAAAAATACTTAAATAATTTTATTCATCCTGATCAAAATGGATTTCTGCCAAAGAGACAAATAAAACACAATATGAGAGTAATTTTGAACACTTTGGAACTATGAGGCACATCCTGAAAAACAAATGGCTTTGATATTTCTAGATGCACAGAAGGCATTTGATAATGTGAATTGGCGATTCATGTTATTACTGTTGGAACAGATGGAAAATTAATCCAAGCAATAGAAGCTATATATCATGAGCAAACGGCAAAGGTAATGATAGAGGGAGACCTGACAGACTCCACTGACATAAGAAAAGGAACCAGGCAAGGGTGCCCACTGTTATCTTTGTTGTTTGTGTTAACCTTGGAAGTGCTAAATAGAAATATTAGAGATGAAAATAACATAAAAGGGATGAAAATTAAAAAGGAAGAATTTAAGTTGCAATCATTTGCAGATGACCTGGTTTTTATCTTAGAAGATCCACTAGAAACAGCACCAAAATTGATAGAAAAGATAGAGACATATGGAAAGGTGGCTGGCTTGAAAATAAATAAAGACAAGACAAAGATTCTGACAAAGAACATGTTATTAAGAAAAAAGGAAGAATTAGCAGACCTATTCAAAATCCAGGTCACGAATAAGATAAAATACTTGGGGATACATTTGACAGCAAGATGCAGTACAATAAAAGAGAATTATTATACTAAACTTAAGCAGCAGATAGCACTAGATTTGGCAAAATGGAAAAATTTACAACTGTCACTAATAGGGAGAATATCAACAATCAAGATGAATACACTACCCAGAATTTTATACTTGTTTCAAACAATCCCAATCAGGCTTGGAAAAGATTAATTTGAAGATTTAAATAAAATCATGTTGAAATATATATGGCAAGGCAAGAAGGCAAGAATAAAGTTAAAACTTTTGAAAGATGCTAGAATAAGAGGAGGATTTGGCTTGCCTAATTGGGAGTTGTATCATCAAGCTACGAAACGGATGTGGTTAAAGGAATGGATAACATTAAGAAGTACTCGATTGTTGACATTAGAAGGACATGATTTGTTGTTGGCATGCTTTTTTATGGTATAAATAAACAAAAACACAGGGGTACTTTAGAAGACTTTTATATACGGGAGTCTTTCTGGTTAAACTGGGAGAAGATTAAAAGACAATGTTATTTGAAAATTCCAGTCTGGTTGTCGACTATTGAGGCATTTTCTTATCCTATAATATACAAATGGAACAAACAGTTAGATATGGTGAAATATTGAATGAAAAGGGTGAACTTAAATCTAAGGAAAAATTAGAGAAACAAGGTATAAAGATGAATTGGTTTTCATATGCGCAAATACAATCAAGGTATGATAGACATTAAAACAGAAGGTTTTTATGATAAATTGATCAATTTAGATAAGATTTTGACAGGTACTGATGAAAAGGTGATTAAAAATTATATGGATATTTGTTAGAAATTAAGTTAGAAGAAGAACAAGTTAAAGAAACTATGATTGCTTGGGGGAAGAATTTTGGATATGGGATCGATTTCGAGAAATGGCAAAAATTGTGGTCTCAAAATTATAAAATGACAATGTCAACAGCATATAAAGAAAATCTGTATGAGATGTTTTACAGGTGGCACTTTCCCCTGACAAGAATATCAAGGATGTTCAAGAATAGATCGGAAAAGTGTTGGAAATCTCATCAGACACCTGGCTCATATTACCATATGTGGTGGACATGCCCAGACGCTAAAAAATATTGGACCAAAATCCACATGTGGTTGGAAAAAATGACAGATAAGCATATAGACTTGAAACCAGAGATTTTTTAATTGGGAATTTTGCCTGAAATGTACAGTAAAGATTTGAAATATCTGATTGTAAATGTATTAACAGCAGCTAGGATTGTATTTGTTAAGAACTGGAAAAATGAGAAGATACCACTACAGGAGGAGATTATTAAGAAAATATTGGAATGTGTTGAAATGAGTAGATTGACATTTGAAATTTGAGAACAAGGGATAAACAATTTTATGAAGTTGGGGATCTGTTCTATCAGTGGTTAGATAATAAAATACAGTAATAGAATATGTAGATTTTTAGAAAATAATAAATATTTAAATATGTATTTTTCTTTTCTTTTTTAAATTATATTTACAAAATGATTCCAGGATAGATCTGAGAGGACAGTATGAATTGTTATAAAATAAACTAAGTAAAATATGATTATCTTATAAAATATGAATGAATAAAAGTATAGTTAGTGATTGATTAATAAAGATATTAAGGTACTTGATATTTGATTGAAAATATGAGAGGATCTTTAATGTAATTGTAATAGAAGACTATGAAATGGTTGTACAAAATAATATGTACCAACTGACACACTGTATGTATATATATGGAAGATGGTTTATGTTTTTATGTTATGTTTGTTTATGTTTGTTTTAAAATTAATATTTTTTTAAGAAATTTTTTTTTTAAAGGACTCAGTTGTGGTAATTACAAGAACTACCTGTAGTTTCTCAAAAGACATGTCTACACTATGACTTTACTTTAACATAGAGTTAGTTTTAGGCAGATCAGCTATTTTTGAAAACTGAAAGAATTTATTTCTGGCTCATGCACTGAAACCAAAACTGTTTTGGGGTGTTTTTTGTTTGCTCTTCTTTGAAGGTTGGCTCTCAGACTTCTACCAGGTAGTCTATTTCCTTTGGCTGGAACTCTTGTCTCATTCTGCTTTCCATTTCTTGGATTCATTTCAGATTTAGAACATTATATACAAAAAGCCAATTTGAAGGTATTTTTAGAATTTAACTTCTTTCTTCACCCACTGAGCAATATTTAACCAACCATGGCTACAGTGATTAGAGAATTGTCAGGCTCCAAAAAAAAAAAAAAAAAAGACACTGAGATTCCTCTTAGTAGTTTCTTTTATTATTTTTCACTTATAGACAAATTCTTACCAAACTAAGGCAGACAACTTGCTCCATAAAACATATACTCTGGGAAACTATTAGGGAGGAGCCATCTTCACCCCCTTTCTCCTACATGAACTATCTTAGTTGCACTGGCTCTTATATATCTGAAATGCACTCCCTCCTTCCTGGAATCCAGATAACATATCATTACAAAAATAATTGCTGACAAATTAATTTGACCATCACAGATTTTTGAATGCAAGAGGTATTTTGGCTCTGAAACTAGAAAGCTCCATTTATAGGATTCAGAATTTTTTTTTAAACTCATCTCCCAAAATGAGGGATACATGGGTAATAATTCCTAAATGTAATGGGAATGTGAAGTTCTTGTTATTCCAATGAAACTTAGATTATGGCACGGATTGAATTACTTTCTCTGCTTCTCTTGTCAGTCAGCTGGAGTAGTCCTGATTGACTTTTAATGTTCTCCGTCTCTTCTCAGCATTCTGAGGCCTAGGGAAATAAAGATGATGAGAGATTGGAGGTTGGCTTCAGATTCTGCACAGGGAGTAAAATTCTTGGTGTGATGAAAGTGTCATAAATTTAATCAAGCTTGTCTGACCTCCTTTACACATGAGTAGTAAGTGTGACCATACATTATTTATTTTATTCAATTTATAAAGCAACAAATTACAAAGTAACATTTAAAATGTAGATAAACATAAAACTCAGCAAAGAAATACATGTCAAGGAATACAAACAATTAAAACATCATACATTTCACATGGGTTTGCTAGAAAATTTAACTTATTAGAACGTTCTGAAAAATTAATGGGTTGGGGATATGCAGACTTGGGGGCAATTCTAGGTGTAGTCAGTGACAGAGAAGATGCCTCTCTGATGTGTCATGAAAAAGCATTGCTTTATTGAAAGGATCTTGAACATACCAATCCTGGCAGATCTTATAGGATAGTCAGAAACAATTGGAGAGGAGAAGTAGATATCCATGCCCTGATCCATTAAGGGTTTTGTAGACAATGACCAACACCTTAAATTTGCACCCCAGAGCAGGTAACTGTTTTGCTGTGTACCCAACAAAATTTTCATTTCTGATTAGCTGTAGCTTGAGTGGTCTTCAAAGACCATCTCATATATTGCATGGCAGTAATTTATATATCAGGACATCCTTCAATTTTGTTCTTTGCATTATCTTTGCTGTCCAATGTGTCATCTGGTTTTGCTTCATACACTGTCTATCATACAGCTTCCTACAGGGGTGGGATTCTACCAGTTCGCACCTGTTCGCTAGAACCAGTAGTTAACACTCTAAGCAATTCGGATAACTGGTTGGTAGAAGAAATTACTGGCCTAATCCTGTAAGGAAGGCAGGAAGGAAACATTCTGGTGTTGCTTACAGAAACTGCCTCTCTGTTAACCCTTATTACATTCTTGGCAGGACTAGACTTCCTGTCTCAGGAACCTCTCTGGAGCTTTTTGCTGTTACTTTGCTCATGTCAATTGACAATTCAAAGTTACAATGGCACTGAAAAAAGTGACTTATGGCCATTTTTCACATTTATGACTGTTGCAGCATCCCCACAGTCATGAGAGGCCAGGCGAGGAGATATGTGCCTCGATGTGAGTGATATTGAGTTGGCCACATCCAGCCAATAACATGACCACCAAGCCATGCCCACCAATTAAGCCACGCTCACAGAATTGGTTGTTAAAAAATTTGAATCCCACCCCTGGCTGCCTATGCAAAGAACTCAATTTACAGGTATTTCTGCATATATATGGACTTGATAGGAGGGCTTTTTCATATTGCAAGATTAGTTGCAGAGCTATGTGACATATCTCTGTTTTCTATATATATATTATTACTATAATTTTTTTCAGTTGAAAAATGGCTCCCCGTTGAATCTAAAACTCAGAAATGTTAATAAAAATATAGTTATGCAAAGGAAAGCCAGAATTTGGAGATGATCTACCCTAGCAGCTTCTTAGCTCTTTTGCTACTCCAAACCCACTCCAACACTCCAAAATACTATTTAAAAAAAAACAACTATTTACTACAGTGGTTCTTCCTAAAGAAAGTGATGAATGAAGAAATAAATGTAGAAAGTAAATGTGGCTTTTTTTACAGTAAAAAGAAGAGGAATTTGTGGACACAAGTTTGTACAATTGGACAATATCTCATAAAAATTAGATTCAGAATTGAGAAATCTAGTGGATATTACTTTTAAGTATTTTTATTTTCCTTTGTAAAATAGGAAAAGAAATAAATCAGACTTCTCAAAATTCAGGGAGAAAGAGAGCTAAATTTTTGGTTCAAAGTTGTTGGTTTCACTACTTCTGAAATATAGCAATAACATTTTGGCAGGCATTTTGGAAAATATTAAAAAAGCATTTTGCCCATATCTACATTCTTCAAGTATTTTTATGATAGAGCATCTCCAGTCTCACAAAGCCATCTGTATTTTCATAAATTTAATCTGATGTATGCCAAGTTGACTTCATTTTTGTGGTTAAAACATGCATGCGTGACAGCCAAACCATCTGTATTCTCATTCTATTTCAAATGTTCATGCCAGAGTCCAGATCCTCTCCCTTTCTGTGGGTAAAACATGGACATGAGAGTATGACCACGGAATGGTTATAAGGAAAAACAGATTGACATAAATTTCAGAAGCCTTTAACTGAAACAGTTACTGTACAAATAATTAAGTTCTGTAATGTAAAGGCAGCTGAAAATTAATCAGATCAATGAACTTTTTTCAGAAATGCATTATTTCACTCCACAACATGGATGTTCTGTATGTAAAGTGGATGACTCCAAACCTACCATTCTGATTGGCTAAGGAAAG
>BLBF01000006.1:33528075-33569101 GCA_015471245.1 Laticauda colubrina
AACTAAGGAGGGAGGGGTGTTCTGTATGTAAAGTGGATGACTCCAAACCTACCATTCTGATTGGCTAAGGAAAGAAACAGTGGATTGGTTCACTAGGAACCAATCCAAAGTGATACCAAAAAGGCGGCAAATCTAAATAGCTGCCATTGGCTGCAAGCAGGCAAGCCAGCCTGTATAAAAGGGCTGGCCCCGGCTTCAGCCGGCGTTCCGTTACTAACTGTTGATAATAAAAGTATTTGTTGTTGGAACCCGGTCTACCTCGTGTGTTTTCCGAACAAAACAATGGAAATAAAAGAAGAGTCTTCCTGGATTTTAGGCATGGCCTAACTGATTGATTGTCTGACTAATTAACGAATGAACTAGTTAAATAGGAAGAAGGAAGAGTTTTTTTCCTACTCAGAGGCATCCCTAGTATTAAAGCAAGTTTGGGAAGTTCAGGATAAACTGTCAAAGGAATCAGTGGCTTCCAGATATCACCATCCCTGTACCTCACTGTTGTTCAGGTTGCGGCTTTTGGGAGTTACAGTTCAGTATCCCTCGTCTTTAATTCTTGCAGTGTAATAGATGAGCTATTTTTATGTCATTTGAAGAAAAATCCGTCTGTGTTAAATAATTTTACATCATCTTAATTTGCTGCATCCACAAATTTGACAAGTGTATAGGAAGTGTATAGTTTTCTGAAAAGAACAATTCACAGGATAGCTATATTATTTGTAATGCCAGTAAAAAAAAGCTTTGGATTGTGAAAAATAAGGAACACTTATGATCTCACTGTTTAAGAAAATTTTTTACCAAGTGAAATGAACTTAGCATTTCCTTCATATCTCAAATTATTCCAGACGCTTTATATTTGCTGTTCTTCTTGAAATTCAAAATTGGACTGACTCTTACAGTCTACATGACTGCTAAACAGAACTGAATAAGCCATTTTTTAAGCAAATAACAAGTCTGTACATAATACTTCCCAAGCAATCATGCAATAGGGAACTATCGCTTTCCTTCTCAAGCATACATTTCCAAACAGTATGATATCTGAGGATTGTTATACAGGGGGAAACTATTATATATAAACTCCCAGAATAATTTGACAGCTAGTAGAACACCTTTTTTCTATTTCCACTCTCACAAAGATGGGCCAGTAAATATGATGTGGCAGATTCCTTTTGTCTTCAGGGAAGAGGAGGAGATGAAGAACAATAATAAAACAATGCTTTTCCAACCACAATTATTCCTTGCTTTATATTAATGTTGCTCTTTTTTTTTTTTTTTGGACTTTTTTTGTGCTCTTTGAGCTTGGTTGTTTGCTTGCAGATGTTTAATTATCCAACTACATAACTTCAGCAGTGCTGGGAATGTGGAGTTTGCTTCCTATTTATATACTGTACAGTAACTTGTTCTGCCAGTGTTGTTGGGATGTTATTTTGTCCTTGATAGTTCCTTGATTGGGTATTGTTCTCTGATTGATTGTTTATCTGGTGTTAATCCTGTTCATTTATGGGTTGGTTGCTAGAGAGGTTATGTTTTGGTCTTTTTGATTCCTAAGGATCATAGATTTAAAAGGGTTGGATTAAAGTCGATTGCTGGAATCAGGAAATAAATAAATTAAATCTAGCTGTTTGTCAATGGATAAGGAGCAAAAAGAAGCAGACAATTTACAATTTACACAAACATTTGAATGACTTCTATTGTGAAGACAATCCAAGACAAAAACAGAAAAACATACTTAAAAAACCAGATAATATTTGATTTTAAGGCTCTGCATTCCAGATAGAGAATTGCCTTTAGCTCCTGAATGAAACTGGGATACAAATCTAATAAACAAATAAACAAACAAATGAATGGAGCTGGATTTGGTTTAGTTCAATATGAATACCTAAGAAAACACCATCTTGTGCATTGTACACAGTACCTTCATTTGTGAAATATTTTGATCTTTTTTATTGTTTCTGCAAGTGGTAGACTTGCAGAAGGTGAACTGAGATGCTAAGCAGAATTGGATCTGGATTATTTTGGAAGCAAGATGAGTGGGAATTGAAAAAAATTGGAAGAAGGCAACAGCAAATAACTTTTCTTAGTCATTCTTGGGCTAGAAACATAGGCATGTTTTACAGAAAAGGCAATTTTGTCCAAATGTTATTCTTTTGAGCTATCTATCTCAGCTGCTTCTGCAATTTTAACACATTTTTGATATTCCATTTAAATATGCCTGGGCCAGCTTATTTAGAGATGAGCTTCTTCTTTTTTTTTGCTATAGATACATGGTAGGGTATAAGCTCTAAAACTGGTGTCTGTTGTAATTATGATATATTATTCTCTTGAGGAAGAAAAGTTAAGCTCACTAATGGATTTAGTCAGATTTCTGTAGTATGAGGTAATTAAACCAGAAGGAATTCTGCCAACTGCAGTGTGAGTCTTTTAGAAATAAAAATTCAATAGGCACTCTATATATTTTTTCCTTTTTGTTCTTTAAGAATTCTATTTTAGGTCCAAAGCATAGGAATATATTGAAGCATTCCACCTGATAATATCTTTGATTTATTCAGTGTTTGACAAATTTGTTGAATCTGCTCGTCGTGTTTACTTAAAAACCAAAGTGCAAATACTCTGGTGGTCTCCATATACATCGTTAGCTATATTATAATTCATAATTCATAACCAAGGTCTTTTCTGGTATTCAGAGCTATATTGACATCCTTATAATATATTTTTGGGGAGGGCACTATGAATATTTATTTAGGAAGAAGGGTTTACTATATTAGCAAGCATAACTTTCTTCTGAATAAGATTGTATTCAGAAGATTAGAAATCGTGAATACATAATAATGAAAAAATCAGTGAAGGAATAAAAAGCACTAGGAAACTATTGATTCCTAATTTTTGAATACTCTGTATAAAACAAGAGTAGATGATAGTAGTGAAAACTACGATAGATATGGGAGTCTGTGATTATTATGACTCATTCATAACTGTTTACCTCTATACCTAACTTTGCTTGTTTGGGTAAATAAATTTAAGACACATAAAGTAAACATGATGGAGACTGTTTGCTTTAACTTTTATAAACCTATATTGTTTTTAATGTATCCTTCAGTTAAAAGCTTTAAACTTGTACTAGGCAATCTACATTTATATTGCATCCATTTTGTGAGAATATTTCAATATCTTAGCTAACAGCCATAATCATATATGTTAAGGAAGAAGTTTGTAGCTCTATCACTATTCATGGAACTGACTTCACACAATAATAACTTTTGCGAAAATAGATTTACAAGAACAATTGTTTTGCCTTTTTACCCACTCCTTAAAAACCTTAACATAGTACTCTTCCAGAGCAATTGCCTTAAATGCCTGGAAATGTCAAGATACTACAGAGTGTGTAATTCCTAACCAGTGAAGTCAGCTTTGTAACCATAGTAGCTATGACTGCAAAGTTGAATTGTACAAAAGAGCCCAAGCTGTCAAAGCAGTTTGGCAAATATCTTCACTGATGATGTAAAGCTATTCAACACCACAGACAATACTGCTACACTTCAAAAAGATCTTGACTATGTATCACAATGATCCAAAAAATGGCAGCTTCAAATCTCAACAAATAAATGCTCTGTCTTACATATTGGCAAAAAAAAATTAGAAAATAAAATACAGGCTGAATAGTCAAGACCTTGCTGATGATCCAAGCTCTGTCAAGGACCTTGGAGTATTCATCTCTAATGATCTAAGTGCTAGAGCCCACAGTAACTACATAGCCAAAAAGGCATTAAGAGTTGTTAACCTAATCCTACATAGTTTTTCTCTGGTAATATCACACTACAAACTACAGCATACAAAACATTTGCTTGACCAATATTTGAATACAGCTCATCAGTCTGGAACCCACATTACATATCTGATATTAACACAGTTGAGAAAGTCCAGAAATATTTCCGAAGAAGAGTTCTCCACTCCTCTACTCGTTGTTGAATACCTTATGCCACCAGACTTGAAATTCTGGACCTAGAAAACCAAGAACTACGCCACCTTTGGTCTGATCTAAGTATAGTATATAAAATCATACATTGCAATGTCCTACCTGTCAATGAATACTTCAACCATAACAATACAAGAGCACATAATAGATACAAACTCAAGGTAAACCACACCAAACTTGATTGCAGGAAATATGACTTTAGCAAAAGAGTAGTCAATGTCTGGAATACTCTACCTGACTCTGTGGTTTGTTCCCCAAACCCCAAAAACTTTATCCTTTGACTGTCTACTACTGACCTCATCCCTTTCCTAACAGGTCTGTAGGGGGCGTGCATAAACACACCAACGTGGCTACCGTCCTTTTCCTATTGTTTCTTTTTATTTTTCTTATATGTATCCATTTCATGTATTCATAACTATGTTTATACCTATACCTGTTATCTTATAATTGCTTGACATAATAAAGAAATAAATAAATAAAATATATAGATAGATACACAAAAGTAAAATAGAGAAAGAATGGATAGTTGATTAAAATTCTCCTTTTCCTTAACATTCCATAGCTACACAGAAGTAAAATAAAGCTGCCATAGATTAAAATATATTTTATGAATCTGATGTTACTGTTTGATTAAGATATTTTTTTAAAGAGTACGTGAATCAAAACTGTATTTCTAACAGAATAACAGAGTTCGAAGGGATCTTGGAGGTCTTCTTGTCCAACCTTCTGCTCAGGCAGGAAACCCTGAAATGCCATTTCAGACAAATGATTGTCCAACTTGCTGGAGGCAAGTTATTCCACTGATTAATGGTTTAACTGTTAGTTAATTTTTCTAGGTTGCTTCTCTCCTCGATCCATTGCTTCTTGTCTTGCCTTCAGGTGCTTTGGAGAATAAATTGACTCTCTCTTCTTTGTGGTAACCCCTTCAATATTGAAACATTTAATAGTTTTGCACCAAACAGGGTAAAACAATTTTTAAAAGTCTACCCCAATGTGGATGTGTCACTGGAACAGCAATTCTAAGACACTAAAAATATATATAGGAATTGCTACTTGGAAAAAAGGGGGCCAAAATATTGTTTAAATCCAGAACAAGAAAAAATCAGAAAATACTTAGGCACACACCTCTAATTCAAGTGAGGAGAAAGAAGAAGAAAAGTAAGAGGAGGAAGAAGGGAAAAGCTCAGACTTGTAAGATTGTTATTATAGCCAATCTTAATAGAAGTAGTTTTAGCATTCCTGTAAAATTGATTTCCTAATGTGAATTTATCTGGTATGATTGAGGATGAAGAAGTAAATTACCTTATGACTTAATTGCTCAATCACTCAAATATTAATTAGCCCCTAGCATACAGTAATAGAACTTTGATTACTATTACAAACAGTATGGATAATTTAGATTGTATATGCATAGCTTTACTAAATTCTCCTTACAATTAATCAAGGATTTTAGATAAACTTAGCTGGCAATGTCTCCTGGTTAGCAGACCACATTCTCTGTAATATATTTCATGCTACTGGAATGTATTATACTCTAAAAAAAACCATACATTTGGGATTATGAAGCTGCCAAATATTTTCAAGTTTGAGAATAGACTTCTGTAAACTAAATCCATTTTCTCTGGTAACTGTTGAAGTGAAACCCTCCTGAGGAAGAACGGAATAATTACATAAGAGCAAAAATGAAATGATACATAAATCAAAACTCTGCCTAGTGCTGTGGAAAGCTTTCTTCTACATTAAAACTGTTCCCATTTGCTCTTCTCAGTTCCTCCCCTTCCTTTATTCTCATGAAATTTCATTTGTTTTTGTTTTTTTAAAGATGCTTGAAGAGATTATGGGTTGGAACACTACAAAATATGTGAGTTGGCACAGTTAAGCTATAAATCTGGAATGTAGGAGACCTGACCTATAACTGGATTCTTCATCTAGCCATAATTGTTTGTCACCAACATATCCTTGGATAACATGACTATTCTCAGTGCATTGAATCTTCCTGTCCAGTTGGAGCAGAAAAAACAAATGGGACAGCCTGAAAAAATATTTTGCTGCTGTTTGCTCTACAACACAGCTGTCAACCTCCCGGCCGACGGGCTGAATGCATCATATTTCCATCATACTGAGGGAATTCTTATTCTATGTATTTTAAAAGTAGTTTTTATTAAAAGATATAGTAAATATCAAAGATAAAGAAGGTAAAAGGAAAGGAAAATAAAAAAAGGAGATAGAACATAGAAAAAAATAAAACAGAAAACATGAAAGCATATAAAGCAATGGCTTCTATCTTCCTTTCAGCAAGTTATGCAGTATAAGTAATCCTAATTAATATTAACCTTACACTGACCACACCCATTCCCGGTTTACCAAAGGGGAAAAAAAAAGTCCTGATATGTCACATGATACCTCCATGACAATGTGAGTTTGACACCCCTGCTCTACAATATAAACCTTGCAAATATTTGGGCCCAGCTATCATCTTCCATTTGCTTCCGTTTCTGCTGAATTCTGAAACTTCAATAACCCAGAATCCAATTCAGTTGTAGTTCTTTTCTTAAGAATGCATGTTCAATATTAAGAGGGAAGATCCTGTGTGTGCCCTTTATTTAATCTTAACCTTACTTAGACATATGTTCTCCTCTGCAATTAAAAAAATGGAATGTATTTAATCTTACTCTTTAGCCTTCAAGTCAGTTTTTGAGTCCTGGGAACTGCTACAAGTCCCAGCATTTTTCTTCTTTTATTGTAATGTAAATCAAGTTATGATTTCTCTTCAGATCATATAAATATTTAGCCTGAGTCCCTGCAGTTTCTTAGCAAGATTTTTCAGAACTGATTTGGCCTTCTTGCTAGGGTTGAGAGAGAGAGTGGTTGGCTCAAGAGGACCCAACTGACTTTTGTGCCTGAGGTGGGATTAGAACTCACAGTCTCCCAGTTTCTAGCCTGATGTCTTAATCACTACACCAAACTGCCATTCATATGAACAGACCCCAGGAAAAACATCAGAACAATCTGTCCAGAAGAGGGCAGTGTTAGGAACAGCTAAGATACAACACAGCACCCTCAAACCTCATGGTCTTTGATAGAGGACCTGAGATTGAGAAAGACACATACTAACCATATGGGTGGAAAGGGAATTTTTTATATGCATGCAAACATGCACACACATGTGTGTGTGCACACACATGCATGCAGTGGTGATATTTGACCGGTTTGGCCCGGTTCTGGTGAGCCGGTAGGAGCGATGAGCAGCAGAAACCAAACTGGTTCTCATTGCCGCTCTGCTGTTGCCCCCCCTGCCCCCCCGGGCTCCCATACTCACCTTTATCCTCTGAATTTGTTGCTGCTTTGCGCGGCAGAGCAGAGCGTTGTGCGGCAGCTGCTGAAGCGGCTGGGATTGTGCAAGCTTGCAGGAGGTGAGTTAGAACTCTTCTACGCCTGTGCAAACGCCTCTGCACCTGCACAAAGTGTGCATCTGATGTGCGCATCACGCAAAGTGTGTGCACGTGTGCAAAGTGTGCCCACCAAGCCACGCCCACTGAACCGGTGACAACAATATTTGAATCCCACCACTGCATACATGTATATACAAACAACACATATACATACATAGGATAACTTAATTTTAATGCAAAATTTATTTATTATCCAAATCTGTTATCTGCTTAATTTTTAATTTTATTTGCAAGGAGCTAGACTTCTGTCAAAACATATATTTTACATAACTTCTCTGAGGAATTCTTGGTAAATTTAATATGGTATATAAATGTTTCTTGCTTAGAAAATATTTCATAATTTTTCACGGTAAAAAAAATGCAATTACTCAAATCAACAAAGAGGATACCTATCTTTACAAAACCATTTACTCAAGATTTTTTTTATTACTATAACCAGAACTGATGCATAATTAGTGGTTAAGATCTATTATAAAAGAAGAAACTGACAAGCTGTAATGGAAAACATTTTCAGATAATTCTATAAAAGCATATTCGAGGTGAGAAAACATATTTCCGTAATACTGGGGGAATTCTTATTCTATGTATTTTAAAAGTAGTTTTTGTTAAAAGATATAGTAAATATCAAAGATAAAGAAAGCAAAAGAGGAAAGGAAAATAAAAAAGGAGATGGAATATAGAAAAAAATAAAACAGAAAACATGAAAAAGTATAAAGCAATGACTTATCTTCCTTTCAGCAAGTTATGCAGTATATGTAATCGTAATTAAATCTCTCTCTAATATTACATCCTCATTCCCTTTTTCTATATTCCACTTTTTCTAAATATCAAGGCCATAAATCATAAAATAATTTTATTTTTTACACAAAAAGTCCATAAATGTTTCCATTCATTGATGAATATGAATAATGACCTTTCTCTAATCAAAGAGGTCAATTTGGTTGAAAAGTTTAGTTTCCTATGACCATTTTTAACAATGGTCATGATTAACTGTAACACCCTAAGTATATCCAAAGTGTGACAGGCCTTCAATATAGTTCAAAATCTCATCAGCTTTTAAATCATCCTATGCCTCCTAATAGAAAAGAATGAATTATTCTCTTCGTACATTGACTTACTTGATTCCTTAAGCCTTTTTTCAGTTGAACAAAATATATCAGGAATGTTTACCTTCTTATCTTCTGTGTTTTGCACTGGATGTAGAGAGCTGGAGATCCATTAAATTTGAGGCAGGCAAGCAGTCTTCCATAATACCATAGGATTATGTAATATGTCATATCTGATAGGTAAAAACATCATGACATCTGGCATTACTGTATGACAGGGATGTCAGACTCAACGCCCACAGGCTGGATCTGGCCCTCAAGGTGCTTAGATCTGGCCCATGAGGCCACCCTGGAAACACCAAAGGACCAGCCCACAGTGCCTCTGCCAGCAAAAATGGAGCCTGGGATGGCCGCGCATGGCCCTCACAAGCTCTGTTTTCACTGGCAGAGTGCCAGTAAAACAAACTATTAGCAAAAGTGACATTTGATCACATGAGTGACATCGAGCTGGCCATGCTCCACGTCCCCCCAGAAGTCAAACACAATCTTGATGCAGCCTTCAATGAAATTGAGTTTGATACCCCTTCTCTATGATATCTATAGTACATAAATTTTTGATTGTTTTCTTTGATGGCATCACTAATGCAAACTACTGGCAAACTCCTATTGTTATCCCACTATAACCCCTCACAATAGATAAAGTGCCACAAAAAGACCACTTTTGTGAGCAGAAATTGAAAAAAAATAATTATGCAGAACCATTAATGGGTGGTAGCCAGGGGTGGGATTCTACCAGTTTGCACCTATTCGCTCGAACTGGTTGTTAACATTCAAAGCAGTTCGGAGAACTGGTTGTTAAAAGAAATTACTGGCCTAATCCTGTGAGGAAGGCAGGAAGGAAACATTCTGGTGTTGATTACAGAAACTGTTTCTCCGTTAACCCTTATTACATTCTTGGCGGGACTAGACTTCCTGTCTCAGGAAAAACTCTGGAGTTTTTTTCCCCTCCTTTGCTGGTACTTTGCTTGTGTGGAATGACCATTCAAAGTTACAATGGTACTAAAACAAGTGACTTATGACAATTTTTCACTCTTATGACTGTTGCATCCCCACATCATGAGAGGCCAGGCAAAGACATGTGTGCCTCGATGTTAGTGATATTGAGTTGGCCACACCCAGCCAATAACATGACCACCAAGCCATGTCCACCCAGTCACATGACCACCAAGCCACGCCCACCATCTAAGCCATACCCATAGAACTGGTTGTTAAAAAATTGAATCCCACCCCTGGTGGTAGCCAGTCTTGTGGTGGGCCAGTGTGGATTGAACATGATGTTGTGCATTCATGTCACTGACAAACAGTTAATGGAGCATTTTCATGTCAGGTCATGCAGGATGTGAGAATGAGTACTAAGCAGGAAGAGTGTCTTCATGGTCACAATAATAAATACTCTTTAAACTTGGGTTTATTTTACCCTTTCCCTTGTAGGTCAACAGCAAGGAGTGTCACACTCTCCCTATTTTTCAGCAACTCAAGAAGTTTTTTTTTGTTATAAAGCACATAAAGAAATGCAATAAATAAATAAGGTAGCTATGCTTATCTTCCAGATGAACAAATTATAATTTTGCTGGTTTGTTATTTTTTAGTAGGATCTTCTGAATTCACCCATTTAATTTTACTCTGAGGCTTGGCATTCTCAGTTGCTGGCTGTTAGAAGTCTTCACTTCTTTCTTAGGTGGTTCCAGAATTTGGAGTGATTGGGTAGATATAATTTGAGCCTAATAGTGAAAGCAAATACTTCCTGAAAAAATAAACAGCAGAAAAAGTACCTCTTGTTTCAGGCTTGAAATGCTGCTTTGATTCTACTTGGCAGTTATGAAATATGACTGCAGTAAAGAATGTTGCATTAATTTTAGTTCAAATACCTCTCAAGGCAGAACATTTTAAATGCTGACATTCTAAAATAAATGTTTTGTGCCTGTTTTTCTTACTTTCAGTGAAGCAACCCTGGAACTTCGAAGACTTGAAATGGCTTTAAAAGCTTTAAATGTCTCTTGTCGGTTGTTCACATTTATCATTTCATTTTGAAAAGACATACATTTGTACATTGTCTCAAGTATAGCCTGGTTTTCCACTTTTGACTTGGTGTTATCAGCCACTGTCATTTGTTCTTGTTAAAAACTGCATGGTTTTGATAATACTCTAAAATCCAATACAAATGAATACAGTATATCAAAAAAAGGTAAAGATTTGAAAAGCGGTAGGAAGTATCTCTTGCACAAGGAAGATCAACATATGGAAGTTAAAGTTATGGCTAGTAACCTTCTTTTCCCTCTTCCTTATATCACACAACCCCATCTTCAACATATACAACTAACCTAAGAAAGTTTCTAAAGGATAGGTCCCACTGGCCGATGGATGCAAAACGTATGCAAAAAGGACACAGGGGACAAGCAAAATTTTGGGGGTGGCTCCAGCGGTTGTTAACCACTCCAAAAAGTGCCCCCAAATTTGCATAAACAGAATGGAAAAGAATGGAAAGGAACGGGCAGGGGTAGTACATCGTGAGGATGTTAAGTGGATGTTCGTAGGAAGCCTAGCGGATGGAAGTGAATGGAAGCGGATGACACATCTGAAGGGCTTCCGGGGGAGAATTGCATAGCGGATTGAAAGCGGAAGGAGCAGATCCGTAGCGGGTGACGCGGATGCATCACGGATGTCTATAGGATGCATAGCGGATGCATAGTGGATGCAAAGCGTTCACTGCGCATGCGGGGAATATGAATTGCGTCAGCTCCGCGGATATAAAAGGATGCAGCTCGCAAGCAGTCAGCATTCAGAGGAAAGTCATGCTGCCACAGACATCGTCGAATAACACCATGGTTCGTCAGTCAGGGAAGAAGAGAAAGCCTGTGCCTACTCCTGCCAGCCCTGGCATGAAGGACAGAACCACCATCTCACCCCCTGGCACTGACTCTGAAGCTGCTGGTGCTTCTGCTGCTGGTGCTGCTGCTGCTGCTGGTGTTGCTGTTGCTGTTGCTGTTGCTGATGCTGCTGGTGCTGCAGGTGCTCTGGTGCTTCTCCTGCTGCTGGTGCTGCTGCTACTGCTACTGCTGCTGTGGTGAACCAGCCCCAAGGCCCTCAAAGCCCTGCTGCTCAAGCCCCTGAAGGCCCTGCTGCTCAAGCCCCTGCCAGAGGGAGGAAGACTGGGCTACACTTCAGAACTACTCCTGGGATGGTGAAAGCACATGCACACCTGGTATGGCAAGCTACACCTCAAGAAATCTGGCCAGGCTGCTGTCAAGCTCACTGACCGGGAGACCTATGTCATGACCAAGTGCAGCTTCCTGGAGGGTGAGGTCTGCCACCGAGGAGCAGCCCCTCTGACAACCCTCTCCCTCAGACAGCCCACAGACAGCCAGTCCTCTTCCAGCCAGGAGACAGCTACCATGTCCAGGCAGGTGTCTTCAGAGGGCCCCACGGCAGAGACCCCCCTGACAGCTGCACTCCCCATGCCAGAGGACGTGGAGGATCCCCTGTCACAAAATGGAGGAAGAAGCGGCAACCACCAGAGACCAACCCACACCCACTCCAAGCTCCACCTCCACAGAAAGCAGGCAGAGAGGCAGACTGGAGGGCCAGAGCCACACTGTCCTGTTGGAGATCAGGAACACAATCAAAACCAGCACAGATCTTCTCTCTCAGCTGGTACACACTGACATACCATCCTCGAACCAGAAGCCCTTCATCACCTATGTGAGCCAGACCCTCATGGACCTGCCCGAGGCCCAGTACCAGGTGATGAAGCAGAAGATAACAGCACTTCTACACAACCCTCCAGGCCCAGCTGAACCTGCTCCGACCCAGTCCAGGACTGCTCCTCCACCTCAGGCAATGTCACAGCCCTTCCACGGCTTTCAACAGCCCCTCACCTACCAAGGTTATGAGTACCAGGACTTCCCACAGCAGAGGCAGCCCTTCCCAGTCCAGGCCCAGGTTCATTGCATGCCACAGATGCCTCACCTCGCCCAGCTGCAGACCAGACAGCCCCACTACACTCCTCCTTCCTCCACCCCACAGCCAAGCCCCTCAATGGACAATCTGTCATTAGTCTTGGGCCTGAAATCCCAGGTCCTTGATGAAGGGCCTCTCAACCTCATGGGACTGAGTCAGCTTTCGGATAGCTTCCTGAACACACCATCCCCTGTTGTACTCCTGGGGCCAAGCACCCCAATGGCACCTCATACCAGCACTCCAGCCACAGCCACCTCCACAGTCCCTGGCCGCTTGACAGCTGAGACCATGGACATGACTCAGAGTGACTGAGAATAGTGCCAGAGACTGAGTTGTTACCTGTTCACTTTATCTTTGCTTAAGACACTTTACTTGGTTCATTTTGCTTTTTTAATAAAGTCATACAGTTTACTTAAGACAGTTATTAATAAGGGTTATCTTTGCTTCACATACTTGGTTCATTTTATTTACTTAATAAAGTGTTGGTGAAAACTTTGAAAAAATGGTTAAGCCTTTGCATGCTTGTGGGATGGGTAAGGATAGTTGTGGGATGGGTAAGGAAAGCTGTGGGGTTGGGTAAGGATAATTGTGGGATGGGTAAGGATAGTTGTGGGAAGGTAAGGATAGTTGTGGGTTAGATAAACCTCCAGTGCAAGCATAGTGGGACTGTATGATCCACCCTCCCAGCTGCCACACAGATGGCCCTTTATTATCAATAACAATTTATTCATTGATCAACACATTTCAAAATAAAGAAAACTCTTTTTTAATGCCCTATTCATTGTAGGACCACTCAACATACATGGCACAATCTCATCAGTGTTATGAGACAGGCTCAAGGAAGCATCCATTAACCATCTATCATCCTGTCTTGCCACTCCACTGCTCCAGCTGGGGAGATGCACCAGTGTTTCAGGAGGTTGCGCTGCTTCTTCCCTTCACGTGAAGCTCTGTTGGGGCCTTGTACATCCACAGTGTCTATCAGGTTTCGTCCTTGCCTCCATTCACCAGGCTCCATGTCCCCATTCCCTTGTTGACAGTCCACAAGCCTGTTCTGCAAGACTGGGTAGCAGGTGCGCATGAGATTGTGCAGGATGCAGCAACCTTCCACGATGCTCCTCACAGTCCCTGGTTGATGCTGCATGGTGGTGAGAAGTACCTGGAACCTGTTGGCCAGGATGCTAAAGGCATTCTCCACCACCCACCTTGCCCTGGACAGCCTGTAGTTGAAGATCATCTCTTCACGGGTGAGGTATCTTGAACTGTAGGGCTTCATGAGGTAGATTCTGAGGGAGAAGGCATCATCACCCACAATGAAGTAGGGCACATCTTGTGTTGTCGTTGGGTAGGGGGTCTGGATCTGGAAAACCCATGATGAGGTTGCATTCCAGCCCATCCTTGAGGTCACTGGTGTTGTATACCTGGCTATCTGAAGCTGAGCCGTTGCCTGAAGCATCGATGTACATGAACTTGTAGTCAGCATCGACCATGGCAAAGAGGATAATATTGAAGAAGCCCTTGTAGTTGTAATAAGAGGACCCTGAGTTGGCTGGAGCTTTGCAGGCCACGTGCTTCCCATCTATGGCTCCAACGGTGTGGGGAAAGTTCCACCTCTGATACCACTGTTCTGCAACTTTCCTCCAGCCTTCTTCAGTGGTGGGGCACTGGAGGAGCTCCTCCAGGTATTCTTCGATGATGGCCTGCACCACTTCTCTGATCACAATGCTGATGGTGTGGCACCCTCCAGGCATACTGCATGTTTCTGTATGTGGTTCCAGAGGCCAGGTGGCACAGAGTCAGTGCCACCTTCAGTCCAGGGTCCAGGTTGGGACAGAAGTTGGTGCTCGGCTTGGTCAACCTGTGTCTCAGATGCTCTACAATTTCGTCAAACATGGCTGGTGGCATCCTCATGAAGTGCTGGAATGCATGAGGGTCTTCATTCCTCAGCTCCACCATCAGCTTGTCATATAGTTCAAACTCCACTCTTCTCCCGATCAATTGTCGGACCCACACAGCTCTTGAATGTCTCCTTCTTCTCCTTGCGTAGTAAAGGTGAAATAGTCTGAACAGGGCTTGGTTCTGCTGTTGAATGATCGCAGCTACCATAAGGACTATGTTATGATCCATGGTGGAGATCAATGGATGATGTGGAAGAGCAAGACCAAGGGTGAAGAGGTCTGTACACCACGGCTGCTGGACTCATACTGGGATCCAGGTGATTTCCTTCCCCTTTTTATAGGAAATATTGGTTGACCGCTAGGTGTCCTTCCACATACTCTAGGCATACTGCAGACATACTAAATATCTGAGATACATCCCATATACAAACATTTTGTCCGTTTTAATGCTTTATATATGAGATGCATCCACTTACATCCTTTCTATGTCCGTACTACTAATGCTGTGTGGACATTCCATGTACCTTTCGCTTCCTCCCTCTTTCCGTTTTCAGCTGCAGCGGATGTGAGTTGCGCAGATGGCCAGAGGATGCCAAGAGGATACAGCGGACGTTTAACAGATGATAAACGGACATAGAACGTTTGTTGCCCGTATGTGTCGCGGATGTACATCGTAAGCGGCGGAAAGTTCATCCGCTCAAAAAGTTTTGTGCAGCTCAAAACGTCTTGCCCGGATGAAATCTCAGTGGACGGATGCTCGACGGATAGAGCATATGAAACACATATGCAATGAGTACACAACGGATGCATCGCGTTTTCCAATGGATGGCAAGCTTTTTTGTCCATTTTACATCCTCTTTGCATCCGTTGGTGCAGTGGGACATGGGCTTAAGCAAACTAGTGCCAATAGTTTGTACTATGTTACAAATTATAGCCCTGCTAGTTTATCACATGAAAGATCAGCTAATGCTGTCTTCCCCTTTGTGTTACTCTCAAAATGTGTTAAAGTCTGCTGTAAATCCTGGAAAAATAAATTTGTGTTACTCCATTCTGTGCAAAAATAGCTTTTTACTATGATTTCAAAAAAAATAAAAACAACCCACCCTGCAACTTGTCAGGAATAAATGCACTCCACCCTTAAATAATGCTAACAGTGCAGGTTCATGGCAGGCCAGATATGAATTAAAACTGGCAGAGAAGCATGTAGAAGTGTTAATAATTCAAATTTTGAGACTAAAGGGAGTTTAAATTGGGTTTAAATGAAATCTGATCAATTTGGGTAATCATATTTGGAGGTGCGTCTTCACAGCTTACATTCATTGGTAGGTCTGTAGATAATATGTAAAGGAAGAGACTTTTTAACATGGAATCATGTCCCTATAATGCCTTCCTAGCAGTGAAACTGTGTGTGTGTAATTCTAAGGCTGCAGTCATAAATATGTACAATTAACACAGAGGATTTTCTTGTATTGCGCTGTATATCCTATCAGCTTTTTGAAAGGGTGAAACACACATGAGAGGAAAACCCATGATTGGGATGAAAAGTGGAACACTTGGGTAAGCAGTATAAGCAGTCCCACAGTTCAAGAATGAAAAAGATATCTGCTATGAAATATTTTATAAGATGTTGCAATAATAATTGAGTTTAAGGTTGTTTCTGTTCTTTCCAAAATCTAAGGTAACCTTGTGCCTGAGTAGAGATTATTACAAAAATAAGATTGCAATATACTCAGGGCTGTGATAATTCTCTTAATGTAGTTCCCAAACCACTAAGATTTGTAGAAACTTAACACAAAGTTTATTATAGTATCCCTTTTTAAATGTTTTGAGGTAACTTTTCTCCACAAGCAAAGAGATACAGGTTACAGAACCCACACTAAAGAATAGAGTTTTGGTTTTTTTTAAACTAGAGAACATTATTGTGGATAGATAAAAAATAAATGCATGACTTAGAGTCTGAGGCCAAACAATAAAGGAGCTGAATAACAACAGCCATCCAACACTCACATAGAAAGAAACTTAAAAATACAAATGTTGTAAGACCTTTTTAAAAAAAAGATATTTAGCAGAACATTATTGTTTAGGGTGCACTTTATTTCTTCCCCATAGCTAGAAAATGAAAATAAAAAGGCACTTTAGGGACTAGGGTAATTTTTTCTTGCAGATCTTGCTTAAATACTATGTTCACCAAACACTTTCTTCTCCAGACATTTGAAAAGTAGATAATGAAAATCTATAAATAATTTCAGCATTCCAGTAAAGTTTGCTTTTAACAACATAGAAGAAACAAGACACTGTCACAGAAAAAGGAGGGGATGGAAAGGGAAAAAATTAAACATAGGTAAATATGTTTATGAATGGCTTCAGTTTTGACAAAACAAGCAAAG
The DNA here is from genome assembly GCA_015471245.1 of Laticauda colubrina. Classification (NCBI taxonomy): domain Eukaryota; kingdom Metazoa; phylum Chordata; class Lepidosauria; order Squamata; family Elapidae; genus Laticauda; species Laticauda colubrina. Next base: position 33,544,843 of record BLBF01000006.1, read on the forward strand.
TTGGTGTGATTTTAATGGCTTCATTTAACAACTACAATTGGGACCAGCAATTTGGTCATTAAGTAAAGCAACCGCTGAATGAAACTGCAACTGTGCTTATGATGTTACTTCAGCTTTCTGTTGTTTTACATACTTTTGAAAATGTTGTGTAAGGATTGGTCATAAATTTACTTTTTTAACACTATTGTTTAGACCCGGTCCCACTGGCTGACGGATGCAAAATGTATGCATAAAGGACATAGCGGACAAGCAAAATTTCAGGGGTGGCTCCATCCGTTGTCATCCGCTCCAAAAAGTAGCGAAAATTTGCATAAACAGAACAGAAAAGAACAGAAAAGAACGGATGTGGGGAGTATGTAGCGGGGATGTTAAACGGATGTTCATCGGAAGCCTAGCAGATGAAAGCGGATGGAAGGGGGTGACACCTCCGAAGGGGTTACGGGGGATAATTGCGAAGTGGACACATAGCAGATGAAGCGGATGCATCATGTACGCCTAAAGGAAAGAAAGGGGATGCAGCGCAGATGTATATCGGATGCAAACCATTCACTGCGCATCCTTTCTATTTCCATGCTACTAACGATGTATAGACATTCCATGTACTTTTTCTTTCCTCCCTCTTTCCATTTTCAGCTACAGTGGATGAGAGTTGCGAGGACGCCCAGAGGATGCAGAGAGGATACAGCGGACGTTTAACGGATGATAACAGACATAGAATGTTTGTTGCTCATATGTCGTGGATTTACAATGTACACGGCGGAAAGTTCATCTGTTCACAAAGTTTTGTGCAGCTCAAAACTTCTTGCACAGATGAAATTGTAGTGGACGGATGCTCCATGGATAGACTGCATGAAACATGTATGCAATGAGTACACAAAGGATGCATAGCGTTTTCCAATGGATGGCAAGCTTTTTTTAACATTTTACATCCTCTTTGCATTTGTAAGTGCAGTGGGACCGGGCCTATTATTACTGTGAACAATCACTAAATGAGGCAGTCACTACTACCTATATTATACTGGTAAGCAGTTTTCATTGTCCCCAAAAGTGCCTTTTCAGGAGGCAACTGGAGTTTCTTGTTGTTGTTCTTTTTGAAGACATTTCACTTCTCATCCAAGAAGCCTCTTCAGTTCTGTTTGGATGGTGGGGAATGGAATGATCTATATTTCTTGCAGACAGCTGGTCATTTGCATTCTTTTAGAGAATCATTGAGGCCACTTGGAGGTTTATTTGTGTCCTCAGGGTCATCCATGTAGTGCAAATGGTTGTGGAGGTTTCTTGGCTACAGAATGTTTTTTGCCCTATGTCCCTTTATTGTTGAAGACAGGCATGGATTGTTGGGAATGAGTCTGTGGTTGTCTGCATCTCAAAGAATCTGTAGTCTGCAATTTTTCTAGAAATCTGTTGATACTCCCATGCCATTTGAAGGGTGTTCATCCCAAAGTACATAGCTAAAAGTCTGTGGAGATTCTTAGTCATCCAGGTCATGGTTGTCCCAAAAGTGCTTTTTCAGGAGGCAGCTGGACTTTCTTGTTTTTTTTCTTTTGAAAAAAGAAGCACTTGAATAACAAAGTCTCCTGAAAAAGCACTTTTGAGACAACCATGATGACTGGGAATCTCCATAGACTTCCAGTTTTCATTGCATTTTCCACAATGCTAGGAGACAGCAGCACAATAGCATCAAACAAGGCAGACTGCAGATTGGATGGGAGAGGCAGGAGCTATCATTGGTCTGAATTCAAATAAAACCAAATCAAATCAAACTTTTTTTTGTCAATACACAATATGTGTACAATGAAATTGAAAAAAATTGGATTGAAAGTGGACTATAATAGTCTCTCTGGCCTAATCTGCTACTGGCCATCTGAATTTACACATGTGTTGAAGCCGAAGGCACCTTTTTTTTGTGTAACTATCTATGGATTCTATTTACTTAAGGAGTTCAATATCAGTACAATCAAAGATAACATATATGTAAGCTTTGCCCATCCATAACTGACATGGCCTGAGACATGCCAAAAACAATGATAAGGCATATTTGTATGGGCATAGCCTTTGGAGGTTTGCCCATTAAATGACTTTTTATGGGATCTTTGGTACTCTCTGAGTTCTCTGCTGGCTCTGTGATATTGTGCTACGGATGCTACATGATTGTGGCTCAGCAGTAGGTAGGATCAGTTCATGGAGCACCATTGTGTTACTTTGACTACACTGGTGTTATTGGAAGTGCAGGAGAAGAAAGTATGTCTATGAACTAACTGCAACATAGAACTCTGAGAGGATGGCAGTTGATATCTTTCCCAGAATGCCTCCTTTATAGAGTTCATATGCTTTAAAAATATACCTTAATTATCAGTGGTTTAGAAATCATATTTCAATGCATTTTAGTGGGTATTATAGTATTAACACAAATACAATAAGATTATATCATTTTTTTCAGAATTCATTCCAAGATGCATGTATTTGTGGGACCATAATTAACAATTTCAAGTATATTGTATTGTAGCATGATATACACCATTCCATTAAATCCATTCCATTCAACCCAGTCTAGATCTTTTCTGTCTTCCTTTGAATAAGATGATTGTGTCCTTTAACAGCTACCTGATCTGAGCTGCAAAAATTTGGATTACTGCAAAATGGTAGCGAACAGATAAAGTCTGCCAACTCATGAGTTCTGACATTTTTGCAGCCTAAATTAAATAGCCCTCACTTGCTGGCCAATTATTTTCTTTAGTTGGCTTGAGAAAAACTATTTATAGTAGCCTTACTAAAGCAGTTATGGTCCTTATGGCCGTGTATAGTCTGAATCACACAAGGCTCAACAAACCAATATGCCAAGATAAAATTAGAGACACTTGACTTCTCAAGTATCTTTTTGTAGATATAGTGGAACCTTGGATCTTGAACAGACGTGTTTGTGACCAAATTGGGTGATGACCAGAATTTTCAGAACAGTTTTGCTTCTGGTCACAAATAGACCTTCGGGTAGTGACCAAGCAAACCCCAAAATTGCTGTGGCAATTTGCCCTGCTGTGGGAATTTTCTCTTTGATGCTATATTTTTTTGTTTTTTGGTCTGTGAATGCACAGATGGTCATGCTTCCAATAGGGACCATAGTCCTGGAGTGGATTACGGTTGCGACCCAAGGTTCCACTGTATTTGGATGTCTTAATCTAAACTGTATGTCTTCCCATATATACAACAGCTAAGGTCTTGATCGTTCCATAAGAAATTAAAGAAAATTCTATGGTTGGAAAGCAGTTTATCGAAATATGTTGCATAAACCATAAATTAAATTTTTCACTAAATAAGTGATACTATATTTTTCTGAGTTGCTTCTGTAGACAATTGTAGAGCTGGAATACTGTAATAAGAAGACTGAGAAACAAACTGTCCTATATTGATAATGCTGTGGAAATGGAAGTTACTTTAACTAATGGATAATACATATTTTTCTTTCTTGAAAAAGATAAAACAAACAAATAGTAAATACATGGAAAAAGAACTGCATATCAATATCACCAGTGAGTTATTTTAACTGAGACTATATTAGAATTTATAGAGAAAAAAGATAAGCAATGCCTGATATGTAGGATTATGGAAGTATATACAAAAATTTGAATGGATGAAAGAGATATAGACATGGTTTTCAATTTTTTCTGTTCTTTGTGAATTCTCTTCAATACAAACATGATTCGCAAATAGTTTCAGTTAGCTAGTTGGTTAGTTTATATACAAAAATCAATTAAAATATTGATAAAATGCACAGGACCAATGTAAAAAGAGAAAATAATTGACAAAGGATTAATGCATAAGTAGTTATATGTTTTGTACGTTTAAGAGTATAGAAATGAATAGATCTTTTCCCAATACAGGTAGTCCTTGACTTATGAGTGGTCACTTAACAACACTTCAAAGTTATAACAGATCTCCCCAGAGCTACTTAGGACCCATTTTCAGAATTACAATGGTGGCACAAACCCCCACAGTTATGTGATCACATTTTTTGGCACTTGGCAACTGGTTCACCTTTACAGTCATTTGTAGCATCCTGTGGTCACATGGCTGTGATATGTACTCTTTTTTACCTCTTTCTGGTAATTACTTCCAGTTTCCAGAAAAAAAATTCCTATTTGGGGAAAATGGATTTATTTAACAACCACTGCATTTAATTAATGACTGCAGCATTTGTTTAAGGACCACCATAAAAACAATCATAGCTTTGAATCTGGTCATATGATGCTTCAGGTTATAACTGCAATGATTTGTGACCAAAATTCCCGGCTCAATTATAGTCATAAGTCAAGGACTATCTCTATGACATTTATGTAACAAATTTATGTACTGTTCTTTAGTTGTATCTACTTCTAACTGGATAATAATTTTAAAAGTAATTCATGTCACTAAATATAGACCCTATTTTAGAGCACATTACATTTGCTAAATACATTACAGAAATGGAAATGAAGCTCTGATTTGCTGTATTCCAGATAACATGTAAATAAGAATGCAGGAGATGGTGAAATGAATAGTCTGATTTAGGTAGGAACAACAAAGAGAAACAGAATATTCACAGAAATAGAACACACCTTGTTTCCCAGGATCTCACTACTAGTTTGGTCACAGAGTTTATTCCACTATGAGAATTAAAGTATTATCTGCCTTCTCCTGGGTCAGCAGAAAACCAATATTGTCACAAAATTAACTGTTTTCATTGCAAATCCCTATCCTGCCTCGATTGTGTCTGTTCTAAGTTACTGCTGAATAGGATGTCCTATGTGTGAGATAAATAACATTCTCCTTTGCATACATGAGGCTGAAGTGCTTATTAAGCAAAGTAGGCAAACTGAAGCTGTTAAAATATAGGTTAAAATATATCATTACTGAGAGCCAGAAGAAGTCTCAGAACAAGTAAGTCCTTGACTTACGAGCAAAATTATGACAGCACTGAACAAGAGACTTATAGCTGATCTATAAAGTGGTGACTATCTCAGCATCACTGTGTGAGCTGGGTGCTCAGCTACCCAGGTTTCAATTACATCACAGCAAGCCATAATTACATGATCACAATTTGTGACCTTCTCTGCTGGCTTCTCACAAGCAAAGTCACAGGGGAAGCCAGCAGGGAAGATTGCAGTTTGCCCCCTAAGTTGCTCCCACCATTTTTGTTTCTGAGGAAGTCCCATTATGGAGTAATGAGATCCCAAGGATCTCATACTCTGTAGCACCCACCCACCCACCCATGGCACACACCCATGTATTTATTCCTCCCAATACTTTAATATTCTTTGTTTTAGCAGACTTCCAAGCAACAAATATTGCATATGGTACACATAATAGAAATTATTAAAATGAAAGAATTTATTTATTATATAAAGAAATTATTTACTGGATGAGACTACTGTCAATTGCAGACATCTGTTTTCAATCAGGGACACAGCAGGTATCCTGGAAGTTTTAAAACTGACAACTATTGTATTCCCAGAACTGCACCATAAAAGATACCTAAAGCTCAAAACCCTCTGTACATGAAAGTTACTTTTTTACTCATATATGTTGTACATGCTAACAGGAAAAAAGAAAATGCTGAAAGAGGACAAAGAAAATTATGCATTACTACAATGCATGGAATGCTCAACTTTTGGCCAAATCTTTATATCCAAATTCTGGCACATATTTTAGGGAACTCAATGTTCCACTCAACCATTATTAGGAATTAGGAAAGCATTAATGTCTGTATCTCTTTTATTCTTACCAAAATCTTCAAATCTCATCCACTTCTTTTTTTTAAAAAAAGATCTGATTAGAATGTGAAAAGATTAGAAGTGGGTGAAATTTTCTAGGAAGAAGCAAAAAAAAAAAAAAAAAAACCAAGCAAAAAAAGAAAAGGAAAATAGCTGCTGAGCAAGTCTCTTTCTGGCTGTCAAAATGAAGACTGCGATGGAGGCACTATGGAATCCTAAAATCTTACAAGCATTCCTATAGACTACATTTAAATTATTTAGTTCTCTAGAGTATTTTGATAAATTGTAGATTTAAAAATTCAGGTGTTATTAAGTTACGAAGCGAGCTGAAGGCTTACAGAAGTGCTGGATGAAGTCAACGACTGCAATATAACCAATGGAGGGAGAATATAACTCCTTTCTATATCCTACAGAGTAGAATAAATTTATGATTTGACTTTTAAAGACTCTGCCTGTTTCTGATTAAGAAATAAATGCAATGATAGTGACAGACTAACAAGCAGAAACTGAAAATCACCTCCCTTCCCATTCCTCACATTAAGCAACAGAGCCAATATGTATTTCTCCAATGCTGTAACTCCTTTGGGGATCAGGGGAAAAAAACCCACCTGAAGCCATTTCTTGACAAGGTAACAGATCAATGATAGTCGAAATATGAACATATTTGAGAGAGGGGAATTCAGTTGGTCTTGCAACAGGATACTAAGAACATTTCTGCTTCTGCACAGAAATGACTTCTCTTTTTCCACTCTTTTACATTATTTTTTTTTCTTTAAAAAGATAACAAATGGTGTAAATGAAAAGAAATCATATGTGTAAATGGACTCTTTTCCCTGTCCTTTGGTGAGATCTATACTGGCAGGTGTGTAAGTAAAGAATCATGAGCAATTCAATAGTTAATAATTTTTTGAACATTTGCCTTCTGTTACACAAAGAGTTTATAAAGTCCTTGTGAAGTTTTATTTTTTTATTACTTCACCTCTATATAAACAACATATAAAATGAAACGGAGAAGAAATTTATTTTAAGATTTAGCCTGTTTATTTGTAGAAAGGTTAACTTTCAGCATATTCTTTATCATTTTGGTTACCAAGAACAGAATGATTTTGAAGTTCTCTGAATGTGTTCTGCAGTTTTGTCTGACTTATAGCATTGTAAGTTTGTCAGTCTATTATTTTATTCAGTACCCAGTTCATCAAATTCTCTTTCTATTTCATTATATACATTATTTCTTACATAGAACAGTAATTATAAAACATTAAAACAACACAATGATTTTAGACTCTGGGTACTCTAAATATATAGTCTGATATTGAATCATTGGAAGCCTGCTAGTAGTATCCCTATTTTTGATTACTGATTAATTATGTTCCATTAAGTGGTTGTTGATTCTTAGTAACCACATAAATAGGTTTTTCTCCAAGACTGTCCTTAATTGGTCTTTCATGTCTTCTAATGATGCATCTATTGCCACTGAGACCATCTACCTTGCTGCTGAGGTCAACATTTTCTTCTCTTTCCTTGCATTTTGTCCATCTTTAGAGCTTTTTCCTATAATGTGTCTGAAGTTCAATAATTTAAGTCTGGTTATTTGTATCTCAAATGAGAACTCTGGATTGATTTGTTCAAATATCTATTTGTTTGTTTTCTTGACTGTCCACAGTATCTCAGGAGTCTTCTCCAAAACTAAAGTTCAAAACTTTAAATATTCTATCTTGTTTCTTCAGAGTGTAACTTTAATTTGGATACTGAGTGATGTTATGTTAAAAAACAATATTTTTTTATTTGTCCATTTTTATTAGGTTATAAATTATTATAAAATACAAAATACAAAATCAAATAAGAGGACAGTGTAGGGGAAGGGAAAAGGGGGGAAGAAAAGTGAAGAAGGGTAGGGAAAGAAAAAGAAAAATTGACCTCCAACTCTATCTGTTGCAGTAGAATAAGGCATTAACAACAAATCACAACTTTTTCTTTTATCATAATAGAACCAGTCATTTCTACAAAAGTCTATTAGTCAATCTGTGAAACCCAAAAATCAAAGTTTCATTTTTTTCCACATCAAGCACGAAGTTCAGAAGCGGTTTCCATGTGGAAAATGAAAGTATTTATGTTCTTTTCTTTGAGCAGAGTTGTCAATTTTGCCATTTCAGCCAACTCCATCTGCTTCTGCAACCATTCTTCGATAGCAGGAATCAAAATGTCCTTCCATTTTTGTGCATATAATAATCTTGCTGCTGTAGCAAAATTCCAAACTTTTTCTCCATTTTTCCCCATTAGACCCAAAAAGAAAATTTCATATTTATCTCCATTTTCAGGATTTTTTGTACAAAAATATGAATCATAGGTCAAATTTCTTTTTGCTTTATCACATGTTCACCATAGTTGGAAAATCAAAAATCATAACCCTATTTTGGTTGCATACTGTGTGTAGGAGCTTAGATAAGGCCACTGAATTTACAGTCTCACTTTAAAATAAAGCTGCAGGTCACACTGCTTCAAATCCAAATATAAAATTTTGTTATTTAACATTCTATATTAAACACAAATTTTCAACTAATGCTTTATAGCTTGACTTTACAATTTTGAGGAAAGTAGTTTCTAGAAAAAAAATAAATTCACCACCATATATATTGCTGATGAACTTCATAATTCACCTAATTGTAAAAAATAAGGGATTCTGTGAAAGGATTCAGACATTATTATTCTGCCTTCAATATATCTTAACTTCTGCATTTTTTTCAGGCCCAAAGAATTTAAGAACACTTTATCATCACAAACATTTCTACTGACCCATTTCAGCAGAAACACAGGAACTTAATCTAAGGTAAGATACACATAAATGAAATGCAGAAAGCAAAGGTTATAATTGCCTTCTACTGGTGACAATTATTGGATGCTGTATTGGCATTCTTTTGTTGGTGAGCTAAGCTGACTTTTATTCTGGCTTGCTTCACATAACTTGGTAAATATAATATTGCTTATTTGATTTTGGCATGGATCCAGTTTATTGCTTAGGTTTATGTAGGAAGCAGTCTTTTAGCTTGCTCAACAAATAGTAGTTAAAACTAAATGAGCTTGATGTGTGAATGTAGAGGGTTTTTTTTCAATTTAATGTAATAGAAACAAATTTCTTGATGAACCCTAATTCATCTGTTTCAGTTATTTTATTGTTCTGAGTTCAACTGTGATATAAAACCCATATATTTATCTTTTAATCATACTGTTAAACATTCATTGTTTATTTTTATTATTTCATTGTTTTCCTATTGATATATTTGCATTTTTTACAATTTTACATCTTTACTGTTGCAAGCCACCAAGACTAGCCCCAGGGCAAGTGGGTGGCAAATAAATTTAATAAATAATAATAATTAATTAAGATCAAATATATATATATTTTAAAAAAGACTAGAAACATGGAAACATGATGTAAACAAAATTACACAGAGGAAGCAGAAAGCTAATGTAAAACCAGAGTTTCCTGGCTTTATTTCTGGAAGACATTGTCAAGAGAAATTGTAGTCTTCCTGAGAAAGATTGCATTATATTGAATCTGACATTCTACCAACAAAAAGTCAATGTATGAGAAGAATCTGGAATATCAGATTAATTGTTGATAGTCCTTTAGTGAGAAAACTAAATATTAAATGTTGAACAAGAAGCATAACTGAAATAATACATGTATAATATTCTACTTTGATAACTTATACATTAAGACTAGACTTGTACGGCTTGTACTAAGTCACTGTTTAATTATGTTTTACTGAATAAATCGAGTCGTACAACAGACTCTGCCATAAAACATCATTTAAAAATCTGAATAATGAATTTTCACAATAAGTTACAGATCATCCTTGACTTATAACTACAATTAAGAGCAGAATTTCTGTGGCTGAGAAAGATGATAGTTAAATTATTTGTATCTGATTTTATGATCTTTTTGTCACAGTTCTTAAGGGATTCACTGCAGTTCTTAAGTGAATCATAAAGTTGTTAAGCAAATCTGGCTTTTCACATTGACTTTGTCAGAAGCTGGCTTGGAAGGTTATAAATAGCAATCGCCTGACTACCAGATGCTGCAGTTATTGTAAATGCTTGCCTGTTGCCAAGTACCTACTTTTTGATCTCATGACCATCCAACATCATCACTTTTTTCAGTGCCATTGTAACTTCAAATGGTTGCTAAACAAACATTATAAGCCAAGGACTTATACTTTATAGATTAGTGTATTGCAAATGATATCTTACTCTAAACGATATCCTTCTTCTATAACTTATCCATCTCTATACTAACAAAGTTCTAACAAATGGTTAATCTCAGAGGCCCAGCTATCTGCCCAGACCATCGCAATCACAGCATTGCTGTGATTGAAAGATGGCTTTTCCTGGTGATATTGACAAAAGGAGAAGGAGAAAAAAGTAGCCAAGTCAAAGCTATCCATCAGTCCTTCTGCTTTGCTCATTATGCAGATGTTACCAGGTGAGGCAATTGGGATTGGCAACAGGGACAGCAAAATCTCTGCTGTTTTGTTTTCTACTAACTCATATATGGATGAAAGAACATTGGGGAAATCAACGGATGAGCATCAGAACATGAAAAAGTTCTCTAGTTTGGTTTTTCCCTGCTGATATAAATATTGCACCCTTTCCCCAAAGCAGCACATTGCACGTAAAACTGGTACTTGCTGCCAATATCAATAAAAGCAGTCAGAAGGAACCTGAATACATTATCACAATACAATGTCCACAGTTATGTCAACAGATAAGTGATCTGTATCAGCATTATATTAATACAATATAACTACTAGACAGATCCAGTCAAGAGAAAATTATAGGGGGAAAAAACCCTCTAGCTCAGTCTATTATTCTTCAGTGACAACCCCTAATTCTTTTTGATGTAAGATTGCCTTTATTCAATTTCTTACCACTAATCTTTGGCACAACTTAAAAAAAATTCCTCTGCCTCTTTTAGATTCAGAGTTCATCTCTTATTTATTTGTCAAGATGCCAAGCTAAACATATTTAGTTCTTTTAATCAATTCTCATAAGTCAGTGCTCTAATCTAATTACTTGTTTTAACTGTTTACAAAAAAACCCAAATCCTTGTTTTTAAACCACTCTGACTTTAGACATCTTTAAGTGTGCTCCAAAATTTATGGCATAATTATCATTTAGCTGAGTTCCCAGTGCACTTTTACACATGTGCACTGCCAAATGTTATGGTCACTATTATAAACACAGATTGTGAATGTCAAATTTTCATAGACTTAAAGATAAGAGGTAGGCCTACATGATTTCACAAGAATCTGCAAAGATCTCAGTATTCGTTTATAGGCTAAGATTGCAGAGACCAGAACTTTCTGTTTCCTGTTTTATCCGGAAGCTTCATTCTTTTGCTTCTTTGTTTCATGCTGAAAGAAGTGGAAATGTTATCAGTCACTTGGAATTTCCTCCCCAAAGGGGTTAGAGAAAACTATCTCTGTCATGCAGAAGATTCCAGTTCAATTTTTTGACCATGATAACTTTGTCAGTCAGCATGAGCAGCAATGTGCATATTAATAATAATAATAATCAGTTAGTATATTTTCCCATGAATGCCCCCAAAAAAGATCAGAATTCGTAGTTGGGTAATATCAAAATGACATGAAAGAACATGCGAGATTATATACCTTACTGGACAAATATAAGTTTTTTAAAAAGTGGGAGAAAGAACAGAAAATTCCTAACATTAATCTTGTTGATGCAGCCCTGAAATCTGCTTGCTTAAAGCCACAAAATGGAGGCTCTAGACGGAATACATTGAAGCCTTTCTTCACATGCATCTAATCATAAAATGAACATACTTATTTTGCTGTGTCCCCATGATACTGCCTTAATCTTATCGTCACCCCGCAAATGAGGATAATTTAAATCATCTTGATCTATTCTGTTTTTAAAATAGCGTTTTGGCCCATAAGTTACGAGATATTAGCCAACTATTCTGTGAGCAAAAGCCCTTTCTGTAGAGGAAGGGAAGAGCCTAGTCTCTATGGACCGCTTCAAACTAGTGAGGTCATGCTCCACTTGCTCTCAGTTTCTCTTCAGGTAGAATTAGCTGCTGTACCTGGCAGGTCTCTGCTGCTTATTGATCAACAGTTGAGTGGGATTGGGAGTATAATGTAACTTTAGCATTCTTCAAAACTACAGTTTTCACAAATGAAAGTTATGTTTAGTTTTTGTAAAATGGATGTAGACTAATTATACGCTGATATTGTGAATGAATGCAGTTGCTTGCTTCCTGACACCGAGATAATCATGACTATTAGAGAAAAGACTATGGCTGTGATGGCAAACCTTTTCCATGTTGCATGCCAAAAGTTTGTATGTGTGCTCGCATGCCTTTACCCATGATGCAATGAGCGTGTGATTCCCCTGACCCTATACACATGCGTGAGCGATCCCCACAGCATGCCTCTGCACACGCAACCCCCTGCATGCCGCATGCCTCTGTGCATGCATGTGCATCTCCCCCACGTGCATCTCCCCCGCGCACGCATGGCAGATACCCGACAGTCAGCTAGCTGGTGGGGGGCATGCGTATGTGCAGTGGGGCTCTTCTGGGTGACCTCACGTATGCTGGCAGAAGTGGCTCTGCGTGCCACTTCCAACACGCATGCCATAGTTTGACATCATGGGACTATGGCATTAATAAAATTATACAGTACCATTTGATCCAAGAAATATGTAGAATCATTTGCAGAGGCAGTTTTCAACAACCCCTATTAAATCCTATGCAGACTATAAAATCATGCACTATGAACATGAGTACTTGAAAACAGCTTTTTGGGTAATGATAGGAATTGCCTATTATAACTCCACATGTGATTCATACCTTCTATTTCTTGGAGATTATCTGATCTCTCTACCTGTCAGTTAATACACCCTTTCACATTCAGACAAGTGTCTTTGGAAATAAACCAATAGACATCCTGCCAGACTTAATCTACTCACATTCTTTTAGTTCGTAGACCACAAAAGTGTGACAGAGAGGTCTTCCAGATTACTTTTTATCACACCAATACAACTTCACATTTATATAGTTTTTTTTTTTTAAAAATGACTTAACTAATCCAACAAGGTACAATATACAAAAACTCAGTATTTGTGTATTCCTTCCCTTAAGTCTTTCCTGATTTTCTTCCTTTGAAGCTCACTCTATTTCAGACATCTGGATATTCATAACATTTTTCCTTTCTTTGCTGCTAGTTTTTCTATTACATTTTAGAGAGAGTGTTTGAGTGTTCAACTTTTTCAATGTCTTTACTAAGTTCTTGTCGTACCATTCCTGCACTATACAGAGTTCATGTACCAATAAAAATGTCTTTGCAAAATTTCTTCTGAAGCAGAAATAGATAATTGCTTTGGCTTTCCCTCATCCAAGAAACCTCATGATGCTATGTGAGTCATAAGGGAGGCACTTGTATTAAATCAATGCAGTTCCTACATATGAAAAAGACCATAGATAAACTTGGGAAGCTGTAGCCATCACCTGTGAGGTCTGACATAAGTTTAGATGGTGTAAAAAAAGAACTGGACAATTTATAAAGGATTAAGTAGCTGTTAGCTCTCAATTAGCATACCATAAAAAGCAGTTCAAATCCTTGTGACTTTTCTTGGCAACAGTATGTAAATAGCTTGCCACTGTCTTCTTTTAATACAATTTTTCCAGATTGTAACCTTAGGATTTTTTTCCCTCCAAGTACTAATCTTATCCATTCCTGCTTAGCATTTTGATACCATTCAAGGCCAGCTAGTTCTACCACCAATTGTAGACATTGCTAGGGAGTGATTTCAATTAAATTAATTTGTTTTAATCTTACCATTGTAGAAAGTCAGCACCCACCCCTCTCCTCAAAGAATGAAATATTCTAGGAAATATTAAAAGGCAGAATATTATATTTCCCTGGATGAGAAAAGGAGAGACATGTTTTTAAAGACAAAGCAGTTCCCTGCAGCTCCGGGGTGATGAGATTAAGACATGGCCCCCAGGACACGATAGGATTACCCACCTACCCATTTAACAGCAGGGCTCACTACATTGTGAAATCACCAGGGACAGTACATCAGCCCACAGTTCAACCAGACTTATCTCAGACAAATCCCTACGATTTTACATGATGTCAAGCCCGAAACTGACATATACGTAGCCATTTTATTTGGCTATTATATTTGGCTATTATATATTTCTTTTTCTTTCTTTCTCTTTGCTGGCTATGGGGGGAGGGTTTTGGGCTTGCCACATTTCTAAGGTGGGAGGAGTGGAGATAGTGAGGTTTCCTAAATAAAAGAAATTGTTTAGGAAGACAGACTTTGCTCTTTTCTTTTTAAATAGATTTCATCACTTGGAAAACTGACATATGACCTCTAGAGCAGCCAATAGGCTACCTGTCCTTGTCACAGGAACAGGAAGCTCCAATTCAAAGCCCAAGAGGGTATAAATCTCTCTCTCTTCCATATGGTGATCTACCCAGAATCATATATGCTTGGTGGTTCTGCTTCACCATTAAACCATCCTTCCAAGCAGCCTCCATGTTTCCAGTTTCTTTCTTCCCACTTGGAACTGAACCCAGATGGACATTTCTTCCAACAGCATGATGGCTAAACTTTTCTATTGGGTTTAAACTATTTAAATTACCCACCTTTGATCCTCACAATTAAATAATCTTGATTTAGTCTATGTTTGACTACAGAGAAGGGTCTATATTTTGTGGCTAATATGAAACTCTTAGAGGTTTCTGCACTGTAGCTATAAGTTGCTGGATGCCTGTGTGTAAATAAAGCTAGCTTAAGAACTCTCTATTTTACCCCTTTCACTGCTTTGGCCAAAGGATGACCTGAAGTTCTGTCTGGAGCATATTTATCATAGCTTTACCTCCTGGAGTGATAGAGGAAGAAGGATACACCACAGTTTTTCCATTTTTCCTGAGCTAGCCAAGGAATGTGGCAGAAGTCTCATCAGCTTCACCCAGTTTAAAAAGAAAAAACAAAAAAACAGTCCATCATTTTAGTGAACCTGTAAACAAAAAGGCAAACAAAATTCCTAACTTTTCACCATTCAATTTGTGAACTTGGAAATAAAACTCATCATGGAGAGCAGAGAACAGTAACTGACAGGACATGGTATTCCTGCCCCAGAAGTGCATAATAATCAAGAGCAGTGAAGGTGTTATCTTACAATAAACTGGAGTGGGGGCTGATGAAAAGACAGTACTAATTATACATGTCAGAAAACAATATTTTTGACATATAGAAGAAAAAGATAGGCAAAAATTGGTTTTCTCTGCCTTATCGGAGTTAAGGGTGATAGAAATCAATGCTGTGCATTGCTGCCCCTGACAAATAGTCAATGATTTGTACTTAAGAATAAGAATAATAACAGAATTGGAAGGGACCTTGAAGGTCTTCTAGTCCAACCTCCTACTGCTCAGGCAGGAAATTCCATACCATTTCAGACAAATGGTTGTCCAATCTCTTCTTAAAAACCTCCAATGTTGGAGCATTCACAGCTTCTGGAGGCAAGTTGTTGCATTGATAAATTGTTCCAATTGTCAGGAAACTGTCTACTTGTGCTAGAGCTTGCTGGTCAGTATGTGATTTGTCCACAAACTCAGCATCAGTATATTCAACTCAAAAGAAAAATAAAATTAAGTATGTATAATACTGCAGCCTCCCTTTTCTGCTAGAAACACGTAAGGTAAGAGTATTTTGCGTACTTCATGAACTAGAAGGGAAAATCAAGATTAGCTTGGACCAAGATATGTGTGCTAAGTTTCACGTTTTTTTTAATATAAACTGCATACTCTACTACATCTTTCATTCATCCTTTGCAGTAGGTAAGATGAATGAACAATGATGTTATAAGCACTGAAAATATACACTCCCAGAAGGGCAGATCATAGAATAAGGATTAGATTAAATGCTGTACAATCCATGGAGGAAATAAATGGCAACCCATTTCACTATACAGTGAGGAAACATAAACATTTGCAACCAGACCAATGTCAATATAATAAGGGGTGAACCCTTTATATAAGAACGTATCTAATGACTTACTGGGGAAGAGTAAGGGCAGATGTAAGTAGTACTAATGCTTCTTTTATCAACTTATATGGTTCATTCATCTCACAAAACTATATCTAAAAACAATAAAAATTAATATTACCAAACAGTAAAACACTACAGTGGTCACCAATTGGAAATTCAGGCAAAGAATCAGCCAAATCTCTCAACTGGACTTCTGACCACCTAGCTCCAGGCTCTGGAGTACACCGAAGTTTTCAATATTTTAAAACAGTATTTATGATGGATGGGTGGATAGAAACTGAAAGGACGTCCAGCTGCTGATGTCACAGAGGGAAAGGAAAAGTTAGGACTGCAAATTCCAGATTGGCACATGGAATGTCAGAAGTGTCTCCCCCGGCTCCTTATCGATCTGCATTTTTCAGTGGGAGGAAGGAGCGAGTAAACGGCTGGAAGATTTACTGTGGACCTGAGTCAGAAACAATTTAAAAAGCGAAGATTCCAGAGCGGAAGGGGTGAGTGTGGAGATTAAACGGCAGTGGCTTAATTTATGTTTTTACCCTCTAACTCTGGAAGTTAAATGGCAGCTTGAGAAAAGAGTGATTAAAGGAGAAAAAAAGGGGGGAATAGATGAGAAGAAGAGGTGTGAAGAAGGTTTTTATTCAGGAAAACTGCCTTTTGAAACTGAGATTGATTGTGAATTCCGATGATGGAAGAACTGGAATGATGCCTACAGTCTCCATTTAAATCAAATCACCAAAAATAATTCTAAATGGCCATCAATTGGGGAGAACAAAGGAGACTCACGGAGAATTGATAGTCTCCATATAAATCACCTAGCTCCATTTAAACAACCCAGCTGTCAGCTTTCAAGATCTTCTACTATCGCTTTGCATCTTTCAGCTGTCATAAGAAAGGGGGGGGGGGAGGAAGGGATAAGTCTGGGAAGTGAGCTGGAGGTGTTACATTCTTCTGTTGTGTAAATGAAGGGGGAGAGCATACAATAGAGTTAGGTTTCTATTTCTCGCTTAGCTTTCTTTTCTCTGCGCAACTGCAACCCGTTATCAAAGTATGCCAAGGTCAACGGACAGAGGCCTCATCATCACCTGAAGTGATCACCTACATGATCATATTCACAGTTTCTAATTGGAAGTTTCATCTGAACTATTGGGGGTGGGAACACTTCCATCACTTTGTATATGTGAATTACGCGCCTAATTTCTCAGATTCAGAATTCTCTGGTTGCTACCACTTCACTTTCAGTAAAAGATAACTTTTCTCTAACTTAAAGAGTCTAAGTATTTCTTTCTTGGATTTTGAATGGAGCACCGCCTGACACCAGCTGATTAGTCAGCCTGAATTTAAATTTCCACTCAGCTGATTGGACAACCTCCACTAAACCCCCACCCAAATGTCATCCTTTCCAAACTCCAAAGTAGATGATTGGTGAGCTAATTCAAATCTTCTCCATTCAAATCTATCAAACAGCAACACTTCCTCTTTAAAACAAAAGAAAACAAAAACTAAAAAACTTGGATTTAAGGAAAAACAAAGGAACTTTACACCACAAACCTCCAATACTGTACTACCTCCACTATTTCAGTATCTCAAGACCAAATATTTATAGATAATGCTTTGTCTATGATAATTGATTTATCATATAATAGTATAATAATTAATTGTTAAATGACCACTAATTTACTGATTCATTGAACTGATAAAGATTTAATACTGTATCATTGATTGATTGATTCTTAGTAATAAGTTGATTGATTGATTTTTAGTAATAAGTAACCTTACTTTTGATTTGTTCTCTAACTTATCAGTTAACATTTATCAATTACCAACATTCATTAACTGTCTACCTGTCACATTAATTAGCTATTGTAATTGTTTAGTGTACTATTGTCATTGACCATGCCAGCCAGAAACTCCAGAAACTCCAAATCCTCCACTACCAAACAACAACAAAAAATAATATCTCTACCAATGACCTCCCAGACTCCTCTACATGCTTCAGATGTCTTAAAACCATCAATGAAAGCAAAAATAACATCAAATGCTACCTTTGTGACAATCAAGCCCACCTTGTCTGCTTAAACTTAAACAAAAACCTAGCTGATCTCCTAAAAGCATCAGATACTTTCCCTTGTCTATGTCCACCATGTTTTCCAAAGTTAAATAAACCAAGTACCCTGCCTGACAGAGTTGATAGCATAGAATCACTCATGCACTCAATAGAAAAACACAACACGTTTTGAAACAATTATAAAAGAAAGCCTAATTTATCTTGAAAAAAAATACAGCACTGATAAGTGACTATCTATCAGCTCAAAATCAAATCCCAACCCAACAACCGTACCACAACTACTACCTCAGCTACAATCACAACTACAACCAAAAATAACCACCAAACCACAACCATAAGTAATTACTATCCCATCAAATAATTCCATAAATGATATCTCCTTACTCATCAGAGACACCATTGAACATGATCAGAAATATCCAAATGTCATCTTACTTGGTCTTGAAGACACCAATGAATCAGATGACATCACCAAAGTTCATAATATCATAAGCAACTCAAATACAACAAACATCTCTCCTAAAAATATCATTGAAGTAAACAGAGATAGCCCTGAGTCCAAATACAATAATGGCTTGGTGGCCCCAAAATTTTGTAGAGTTGTTTGCAGAAATGAGTCCAGCAAATGCTTATTCATTCATACAATAAACACCATAGCAAAAACCAATCCCAACCACAAAAACTTCGCTCAAGAGCAGAACTTATCCAAACTGCAAAAAATCCACTCCCGTGAACTCCACAAGGAACTCAAAAGACATCTAGACAATGGAGAGAAGGATCTCTACATTGGCTACCGCACTGATTGTATCAAAAGTAAGTCACACAATCCACAACTCCACATCCAATCCTACCTCATCCAACCCACCATTACTCAAAACTAGGCACACATGCCCCTAACTACCTCAATTCCAACTACAATTGGCCTTAAATGCAAGCTACTCAGCACAAGAAGCCTTGTGAATAAAATACCTGAATTTCTCCTTTTACTAAATATGGCTAAATTCAACATCATATTTGTCTGTGAAACATGGCTCAATGCATCTCTCCCTGACTCCATTACCACAGTAAGAGACTATCATGTTTACCGATCAGATCGTGAAATCCGTAGAGGAGATGGTGTTGCTATCTTCTATAAAAAGTCCTTACATCTAAAAAACATCCAAGTTACCCAGAAGCTTGCTCTTCCTGAGACCATCATCTGTGAACTGTCCTTAAATATCACATTTCAATTCTTATTATGTTACAGAGCCCCTGATTATGACATCGAACATATAAATAAGCTAAATTCACAACTAACATGAGCAACATCCTGCCAACACACTTTTATCTTTTTTGGTGACTTCAACCTCACATTAACTGTTCTACCTCACATTAACTGGACCTGAAACAAATGTAAAACTGAACCCACACATGCAACCTTCTACAATGCTGGAATAAACCCGGGACTGGAACAACTAGTAACCAACAATACTAGCCTTAACAACTGCCTCGATCTCATCTGCTGCAACAGTTTGAATTCAATTTATGGAATACAAATTAAAGAATCCTTTTCCAACAGTGACCACAGCAAGATAGACTTTTGTCTCAAGATACGTCCACACAAAAATCAACACAGTGCTGTGATCCCCAATTTTAACTTCAAAAAAGGCAATTATGATCTTATAGATAACGATCTCTCATCCCTTGATTGGCAATGTCTATTCACTGGATGCAATACTGTTGAAGACCATTACAACATATTTTTACTTGAAGTCAAAAGAGTCATCAAACTATGTGTACCAACAACTCCAAAACCCAGAAAAAACAGATTACCCATAACAATAAAGAAGCTTCAATCCAAAAAGAGATCACTTTGGTGGAAAAACAAATCTGGTCAGGTTGCCAACTTCAAAAGCAAAACAAAAATTTATGCTACCAGATAAAGACTGAATGCACCAATTATCACATTAAACAAGAGGAAAACCTTCTATGCACCAATTCCACCCACGCTTTCTACAATTTTTTAAACAACAAACTAAAAGACTCAAAGTCCATTGCACCCCTGAAAGGACCTAATGGTAAGACTGCAATGACGATACTATTAAAGCCACCCTCTTTAACACATTCTCTGGCTCAGTATTTAAAACAGCAATGGATCATGCCCAGTATTTCCTAGCCGAACCACAGACAACTACAATGATCTAATACATATCGATTTTACAGTAGACAATGTTGAAAAAGCACTATGCAATCTAAAACCATCTCTATCTCTTGGACTAGATGGAATATGTGCCTATTTCTTTAAAAAGTTACCCACTGCCATAGCCGAACTTCTAAGCATAATCTTTGAAAAATCTTTCAGGACCAGCTCCTTACCAAAACTATGGTCACAAGCCACAGTCACCCCCATCTTCAAAAAGGGAGACCCCAGCCTAGTTGAAAATTAAAGACCAATCTCTTTATGTTGCGTCACCTGTAAAGTCATGGAATCAATTATTAACCAATCCTTTATCTTCCACTTACTCTCAAACAACTTACTCTCTTAAGACAAACAACTTACTCTCTAATAAACAATTTGGTTTCAGAAAAAACTATCCTGTAATCTGCAACTCTTACACTACAAAAACATATGGACTACTCACAACTCGATCAGGACAAAGCAATAGATGCATAGATTTTTGTAAAGCCTTTGATTCAGTGATACACAACAAACTACTCCTAAAACTAAAATCTTATGGTATCTCTGGACACCTGCATAATTGGATAGAAGCATTCCTGTCAAACAGACAACAAGTGATCAAGATTGGGAGTGTCCCATCAAATTCTGTACCTGTCAATAGTGGTGTCCCCCAAGGCAGTGTTCTAGGACCAACTCTCTTCATACTCTACATAAATGACCTCTGTGATCATATTAAGAGCAACTGCGTCTTCTTCGCTGATCATGTAAAGCTGTTCAATACCACAGACAATACTGTTACCCTTCAAAAAGATCCTGACTATGTATCAGAATGGTCAAACAAATGGCAACTTCAAATCTCAACAAATAAATGCTCTGTCTTACATATTGGCAAAAAAAAAATCAGAAAATAAAATACAGGCTGAATAGTCAAGACCTTGTTGATGATCCAAACTCTGTCAAGGACCTTGGAGTACTTATCTCTAATAATCTAAGTGCTTGAGCCCACTGTAGCTACATAGCCAAAAAGGCATTAAGAGTTGTTAACCTAATCCTACGTAGCTTTTTCTCTGGTAATACCACACTACTAACTAGAGCATACAAAACATTTGCTTGACCAATACTCAAATACAGCTCATCAGTCTGGAACCCACATTACATATCTGATATTAGCACAGTTGAGAAAGTCCAGAAATATTTCACAAGAAGAGTTCTCCACTCCTCTACTTGTTGTAGAATACCTTATGCCACCAGACTTGAAATTCTAGACCTAGAAAACCTTGAATTATGCTGTCTTCGGTCTGATCTAAGTATGACATATAAAATCATACAATGACTTACCTGTCAATGAATATTTCAGCTTCAATCATAATAACACACACTATACGCACACTATAGATACAAACTCAAGGTTAACCGCACCAAACTTGATTGCAGGAAATACGACTTCAGCAACAGAGTACTCAATGTCTGGAATACTCTACCTGACTCTGTGGTTTCTTCCCCAAACCCCAAAAACTTTAACCTTAGATTGTCTACTATTGATCTCACCCCTTCCCAAAGATGTCTGTAGGGGGCGTGCATAAGCGCACCAACGTGCCTACCGTCCCTATCCTATTGTTTCTTTTATTTTTCTTACATATAACCATGTGTTCATTACTATGTTTTAATTATACCTATTATCTTGTAAGCAGTTGACAAACCAAATAAAATAAAATAAAAACTGTGAATAAAGGCAAACTTGAAGTTATTGAGAAAAAAAATGAAGGTCTAACATTGACATTCTGGAATGAATGGGCTACTTTATTTCAGAAGAGTGGCTACTACATACAAGAAAATAATAGAAGAAACCGAGCAACCACAATTACAGCTTCTGTTAATAGGGTGCCATAATCAGTGCTCACTACACCCTAAACATGACAGAACTTGAAAAAGATGATTTTGCTTTTTTAAGCTTAAGTTGTGATTTTTCAAGGAGCAGCTAAGTTGCATTCAAATTGCATATCAACATTGTTTCTTTCTTTCTTTCTCTCTCTTCATCTTTGCTTTCAGAATATCTAATTTGATTTTTGTAGTGTTAGTCCAGTGATATCCATGTGTAGATCATCTTCTCAATTGTTAGAAGAAAGACTTTGATGTAAATATTGTTTGTTTGTTTTGGTAGTATTCCATCTATATTTCTCTTAAGTCATTTTGGGTGCTACAGACATATGTTCCATTTACCTAGCGTAACATACTGCTAACATACTAAAATTAGTAGGACATGTATTTTTAATGTTGTATCAACAAGTGTAGGTTTTAAATAAAAGGTTTCTATGTAATTATTGTTTGTTGTGATATTTGTAAATCAAAAGGAATTTTAATGTAGCATTAATAAAATGATAAATGTATAATAGGTGGTGGCCGAATAAATAGAATACTGTGAAGTTTCTAGCTTAGGAAGAAGTGAATGTGAATTAGAAGATAAATGATTTCTTGCATTGCTCAACTTGGTTATGATTTATAATTTTGTGGGGTTAGCAGATATTAACATGATAGTGTAGAATCTTCCTTTAGGACTGTTTAAAAAACAATAACAGATTGCAAAGTATTATTACATATGTGGTCTCTATGATTAGATCTTGATTCATTGGGTATATATATTCTGTTAAATTTAGATTTCTTTGTTTTATTGTAAAAAAAAAAGGAGGGGGAATATGCTTTATGATGGATCAATAATTTTATTACAAGCATGTAGCTTCTAAGGCAAATAGTGGGTGTTGGTCTAAGAATCTCCTTCAGTTTCTGTTGTGAAATTGATTAAGTAACTTTGGGTCTAAACTACTTCACAGGGTTGTTGGGATATTAACATTGGTAGACCAGAGACCTTTTTAGAAGGTTTTGGTAACAAATCAACGAGCTAGGGTTTTAAGACAATTATGTAATATTTATTAAACATTTTATTTATTAAACTTTTTTATCCAGTGTCAAATTTAGATTATATTTATAACTTGCTTTTGGACTTTTTGGCCATAAACAAAATTGATCTAAATTAAGGACACAGACTGTCCAAATGCGGGCTAAAACGTCATAAAAGTCTTGTTTTTAGTACACTGTTGCTTTGAAGAACATTATAACCAAATATAATATCTGTATTTTTATTTTTATTTTAAATTGGTAACAAAGCTGTCATTAAAAATCAATCAAACAGTCCACTGTTACTCCTCAAATCAATAGGTCCAAATTTGGTTGTGAGGAGTTCATCCAGATGAGCTGCACTAAACCTCAGCAAGTCTGGCCCTGACCCAAGTCACATCTACTGTTTTCTTCATGTTTTTGATTTGGAAACGTGAAAGGTTGAAGAAAGAAAAGGACTTTTGGAAAGAGGAGGCTGAAGGAGCCATTAGAGTTATCCTAAGTAATATAACAGCCCCATTAAAAACTTCCTCGTCTCTACGTCAAAAGTGAGGAAAGAAGTTTTCTGTCAGTTCAATCTCTCTCTGTCTCTCCCTCTCCCTCTCCCTCCCCTCCCTTCCCTCTCTCCACACACCCCAAACATACTCCCACACCAATCCTAGTGCTGTTATTTTTCCCGGTTTGGGTTGGAGCCGGGTTGAAGTTATACTATGATTTCTGGGAGGGAATCCAAAAGGGGGAGGAGGTGGGTGGGAGGAGGGGAGAAAGGGAGGGAGGCGGGCAGCCTGTCTTGGAAATGAAGATTCGGAAGGTGAAGAAAAGCGCGCGATTTTCTTCGCTTCGTGCGCGCTCAAGCCATTTTGTCTGGAAAATGTATTAGCGTTGATGCTTCGCCTCTGGAGAGACAAAGGAGCCCCGGCTGCAGGCCAGAGAGCGGAACTGAGGTGGAAGCGGCCGTGAAAGTGTGGAGGAGAGAGAAAGCGCCGAGCGGGAGCGAAATCGGCGAAACGCGCCTCTTTTAGGGCTGCTCCCGAAAGGAGGCAGAGCTGCGGCTAGATGGACAGAGGAAAAGCTCCGGGCGGCAGCGTCTGTTTGCCTGCATCCGCTTCCCTGAACACGGACAACCCTTTCGGGTGGGATCTGTTTTGCCCCTGGCAGAGCTATATGGCAGCCTCCGCGGTCTGAAAGAGAGGATCTGAAAGAAAGTTTTGGAGAAGAAGTTTGCTGCCAGAGTAAGTTTCACTGCTGTTCTGAGACGCTTGACGTCGTGTGTGTGTGTGTGTGTGTGTGTGTGTGTGTGTGTGTGTGTGT
>BLBF01000006.1:33569501-33623016 GCA_015471245.1 Laticauda colubrina
ATATATATATATATATATATATATATATATATATATATTTTGTATGAAGTCCTCCCAGTATTGAAACTGCCATTATTGTTGAAGAATGCCTCCCATCCATTTCCAGGGACAAGAGTGCTCCTCTTCTTCCAGTTCATAGTTCAACTTCAAAATCTCAGCTGTGCCCCTATAACAGAATCTGGTTAGCTTTCTTCTCACCGAAGGGGTTGCTGTTGACACATCTACAAGTGTTAAGGTTGAACCTCACTTCGAAAGAGAAAAGTGACACAAAAATCAGCGGAAATGTGTCAAGACATTTTTTAAAATGTGTCTTGGGAGGGATCGGCAAGATTTCTCTTGATGATGACTCACTCTAAGAATGTTGGATATCTATTGGTCTTTTTTAAGATCCCAGTAATAGTTTCTTTCTCCTCCCGTTTCTTTTTTTTAAGGTCACGATGAACTGGACACCACTGGTGAGCTTAACTGTGCTGTGGGCAACGTGGCTGGTGTGTGGCTCACATAAGCCACTGAGGCAAGCTGAGAGAGGGAGTCTTGGAGTCAGAAAAGAGCCTGTGGCCTACAGGAGCGGAATCAGGAGATCTGCTTCAACCCCGCCTAGGTTAGGCAAGGTGCCTCGGAGACATGTAAACCTTCCTGGGAGGTATTGGCAACGTCCCCTTGTTAAAAGGGATTCTTTGGAACCTAAAAACCCAGCAGCCTCTTCCTCAAAAAATAAACTTCAGCTTCGGATAAGGACTGGTGAGATAAAAATACAGCAGATGAAAAGACCTAAGCTGGAAATGATTAAAGATGAAGGAACATCCACTGCAGTCCAACCACGAATTGTGCGTTTCTCATCAGGGTCCAGTTCTCCCAATATTCTGGCTAGCTTTGCAGGCAAGAATAGAGTCTGGATCATCTCAGTTCCCCATGCCTCAGATGGCTATTACCGGCTCATGATGAGTCTGCTGAAGGACGATGTCTATTGTGAGTTAGCAGAAAGGCATGTCCAGCAGATTATACTGTTCCACAGGGAAGGTGAAGAAGATGGTAAAGTTAGGAAGATATCCCCTGAAGGGAAAATCCTGGAGCAGCCTCTAGATCCAAGCCTCATTCCCAAACTCATGAGCTTTTTAAAACTAGAGAAGGGGAAATTTGGAATGGTGCTGTTAAAGAAGACACTGCAAGTTGAGGAACGGTACCCTTACCCAGTAAGGTTGGAAGCTATATATGAAGTAATTGACCAGAGTCCCATCAGGAAGATTGAGAAAGCAAGGCAAAAAGACTTCGTACAGAAATGTAAAGCGGCTGGAGGGGAGGGCCAGATCATCAAAGAAGGGCTTGGTGGGGGCAACAACACAAGAGCGGCTCCCGGTGGTGGTCGTGTCCCGCCATTCCCGAGAAAGGAAGAAACAAGAAAAGGCAAAATGCAACCAACCAGAGTGAAAACTGTGAAGAAAGTGGCAGCAGCCACAGTGCCATCTCCTTCTCCCACTACATCTAGAGCCACTACCTTCCCTCCAACAACCACAACTCTCAGGCCAGTTGCCAGAATAATGACAATACCAAACAGACCCTCAACCACCATCACAACTCCAACTACACAAAGAACATGGACCACAAAGTCACTCACAGAGCTTCCCACAGAGCCTGAGACAACTATTGCTCCTGAGACAGAGACCTTCCTTTCCATATGGAGAGAAAACCGCAGAGGAAAGCATCCAGGCCACACACAAAGACAACCAACAGCTACTAAAAGACCCAGGAAAGCCAGTCATTATGACACTTACACAGAAATGCCAAGGGCCACCTCAGAGCATTACACCAGAGCAAATGCTGGCAGATTCAGAGACAATCGCACAGACAAGGACAGTCGGGACTCTGGCATCACAGCTGGCCAGCAGAAGCCTCCTAAAAGCAAGCAGCCCAAAAAGAAAGCCCAGGACAAGATACTGAGCAATGAATACAAGGATAAATATGACTTAGGGCAACCTGCCATTCCTCATTTAGAGGAAAACATCCCTATAGGAAATATTCCACCCAAGAAAGCCAAAGAGTCGAAGAAACGCATCCCTTTAAATAAATCTGACAAGAAGAAAGAAAGGTATGAGAAGAAAATTGAGAGGCAGGCTAAAAAAGACAGAGCTGAAAGGAAAGGCAAGCAAGAAAAAGAGCGCAACAAGAAAAACAAGAAAGGAAGCAAGACAGAAAATGATGGAAGCCTGAAACCTCACACTAAGTCTTTCATACAGACCTCCAAGAAATCTGTGACAAACCTTCTGAACTTCTTTGAAGGCAAAAGACGACTTTTGGTAAGTAGATCCTTGATCATATATTTCTTTCTAAACAGGCATCTATTGTATTAGTTTGGCTTTTGAAACTTTTTGATAGCAGCCAGTATTGTGACATGTTCATTTTGATGGTACCATAATATTAACTTTCCTCTTACTCAGGCATGAGGAACCTATATTTTTCTAGATATTCTGTTATTCAGGTCCTATCACCCCTTATCATGTTGGCTGAGGTTGTTGAAACTGAAGTCCAGTGATATCTGAAGGATTGCATTCCTCTACTTGAATGGCCTTCTGAGAAAGTCAATGCTATTCTTGTGAACCAAAGGTGCTGCTAGAATGGAAGAGTCCTTGGGAGTAATATTTGAATGTTATTTTGATACACTATCCTTGCATCCTCCACCCCGCATTCTTCTCACTCCTATTTGCATATATTCCCAGCCTTCTCTCTCTTTTCATTCCTTTTTACAAGTATTGGGAATGTTTCTTTCACCAGTGTGCAACTTTTTAAAGAACCCTGAGTTACTACAAAATATTTCTGCAGAGAGCTGCTAAGGAAAAGAGCATGAGAAAGGGCCCCTTAGTTGGTGCAAAATCTAGATCTGCACTCAGCCATCTGCATTCAATTGTACCATAGTAGCCAAAAATTGTGCATTGATAGTACAGTTCTTAGGAAAAGGGTTTTGTGTGTGTGTGTGGGAAAACCCTGTGTTTTTTTATACATCAATCTTTGCTATCTATGTAGTTGAATAATATAGTACTGAATTAGTTATGTCTTTTAGTTAGCTGAACTGGAGCTCCTTACAAATATCTCTTCACTCTTCTCTAGGGCCAAATCTCCTGCTGAAGGAGGAGGACCTTTCAAAATAGACCTGAGGCCAGGAAAATGCCAAAAGGTCATGTTGCATGAGTGGAGCTTCACCCATGAAATATTACACATATCCCCCAATGTTTAGGGTATTTAAAAATATTATTGAATTCACAGAAACAGCTGTTACTGTAACAATAGCATTTAGACTTAGCACACTTCGCTGTGCTTTACAGCCCTCTCTAAGTAGTTTACAGAGTCAGCATATTTCCCCAACAATCTAAATCCTCATTTTAACTGACCTCGGAAGGATGGAAGGCTGAGTCAACCTTGAGTTTGGTGAGATTCGAACTGGCAAATTGCAAGCAGCCAGCAGTCAGCAGAAATACTACCTTCTTCTGAAGATGTCTTACATTGCCACATCGAAGAAGAATTTCCATATTCAATTTTATACTTGGGCCACATACCTTCTGGAATAATTGACTAGGAACTATAACTACTACCAATCATGGATGAGACTCAGAATAGTTGGGGAACCCTCTATTTTCATCTGACATTTTAAAAAAGAATTATACCATCCTCCTTTCGTATTTTGTTTCTGGCTGACAACTTTTAGGACAATATTTTTAGGTGTAACATTTTTAGGTCAGGTGCATTTGGTCTCCCCCCACTAACAGCTCACTTTGCCACTTAGCTCTCAGTCAGGAAAATAAGCCATGGTGAATCTGGGGCAGGCCTCCATACTGGGTTTATAGTACCTTGCTAACCAAATGCCTCGTGCTTCCTAATTGGGAGTCGATATTTTCAAGCTGCCTAGTCAGTGGCATGGCCGATGTATCTTAAAACAGGGAGCTAAGGGCAAGGAGTCCAGCCATACTTTTCACATCTTCCAAGAGGTTACTTGAGTTCCTTGGCCAGCTGTTGAACATCAGTTGTTTCTCTAACAAAATGAATTAATGTAAGAATATTTAAAACACTTTTGGACTGAGGACAAGATGTTAGTATATGAAACATTAGCATCCTCTGATGAAGAGGGAACACAGATTGCCAAGGAGTGCCAGTGTAAATTGCAAGTAAGAACAGGATTTAGAGTGGTGAGATACAGGCTGCATTTAAAAGTGGGTAGGTCCTGGAATTAATAAAGTACAATTAATATGATTATTTCTTATATTTTTAATCCCCTGCTGTCATAGAGGTTTTTAAAATATAAACACTAGTTTGAAGACAGTAAACTATTTACATTCACTTAACTTCAGAAACAGATTATTTCATGTTCCTAAATGTCAGACAAATTAAACAAACCATTTGTTCCCTTTTCAAGCAAATGAGTCAACTTGACTATGAGATATGAAAAATAGAAAAAATACTTCTCCCTGTTCATGGGTGACTTAGGAAAAGATCATAATGCTCACTGGGACCCAAAATATTGCCTATCATAGTACCTTATGATGGAGGAGGACAATATGTAGCCTTACATATCCTCATCATTCTTCAAAATCAATATACTTGATAAGAGTGATTGATAAAATTTTGAAAGATAAAGTTTTCCATCCCTACCTTAGTTTGACATTAGCATGGACATGTTTCTAATAATGTAATTATAAATCTATTGGAGCAAATCATTAAATATTTTCTCAGTAATTTGCACAAGTTATCAGAAAACAAGAAACAGAGATGGTAGAATCTGTAAGCCAGTAATATGAGGCAATGAATTAGCAATAGTTGAAAACAAGATGTTGTATGTTTATTGTTTTACAGTTCATGTTGAACATATTTATATATATTTCAACTTCCAGCTCTTCTAGTTGATATTTTGTTCATCATATTGGTGACATCTTCTAGATCGGGGTCGCCAACCTTTTGGACCTCAGGGACCACCAAACTCATACTTTTAAATCCTGAGGACCACTAATATGATTTTTTTTAAAAGCTAATATATTTAATATAAAAATTATGTTAAATATAAATGTGTGTGTGTGTGTATACAAGTTTTGGTATGTTCAGGTCTTTTCCCGTGTCTTCAGATCTTTTCCTGGTCGCCTCTTTCAACGAGGTCCCACTCGCCATCTTCAGGCTGGTGCTTTCGGCTTTGTGCTTGTGCGAGCAAAGCGTGATCAGAGCTGTCGTCTCTCTATAAATACTGGTGGGGAGGTGTGGTGTGCTGGCTCTGTTGTAAGCAGGCTGTTTGGCTGTGTTGTTATTTCTTGATTGGTTGATGGAGTTGATGTTTGTTGATTGGTTGGCTTTTTTGTAAGAACCTGTGTGGCTGAGGTACTGGCTCAGCCTCCTGAGGTCTATCAGCCTCCTTTGTTGTAACGACCTGAGTAATGGGCTGTGATGACCTTCTGAGTTCTATTGTTGTGACATCCTGGGTCTTGTGCTATAATCTCCTGGGTCATTGGCTGTGTTGCAACATCCTGAGGTTTTGTGGTGTAACCTCCTGAGTTTTGTGATGTGATATCCTGAGCGGATGGCTGAGATGTAACGTTTGGGGTTTGGGTTTGGCTCCAAGTTTGAGGTCTGGCTATATGTTCATGGTGGGTGTCAGTTTGCTTAGTTTGGGGGTTGGGTGTGTGTGACAGCTGGTGATGCAGCCATGGTCTGGTTTCTGCATGGTGGTTGCCTTTCGTCTATGGGATGGGTTTGGGTTTGGGTTTGAGTCTGGTGAGGGAGATTGGTGGTGGCATCATGTGTTGTTTTGGGTCCAGTGTTGGTTTTTGTGGCTGGGACTCGTTTGTTGATAAGGGTTAGTTTCCAGATATCTGGTAGGTGGGAGGTATTGTCCCATTTATTCATGTTATAGGGGTGTTTCTCACAGGACATGAAATTAATTTTGAGGGAACCAAATTAATCTCCAATACTGAACACTTCAACAAGAGAATAATCAAGGAAGCCATCAAAATAAAGAAACAGTGAACAGAAATAGTGAATTGAAAGGAAATCACCTCAGTGGCTGGGTGCCCTTCTGACCAGGCAGCGTTTGCCTTCCCCTCTGAAGGAAGACAGGGGGCAGAGGAGCACCTCACTTTGACCCCTCCCCACTTCTCTCCCCCACTTGCTTAGCCAGGGAAGCCCCCCACTCGTTTCTCTTCCTGCTTCCTGCTGCTTCCAGGCCTTCTTCCAGCTGTCCACCTTACATGGTGTTCCCTCGGCAATGCCCCTCGCTGGTAATTGCTAGTGCTCAGTGGAGACGGGCTTTCTCCCAACCATGAGGCACCCGAGGCCTGGGCTGGAAAGGCACCAGGCCTTGCGATCCTTCAGAGGAGGCTCCATTTCTTTTGCTTTACTCTCCCCCAGTCACCTGGCCTTAAGGGGTCCTACACCTATCACCAATCAGGAGGCGTGCAGAGCTTTTTTCTGGTCTTGGTGGTGGACGCTTTTTGGTGCCTTCGCTCTTCTCACTGAGCCAGGCTGGGGCTGGCCTCCTCTGTGCACTTTTGCTCCTGGTGCGCCCCAGGTCGACCAGTCTTTTCCGCCTCCTCTCTTTTCACCCTCTCTTTCTCTCTCTCTCCCTCTCTCTCTGCTCTCCTCCACTTTTTGGAATTCGTAATCGCGGATGGCTTCTGTGATTGGCTGTTCGGTTCTGATCCCGCTTCGGCACTAGCCTGGGCTTCCCAACCTCATGCAGTCCTGGAATCCTTACCCACCGGGCACCTGCTCGGCTTGCTCTGTCCTCAGCCCTGGTGGGGTGGGTGGCATGGGCATGGACTTGCTCAGCACTGGCAGCCGCCCAGGTTTCTACATGCAGCAGAGCAAAGCTGCCACAGTGGTAGTGCCCGAGTTGCCTTAGCATGCTCGGTCAGTTCAGAATTGCCCTACCCAGAGAAAAAGGTGCTAGAGGAGGAGGAGGCAATAGTGGAGAGGTAAACAACTCAGGGCACTACCACTGCAGCGGCTTTACCTGCATCTCCGAGGCTTCAATGTTGGGAGAGGCAGTGAGAGCTGGAAAAGCGGAGATCTGTGCAAGGCTCCCTCTCCCTTTCCTTGCCTGCCTGCACGTGGGCTCTGGGGGAGGGGGAAGCAAAGAGAGAAAGGCAGGAGCAATTCAAAACTAAAGAACTAATGGGGAGAGCTAACAGTGGGCGCTTGTTGTTGGGGGAGGGGATTGTTGTTGCCACCGCCCACCGTGTGTGGGAGCTGGTTGGTGCGTTCATCTCAAGGAGCTGACGCCAGGGTCCCTTGAAGATCCGGGAGGCACAAGAACTGCACGGCGCAGATTAATTGCTTTCGGGGGCCATTTATTCTGCAGCCCACTAAAATTTTGCCGTGACCTACCGCTGTTCTAGATCTTACTTTTTTCTGGCATTTTTCTAGGATATGAATGTACATATTTGCAATATTTTAGCATGTTGTCAGCAAGAGGAATAGAGTTCTTTTTCTATATAAAGTACGTGATTTCAGTGTTGTGATGAATATCTAAAACTATAATGCTTTATTGCCTGTTTTTGCCTTTCCCAGAATTTAACAACTATATATAACATAAAACTCCCACCAAACATTATTTAAAAGAAACATGGTAACCTCCTCAGATGTTTTCCTTGACAAACAACATTTCATTTCAAGACATATTGTGACAATTCATATTTACTTTATTGGTTATTATTTATGCAAATAACGGTTACTATAAATGCAAAACAAAACACATGATTATGCATGATAAATGAAACACAAATTTTATTTTGTCATATTTTATATTATTAGACATTTATAAAACCAATTTTCTTTAGGCAATTAATTTGTTGCCATATTTTGTTCGTGGTTTGTGCACTAACAAATAAACCTTCTGGATTTCTTGTATCTCTTTCTTGTTAATTTAAAAAAAATAAATAACATTGGAATATATGTACAATATTATTCTATATGGACCCTGGAGGAATCCTTAGAATTAGAAAATAAAAATGGTGATAGTTGCAGCCAACTCCCTCATTCTGAAGCCTGACTTGCCACCTCCCCCCAAAAAACCATTAGTTGGGAGATACACATTGAAAATCTAAGGGATAATTTTATTAAAATATATATGTGTACATGGGTTTTGTCTGCTTGTGTATATCTGTTAACTATTTAATGTGTTAAAAATATCCAGTTGCATTTCTCCAGAGTAAACATATTTGGGTAAAATGTATTCTGATTCCCATGGGTGCTTATGAAGAAACTCACATTGGCAGAGAAGTGAGGAGGTGCTTTTGGAGGAATGGGTCCAAGGCATGACCAACCAATCCAAGTTTGCTCTTTTATGAGGAGAAAGACGGTCTTGATATTACTCAGTTCTCAGACTACCAACTTCTGGATATAATAATGATGCTTGTAGATAACATATGAGGTCATTTGCAAACTCTGGCTTTGCTTTCCCCTCTCCTGTTTGTGTCTGTGGTTTTGCTTTAGGCTCGTTTATTCTACTTTGGCCAAGTTATATTTGTTTGCTACTCTGTGGTGAGGAAGTTCAGTCTGAAATCTTGAATGAGTTTTTTTTAATACATTAACATAAAATAAATTCATAGCCAGGCAGCATTTTTACCAAATAAATTGAACCCACTGACCATTTTAAAAAGTATGCTTGTTTCAGAAATAATTATATTTGATTTAAAATTTTTGATTTTAAAGAAGAGCTCCATTATCATATCCTAACTACTATCATTCCTTTTAAAAATTTACTTTTATATTTCGCAGAGTGAAATAGCAACTCATTGAAAATAATCTGGAATTAGGAAGACAACTCATTAAAAGGGAAATAATTATTCTTTGACTGGGTACAGACAGTAAATTTCCATGATTTATGTAATTTAGGGTGGCTATCTCAAGGTTCCTGATGTAGCATCTGTAACTTAACTGTGGTTTATTAAATAATTCATATTTTTCTGTACTTGTACAACAAAAGTCTTTGGTTTATAATCCCATATATCTCATATAATATGTTCATCCAGAAATAGGTCTACTAAATATGGGCTGAAAAATCTAGAATGGCAATAAAGAATGAACACATACTTCATTGCATGACTGCCATCCAGTGGCTATCTGGATTTTTGCAATTCAGATTTTGTAGCAGATCTAACCAGTCACATACCTTTTGTTTAGTAAGGTATGTGTAAATCAAATTAGTCTACCCTAACTGGATTGTGGTATAAAAAGGAACAAATTTTATTTATTTTATATTTCTTAAAGAAAAGTGGGTCATACATTCATCAATGTAACATTCTAAACTACAGTTATAGTTTGTATTTCAGTGATAGAAATTCAAGGTTTTTATCAAGTCATATTTCTTTGCTTCATCATGGGAATAATCAGGCAAGCAAACAATGTTCGCTTCAAACAAGCTTGTTTTTACAACTGGACTCCAGTTGAAAAAAATAATCGGGCATAATTTCTAGAAACAAATGTAGTTAATTAAGCCCATGTCACACTGAACCAATGGATGCAAAGAGGATGTAAAACGGACAAAAAACCTTGCCATCCGTTCAAAAACGCGATGTACTCACTGCCTCTGTTTGGCTTCCTCTCTATCCGTCCAGCATCCGTTTATGGACGTTTCATCCGCTTCAAAAGTTTTGGGCTGCCCAAAACTTTTACGCGGAAAATGTATCCAGTTCATCCGTTCTGCATCCGCTACACATCCGCTACGCATCCGCTACGCATCCGTTACGCATCCGCTATATCTGCTAGGCATCCGCTGTGCATCCGCGCAACTCGCATCCACCCGGACGCAGGGAGGAAGCGGAACGAACGCAGAACGGATGCCTAGCGGATGCAGAACGGAAACAAAGCATTTAAAACGGAAAAAACATTCGCAGATGGGACCTATCTCGGATATTAAGGATGTCTAGAGGATGCCTAGAGGATGCCTAGCGGAAAACCTATACTGCTTATAAAAAGGGGGAGCAACTCGCCTGCATCGCACTTTCAGAACAGCAGCCCAGCGGTGCAGACCTCTGCAGCTCTTCCTCTTCCACAGCATCCAGTCATGTCCACCGTGGATTGTAACAAAGTCCTTTCGGCAGCCACCATCGTTCTGCAACAGTGCGAAGCCATCTGCAGGCTCTATGAACTCTACTGCGAGAAGAAAAGGAGCCACCCAAAAAGAGTCTGGATCCGAAGATGGTTCGCCAGAAGAGCAGAGGACGGACTGTACAACAAGCTGATGGTGGAGCTCAGGAGTGAAGACACTTGGGCGTTCCAGAACTTCATGAGGATGCCGCCAGCCATGTTTGACGAAGTTGTGCAGCGGCTGACACCCAGGTTGACCAAGGCAAACACCAGCTTCCGGCCCAGCCTGGAACCTGGGCTCAAGGTGGCACTCACTCTGCACCACCTGGCCTCAGGGACCTCCTACAGGAGCATGCAGTATGGCTGGAGGGTGCCATCCAACACCATCAGCATTGTGGTCAGAGAAGTGGTGCAGGCCATCATTGAAGAATACAAGGAGGAGCTCCTCCAGTACCCCTCCACTGAAGAAGGATGGAAGAAAGTTGCAGAGCAGTGGTATCAGAAGTGGAACTTACCACACACCGTTGGAGCCATAGATGGCAAGCACGTGGCCTGCAAATCTCCAGCCAAGTCAGGGTCCACTTATTTCAACTCCAAGGGCTTCTTCAGCATCATCCTCTTCGCCATGGTCGATGCTGACTACAAGTTCATGTACATCGATGCTTCAGGCAATGGCTTATCTTCAGATGCCCAGGTATACAATGCCAGTCACCTCAAGGAGAAGCTGGAAGGCAACCTCATTGTGGGTTTCCCAGATCCAGAACCCCTGCCCAACGACACACAAAATGTGCCCTATTTCATCGTGGGGGATGACACCTTCTCCCTCACAACCTACCTCATGAAGCCCTACACTTCCAGACTCCTCACCTGTGAAGAGAGGATCTTCAACTACAGGCTGTCCAGGGCAAGGCGGGTGGTGGAGAACGCCTTTGGCATCCTGGCCAACAGGTTCCAGGTACTTCTCGCCACCATGCAGCATTGCCCAGAGACCGTGAGGAGGATCATGGAAGCTTGCTGCATCCTGCACAATCTCATGCGCACCCGCTACCCAGTGTTGCAGAACAGGCTCGTGGACCTCCAGCAAGGCAATGGGGACATGGAGCCTGGGGAATGGAGGCAAGGGCGAAACCTGATCGACACTGAGGATGTGCAAGGCCCCAACAGAACCTCACATGAAGCGAAGAAGCAGCGCAACCTCCTGAGACACTGGTGCGACTCCCCAGCTGGAGCAGTGGAGTGGCAAGACAGGATGGTAGATGCTTAATGGATGCTTCCTTCATCCTGTCTCATCACATGGATGTGATTGGGCCATGTATGTTTGGTTGGCCTACAATGAACAGGGTGTTTAATAAAGAGTTGTGTTTGTGTTGACATGTGTGGATAATTATTACATTATTATTGATAATAAAGGGCCATAGGTGTGGCACCTGGGAGGGTGGACCATACAGTCCCACTATGCTTGCACTGGAGGTTTATCTATCCCACAGCTATTACCCATCCCACAGGTATCCCTGCCCATCCCACAGCTATCTCAACCCATCTCACAGCTATCTTAACCCATCCCACAAGCATGCAAAGGCTTAAACCATTTCTAAAAGTTTCCAGCAAGACTTTATTAAAAAAAAAGAAATGAAGCAAGTGTGTGAATCAAAAATAGACTTTATTAACAACAAGCTATAAGACAAAAATGAGTCTCTGGCACTCCTCTTGGTCGCTCAGTTTCAGGGGTGATGGGTCCAGGTGCTGTGGAGGTGGCTGGTGCTGGAGTGCTTGTCATCAGCTCCTCCAGAAGCAGAAGCAGCAGAAGCCCCAGTCCCCGAAGAGTAAGCCCGTGCTGCAGAAGCCCCAGCAGAACCAGAGTGAGGGCCAGGGGGCGGGATGGTAGCCCTGTCCCTCTTGCCAGGGCTGGCAGCAGATGGCTGAGGCTTGCTGTGCTTCCGCATGGTTGTGGGGTTGCTGGCTGGCAGGGAGGCTGGCAGGAACCAAGGCTGGCAGGCAGGCAGGCACCAAGGCTGGCAGGGTGGCAGGCACCAAGGCTGGCAGGAAGGCTGGCAGGCAGACATGAACCAAGACAGGCAGCAAGGCTGGCAGGCAGACTGGCTGGCAGCAAGGCTTGCAGGCAGGCTGGCAGCAAGGCTGGCAGGGAGGCTGGCAGCAAGGCTGGTAGCAAGGCTGGCAGGCAGACATGCAGGCAGGACAGGCAAGGCAGCCAATCTGTCCGGCAGCAGGTCTTTCCTCTGAATGGTGACCTGCTTCCGAGCTGCTTCCGTTATATCCACGGGGCTGACGCAATGCATCCTCCCCGCATGCGCAATTAACGCCAGGCATCCATTAGGCTTCCGCTGTGCATCCTCTGTGAATCCGCTTCATCCGCTGTGCATCCTCTCTGCATCCGCTGTATCCGTTCCGCATCCGCTTTGCTGAAGCCCCCCGGAAGCCTAGCGGATGCGCCATCCGCTCTCATCCACTTCCATCTGCTGGACTTCCATTCCGCATCCACTTTCCATCTGCCCTGCGTCCTCCCCGCGGCCGTGTTATCCGCTCCGGTTATGCAAATTTTTGCCCCTTTTGAGAGCGGATAACAACGGATGGAACATTTTGCTCGTCCGCTGTGTCCTTTTTGCATCCGTTGGGCAGTGTGACATGGGCTTTAACTATTAAGATCCAAATTCTACAAATTCAAAAGGGCTCCTTTTCTGTGTATTTTCAAACTGACCTTTTTTACCATGTAGGTTTGCAATATGTAATAAATTCAAATGCATCAAAAATTCTATTTAGGAGGACACTTATAATCCACTATCAACTGTACCTGTGGTGGGATTCAAAAATTTGTACTACCGGTTCTGTGGGAATGGCTTGGTGGACCTGGTGTGGCTTGGTGGGCGTGGTTTGGTGGAAGTAGCAGGGAAGAATACTGCAAAATCTCCATTCCCTCCCCACTCCAGGGGAAGGATACTGTAAAATTCCCATTCCCTCCCCACCCCACTAACCTGCTTTCCAGTTCCATTTTCCTGCTCAGGGCAACAAAAGAAGACCCAGCCGATCACCTGGGACTCAGTAGGCAGAGAATAGATGGAGGCAGGACCAGTCAGAGGTGGTATTTGCTGGTTCTCTGAAATCCTCAAAATTTCTGCTACTGGCTCTCCAGAACTGGTCAGAACCTGCTGAATATCACTTCTTAACTTTACAAATATTCTGGAAAAAAAGATGTTTTGCTTGATGCCATCGTATTTTCTCACCATGTGATAATGTTATTAAAGTACTAGACACATAGCTAACAAACTATCAAAAGCATTTTATCATGTTATTGATTGGAATGTTGGCCCAGGAAACTTTGGATTCAAATATGCATTCATCTGCAAAGCATCATTTCTCAGCCTAACCTAATTTACAGACTTTGTTATGAGAACATAAATTGACAATTGAACTATATTTATGACTATGAACTACCTAACATCATCCTAAGAGCTGTTTTTGTTTCCAAAACAAAATAAAATTTGATACTTTAATGTGTACTGATAGATGTTTCTGTCTAAGATATGTTGGAATTGAAGAATCTACCAAAGATATTATTGTTAGAAAATGGCCTATTGCAGTAGTGGCTAACCTTTTTGGGCTCCTGTGATGAAAATTGCGTGCACGCTTGCGCTTCCATTCCAGTACCCAGAAGCAATGCACGCAGCCCCCCCACCTCCTGCGCATGCATGTGTGATTCCCCCACATGTGTGCCATGCATTTCTGTGCATTTTTGCACATGCGTGCGCTTCTCTCATGCACCCCCATGCATGCATGCCAGATATCCGACAATCAGCTGTCAGGCAGGTGGCACGCACACATGCATAGTAGACCTGCTCTGGGTGAGAGCTCACATGCCGGCAGTAATGGCTCTGCGTGTCACTTCCAGCATGTGTGCCATAGGTTTGTCATCACTGGCCTATTGTCTTCTTTATTTGGAAGCCTTATATGTTGTCTAGATCAGGGGTCACCAACCCCCCAGTCTGTGGACTGGCACGGGTCTGCGGCATATGAAAAACCAGGGCCCGCAAACAAGCAAAGCTCCATCTGTGGGATGTAGGCAGCACAAGAAGCCATGCCCCCTCCGGTCCTTGTGGAAAAAACCTCTCTCCAAGGAAGTGGTGGTCCCTGATGCCCAAAAGATTTGAGGACCATTGCTCTAGACAGCCAGTAACAGTAGCTGTCTCAATACTGTCTTTTAATTCATATTTTTTTGTTCCTCCCCATCCATGCCCAATTCCACAGTCAATGGTTTTGCCTATATTCTGGATACTGACTACTTTTTGGGCATGTTATTGGTTTAGGAATGATAAGCTAATAAACTTTTCATTCATTTTCTGGTTCCTGGCATTAGACTCACTGTGTCTAGTTGTGTTTTCTCCCCAGAACTGATTCTTGCAGAGCATTATGATATGAGAATTGACGTCACAAATTTTATCTAAAATTTCAAAAAAAAAATTGCTTCTTATCACTATAAAAATACAAGCAAAGGAAAAGCCTTGATGGGTGGCATATGAGCTATTGGGTCTTGTGTTTAGTTTTCTGAAACTAATGCTCTGTCATTTTATTAGCTGATCACAACACCAAAAGCTGACAACAACATGTATGTGCAACAGAGGGATGAATATTTGGAGAGCTTTTGCAAAATGGCGACTAGAAAAATTTCAATTATCACCATCTTTGGCACAATGAACAACAGTCATATGAAGATCGATCATTTCCAGCTAGGTTGGTTTAATTTTATTACATAGAATGCTCAAGGAGTTTAGCAACCATTAAATATATAAATATATGTATGCATATAAAGAGATTGGGGTGTGCGTATGTGGAAAGCCATCCAGAATCACAAATGTGAGATGGACAGTTGTATAAATCAAGCATATAAATAAATAAACTCAACTCTGGTTGGGAAGAATACAAGAACCCTTTCTTAGATAACATGATTCCCTTATGTATTTGTATTCCCTTTTTATATGTATACAGGTGACTCCAGTATGTCCTTTGGATTTTTTTCCCCTAAACATTATATTCAGATTTATTGAGTATCTCTCTAATAACTTACAAACTAGTAAAACAATTGAAAGTTTCAAAGTGTGATTAATCACAAAATAGATTCAAAATTCTTTAGCTCATAAAATATGTGATTAGCCATATATTTTATATCTAATTATTTTATATAATTGAAGTTTACTTAATTTTTTTACTCGTATGAAGGGCCAGACAACAGTGAAAGGGAGCAGAGGAAAACCATCTCATTTGTTCAGTCCTCAAAATTAAATTAGCTTCTACTAGCAATGCCTTCATTGTCCAGTAATCAGCATGGATATCTAGGGCAAGAAAGCCTTTTTACAAAGACTTCTACTGGGGTAATTTCCCCCAAATCCTGAAACTCAATGGGCTTGTGAGACTATTCACATGTAACACTAGGTGAAGGGGGAGTGTATGCTTACACTGCCAAGGTTAGTATATATTCAATAGTTTTTGACAGTTAATTGAAAATGCAGGAAAAAGTATGTCTCTAAACAAGCCCTGTGATTCAAAGAAAGATTTGCCTTACTTTTTCTTAGTTTTATTCATTATGTGAATACATGAAATGTATTCTTCTGCACCACTTTCCTTCTTATCAGCTAAAGAATTGTGATACTCTAGGGCTACAAACATTTTTATTTTAGAAAGTTCATACTGTATAGACATAATACAAATGTTAAATTTCATTGCTTTCTTTTTAGTGTTGAAAAATTGTTAGTTGCTTCTGATGGATTGATAAATTTAAAAGTATTAGTATGGATCCAAAGAAGCTGTTTTGTGAATTTGAAGAGTGCCATTGATTTTCCACCAGGGGAAAGGAGCAAAAAAAAATTTCTGTTTCCTCTCCTGCAGCTGTTCGTCCCAGTTATGACCTAATTTGCTTTTGAGTTTCACTAATTTTGTTATCTTTTAGTCCAACAAACTCAAAAAGAAGAACAAAGAACTGGGATGCTGGGCTTGTGCTGTAAAATATTCATGGTCCATTTTACAGGAGAGTGATGTACTCTGGAGAGTGATGTACACATCACATAGGATACAGACAAGTGTCCCAACCTCTCTCTGGGCTGGAGATAGCGTTAAAAGCAAAGGGAGAACTCCAAGGAGAACCAAAAGAAAAGTGGATTTGGGCAGGAAAAGTGAATGCTCTAGGAGTGATTTCCTTCAGCTTTTGATTAAAATGAACTTTCTGGGGAAAAAGTAATATAAAGAAGATCTGTTTCAAGAGTCTTTTATTTTTATTAAACTTGATAGTTGTCTGGCTGGAAGGTAAGCTTGGGTTCTTTTATTTCTTTTTAAATGTGTGACACTAAGTGTGCTTGGTTATTGAATGTTATTGAGTCACTGTTCAGATTTGGTGTGAAATCACTAACTTGATAGAGTGCTCTTTTTAATCTGTATTATAAAATTAAAACATCTTGTTCCTCAAAGGAAATTAAACTATTTGTAGCAAATCAGCATGATCCCGAAGCCTGCCTTGGACATTGACTCTATTTGTGTTCATTTCAGTTAAAAGGAGATTTTATATTTGATCCATTGTATAATTCCATCTTTTTATAAGGCTTGCTTTTGCTTAACTTTTGTGAGATTAGTCCATATGCCAAGGAGCACTGAAATTTCTAAGCTATGATTAAGAGGATATATATATATAGAGACAATTTCCTTTGTACTTTTTCCATTGCCAATGTGACAGATTGTAGGAGTTCTCATTGTCTCATGCTGGGGTTGTGGGAATATAGTTAAGTTAATACAGTTAAGGTATCCCATAAAAGATAGGTAATAATAACAGTAACTACCAAGGTATTATTTCAAAAAGCAACAAGGTGAAGTCAGTTTTTTCTGGCTAATTCAATAAACAATGTTTAAAACTATATGTGGTTTAACAAAATGAAACTATAAGGTGTGTGAAGGGAAAGCCTGAATCTATACATTACATAAACCATGTAACTTGGTTAGAAGTGACTTAGCATGTTATATGAATCATGGCTAAGGGCAGTATGTAAACATAGCTGATTGTGACAAATAAACAATTTTTCATACACACAAACAAAAGATTAGTATATGAGAGTCTTTAATTTGTTTAGGTTAAAAAACAACCACACATCATACAGCCATCAGTATTATGGCATGGAAATACATTCATTTTGTAGCATGTCTGTTCGTTTGCTTTGAGACACACAGACAGGAGAATAATATACTTTGAATTATTTTCCATTTAGGAAAATGAATTCCATTTAAGAATGAATGTAATTGAATAATGAGAACTTTTTATTAGAATAAATAGTTTCTTGAAATCTCTTTTATGAGAACAAACTTTATTGCTATATAAGAATGAACAAACCACATACCATTTCATGATTAATTTAATATTTATAAATGCACAAATAAGGAAAGTGGTTTAAACAGATCTTAGAATTTAGCATATTTACCTACGGATGTGGTGATCTCTCCAGTCTTCTCAAACTCCATTTCTGGGTAAATTTTTGAACTGCTCATTCTTGATTTTAAGTTGTGCTGCATATACAAAAATACTTAAAATGTTTCAGTGATATGTAAAGTATAAAGAATTATTAAAAATACCAAATCAGATCTTTAGAGAAAGAGAATGAGAAACATGCCATTGGATGATACACCTCAGTTAATTTTAATGTTACACCACCGGAAATCCAAACCTATTTTCTTGGGAGGGCATAACATGGCTGAAAGATATGCAGCCCTCCTCTTTTAATGATAGAGAGGAAGAGCTGCCTAGTTTTCACAACAGAGATAGTTCTAATAATTTTTTTTAAAGAAAGATACATATCAGAGACAATCTGGATTCCACCATATTATATTTTTTGCTTCCCTAGATAAGTTCATAGATTCTTTACCCTATGATCTATAATATTGCTTTGTCTATATCTGTATCTGCCTTTCACTTGATACCATTATGATTTGCACGAATGTTTGAGCTTCTGGTTTGCCTATTAGTAGTATCTAAGGAATAATTTTCACACTTGCTTGACAAGAAGGTAGCAAACTTTTACCATTATTGCTGGCATTAAGAAAAATTAATGTGAAATCTGATAAGTATCTTTGAAGAGGACAATAGAGACATCTGCTCATCCCCATTTTGTTTTCTTTTAAGATAATGAGAATCCTATGAAGGTGATAGAGGATGAAGACCTGGTGGACCAGAATCTCATTAATGAGCTGAGAAGAGAATATGGAATGACCTATAATGACTTCTTTATGGTGTTGACAGATTCTGATATGAAGGCCCAGGTAGGAGGAAGTATATTAGCAAAAGTAATGAATAGACCAGATGTTCTGTGGATGGTCTGGATTACAATTTAACTATGATATTTTAACTAGTGTGACCAACTAAGAGTAGAGGTGAGAAGGGCTGAAAGGAGAGTTGATTGCATGAGAGATATGGTTCAGGATACAAAGGATAAAACTGAGTTGTTTTTCAAGAGGAAAGTGGAATTGCAGAAATAATTTTTTTAAATGTCTCATTTCTTTTGAAAATACTGTGTCAGGCTAAACGTCTGGAGATTTTCAGTCATCCAGGTCATGGTTGTCCCAAAGATGCTTTTCAAAAGGCAACTGGACTTTGTTTTTCCTTGAAGACATTTCGCTTCTCATTCAAGAAACACCTTCAGCTCACTTCAGTTCAGAACTGAAAAAGCTTCTTAAATGGGAAGCAAAATGTCTTCAAGGAAAAATAAAATCCAGTTGCCTTTTAAAAAGCACCTTTGGGTGTACCAGGCTGACAAATTTACAGCATATGCACTTCTAAAATACCACAGAAAGATCTAAAAATGTCATTAAGGTTTTCACCATGTCGCCTTTAGCAAAACAAATAAGGATATCTGCAGGGGTGGGATTCTACAGATTTGCACCTATTCGCTAGAACCGGTTGTTAACATTCTAAGCAGTTCTGAGAACCGGTTGTTAGAAGAAATTACTGGCCTAATCCTGTAAGGAGGGCAGGAAGGAAACATTCTGGTGTTGCTTACAGAAACTGCCTCACCGTTAACCCTTATTACATTCTTGGCAGGACTAGACTTGTCTCTGGAGTTTTTTTCACCTCCTTTGCTGGTACTTTACTTATGTGGAGTGACGATTCAAAGTTATGATGGCACTGAAAAAAATGACTTATGACTGTTTTTCACACTTATGACTGTTGCAGCATCCCCACAGTCATGAGAGGCCAGGCGAGATGTATGCCTCAATGTGAGTGATATTGAGTTGGCCATGCCCAGCCAGTCACATGACCACCAAGACATGTCCACCAACTAAGCTATGCCCACAGAACTGGTTGTTAAAAAAAACTGAGTCCCACCTCTGGCTATCTGTATATATTTCTTTCCTGCTGGAATTCAAGATGCCATGCAAAAAGCTCCCAGTTAAACTACTGCTCATGGACTGTCTAGATCTGACCAAGAACAGCTAAAATTTATTGCTATGTACACTTTTGGGTCATGATATTAAACTGCTTGTATTCATAAGTCATTATCTGTTGGGAGATGCCAAGAGATTTATTTTCAATTAAAACTCATCTTAATTCTTTGTTTTATAGCAATACTATGAAGTGCCTATTGCCATGAAATCTGTATTTGATCTGATAGATACTTTCCAGTCACGTATCAAAGAAATGGAAAAACAGAAACGGGAAGGCATTGTTTGCAAAGAAAATAAGAAACAATCCCTGGAAAACTTTTTGTCCAGGTATTTCCGAAAGCTACCTCAGAGATCTTATTTTCTTTTAATAATATAAAATGAGGAAAATGTTAGAATGCAATTGCCACCAGCTGATGAGTTT
This sequence comes from Laticauda colubrina, assembly GCA_015471245.1. Classification (NCBI taxonomy): domain Eukaryota; kingdom Metazoa; phylum Chordata; class Lepidosauria; order Squamata; family Elapidae; genus Laticauda; species Laticauda colubrina. The sequence goes on from BLBF01000006.1 coordinate 33,589,408, forward strand.
GAGGGTTTTTTTTTCCTTAAAACAAAAAAGCCTATATATTCAGAAATAAATACCTAATGAGAACATTGCTTAAGCTTACTTCCTTCCAGTCGCAGTAAATCATTTTGTAAATGTAGGATAATGTTGCAGGATCCAATCTGAGTCAATCATCGGTACCAGAGACTTATTGTTCTAAGCTTTCAGACTCATGCTGGAGCACATCCTCAGGGAACTTCCCACTCTCCAGAATGAGTCAGATTTTTGGATACAAAACTTTTCTCCCCAAACATGTTGATATAAGGTACAGAGCAAGACTGGACAGAATTCAAGCTTACGTGATGTATTTTGTTGGTTAGAAGAATTCTGAAAGCCCAACAAAAACTGAATAATGGAAAACAGGACTTCAGGAGGATGAACTTAAGGTGCAAATGTTGGGGTGTTCCCAGGGGGTTTGTAGCAATGATCACTGGCTTCAAAATGTTGTGTGCAAACAAGTGTTCAAAGCCTTCTCCTCTTTTTAATATGTCTTAGATGCAATTGCATGCATGTAAAAAGAGCAGGGCTCCAGTTGTCCAATTTTTCCAATCTTTTTGATGCAGTTCAGAGGAATGAAGAGTCTGGATATAAATTAATAAAGCAAATAAAGCAGGAGAGTTTTTCAACAACGTGTCAAGGCCAGCTGAAGCCAAAATGTGGGTTTTCCCTCCCCTTAAATAGATTCTGTTTCACCCTCTACTAACACAAGAGTGGATAACTTGCAGTTTTCAGACATCTGTGGAGATTCTCAGTCATTCAGTTCTTAGTTGTCTCAAAGGTGCCTTTTTTTCCCTTCAAAAGGCAACTGGACTGTTTTTTCCTTGAGGAAGAGGAAGAAAATGTTTTGCTTCTCATCCAAGAAGATTCATTAGTTCATCATCCCACACCATCAGAACTGAAGAGGGAAAAGCACCTTTGAGACTGTAGCTTCCAGCTGTTGCTAAATAATTCGCAGCATCCCTCATCATTGACCATTATGGCCAGGGCTACAGATGATGAATTTGCCAGTATCTTCAGCACTGCTGGTTGCTTTACAGTGTCGGTCACAAATAGGCAGAAGCTACACAGAAAGCTGTAATGATTAGCTGATGGATTCTACCTAGTAATGTGGGGATATCTTTTAGTGTGTCTCTTTTTCATTCCAGATTCCGGTGGAGAAGGAGACTACTGGTAATGTCCTCTCCCAGTGAAGAAGACTGGGCTTATTCACAACAGCTTGCAGCCCTGAATGGGCAAGCGTGCAATTTTGGTAAGTAATGAGAGCCAGTCTGGTGTAGTGGTTAAGGCATCAGGCTAGAAACCAGGAGACTGTGAGTTCTAGTCCTGCCTTAGAGATGCGCAATTGGTTGAATAGGTATGCCACTCATTATTTCTCACTCTTTTGCCACTCATTATCTCTCAGCCCACCTCATCTTATAGGTTTGTTGTCATGGGGAAAAAATGAGAAGGAAGGACTATTACATACATGTGAAACTCAAAAAATTAGAATATCGTGCAAAAGTTCATTTATTTCAGTAATGCAACTTAAAAGGTGAACCTAATATATGAGATAGACTCATTACATGCAAAGCAAGATAATTCAAGCCGTGATGTGTCATAATTGAAATGATTATGGCTTACAGCTCATGAAAACCCCAAATCCACAATCTCAGAAAATTAGAATATTGTGAAAAGGTTCAATATTCTAGGCTCAAAGTGTCCCACTCTAATCAGTTAATAAAGCCATACTATCTGCAAAGGGTTCCTGAGCCTTTAAATGGTCTCTTCAGTCTGGTTCAGTAGGAATCACAATCATGGGAAAGACTGCTGACCTGACAGTTGTGCAGAAAACCATCATTGACACCTTCCATAGGGAGGGAAAGCCTCAAAAGAGAATTGCAAATGAAATTGGATGTTCCCAAAGTGCTGTATCAAAGCACATGAATAGAAAGTTATTTGGAAGGGAAAAGGGTGGAAGAAAAAGGTGCACAAGCAGCAGGGATGATCGCAGCCTGGAGAGGATTATCAGGAAAAGGCCATTCAAAAGTGTTGGACTTTCACAAGGAGTGGACTGAGACTGGAGTCAGTGCATCAAGAGCCACCACACACAGACGGATCCTGGACATGGGCTTCAAATGTCGTATTCCTCTTGTCAAGCCACTCCTGAACAACAAACAGAAGCATCTTACCTGGGCTAAAGAAAAACAGACCTGGTCTGTTGCTCAGTAGTCCAAAGTCTCTTTTCTGATGAGAGCAACTTTTGCATTTCTTTTGGAAACCAAGGACCCAGAGTCTGGAGGAAGAATGGAGAGGCACACACTGCAAGATGCTTGAAGTCCAGTGTGAAGTTTCCACAGTCTGTGTTGACTTGGGGAGCCATGTCATCTTCTGGTGTTGGTCCACTGTGCTTCATTAAGTCCAGGGTCAATGCAGCCATCTACCAGGAGATTTTGGAGCACTTCATGCTTTGTTCCGCAGACAAGCTTTATGGGGATGCTGACTTCATTTTCCAGCAGGACTTGGCACCTGCCTACACTGCCCAAAGCACCAAAACCTGTTTCACTGACTGTGGGATTACTGTGCTTGATTGGCCAGCAAGCTCGCCTGACCTGAACCCATGCCTATGGGGCATTGCCAAGAGAAAGATGAGAGACATGAGACTGAACAATGCAGAAGAGCTGAAAGCCACTATTGAAGCATCCTGGTCTTCCATAACACCACAGGCTGATAGTTTCCATGCCACGCTGCATTGAGGCAGTAATTGCTGCAAAAGGGGCCCAAACCAAGTATTGAGTACATATGAATGGTTATAGTTTTCAGAGGTCCATTATTGTTCTATGTACAATCCTTGTTTTATTGATTGCATGTAATATTCTAATTTTCTGAGATTGTGGATTTGGGGTTTCATGAGCTGTAAGCCATAATCATCTCAATTATGACAAATCACAACTTGAACTATCTTGCTTTACACATAATAAGTCTATCTCATATATTAGTTTCACCTTTTAAGTTGCATTACTGAAATAAATTGACATTTGCACGATATTCTAATTTTCTGAGTTTTACCTGTTTGTCCACTTTATTTATAAAAACAATAAAGGTGGGTTAAAAGTTATTACAGGTAGTCCTCAATGTATGACCACAAATGAGCCCCAAATTGCTGTTGCTAAATGAGGCAGTTAAGTGAATTTTGTCCCATTTTATGCCCTTTCTTGCCACAATTGTTAAATGAATAACTGTACTTCTTAAGTTGCTGATGCGGTTGTTGAGTGGCTTCCTCAGTTTTTTTGCTTGTCAGGTTTCAAAAGATGATCACGTAAGCCCAGGACACTGTAACCATCATAAATATGAGTCAGTTGCCAAGAGTTTGAATTTTGATCAGGTGACCCTGGGGATGCTCCAATGATCATAAATGTGAAAAATGGTCATAGGTCTCTTTTTTTCCATGCCACTGTAACTTTGAACTGTGATTAACGAACTGTTGTAAGTTGAGGACTACCTGTAATAATAATTGCCCCCTTTCTCTTTTCTTTATGGGACTTTAGTTATGCCTGTAAAGAGAAATTCCGCTATGCTGAATTTCTTAAGCTTCTGGACCATTTTGAGATCCTTCCAAATAGTGAGATCATAGCACTAACAAATCAAAAATCCATGTGGCCAATTTCATATTTTCTTCCTTTTGGAAACCAGCCGATTGATAATTTACAATCCTCCTTTTTCTCAGGTCTTAGTGAACAATCATGATCAAATGATGCAATCCTGCCCTGGAAAATCTAAGAACTGATTTCTGTGTAGACATCTATAGGATTGTTTCATATTAGATTCTTACAAAGCAAACATCTCCAGGATTAATCTCAGACTCTGAATTATGAAGAGAAAAAAGTGATTGATCACAAATTTTTCCACTATCCTTTCTCACTTAAGTTTTAGCCAAATTATGGTATCCCCGTAAACTACTAAAATAGTAGAATGGACTGTCTTCCCTTTGTATTTTCTGGTAGTGATTTGAGTATGTCTGATACAGAGTTTCAAAAAACAAACAAACATATCAACATGAATTCTATTTACTGGTATCTAACTTTGTTAGACTCCAGGATTGGGGAAGTGCCTGAAGTAGTTCAAGATACTTACTATATGTTCAGTAGGCTACACACATGTGAAGCATAAAAATTATGATTATATATTTGAAGTAATATTTTGCAAAAATTTTGTATTTAATTCTGTAATTGTATATTTTGCAATATCACAATTATTTCCATCAAGATGTTATTCAGAAATTAATGCCCTTCTTCGATAGGTCTGCGACATATAATTATCCTCAGGTTGTTAGGCATGGGAGAAGAAATTGGTGGAGTTCTAGAACTATATCCAATCAATGGTAAGAAATCCTTTTCAGATTTTGACTGTTCTAAATTGCCAAACAGAACCATGATGTCTGTTATTCTTTATGCTGAATCATTATTTGTGTATCTTTAGAATTAATGGATTATTCTTCAGATTGAACAGTACAATATTATTAGTAACCTCATATAAATGCATAGTAGTGTCATCCAGTGGTGGGATTCAATTTTTTTTACTACCGGTTCTATGGGCATGGCTTGGTGGGCATGGCAGGGGAAGGATACTGTAAAATCTTTATCAGAAGTGGCATTAGCTGGTTCTCTGAACTACTCAAAATTTCCACTACCAGTTCTCTAGAACTGGTCAGAACTTGCTGAATACCACCTCTGTTGTCATCTTTCCCAAGGTCTTTGGGTTGTGAGCCCCAATTGAAGTGCAGTGTTATTGCTGTTTGTACTGACATTTTATTTTTTCATTACTTTTTGTTGATATATGTATTATTAGATTTTGTTGGGTGTTTGTTTCCAAATCAAAACAGCAGATAGTACTCCACTAAACATGTTTTTGAAAGCAGATTTTAAAAATTTCTTTCATACGCGTCAGATCAACTCCTACCATGTTTTGTTACTATAGCTATTATTGCAAATTCTGGAACTTTTCATAGTCCTATACAACATGTTTTTTTAAATACTGTCAGCATCACCACTTCTACATGAGAACCATAGATGAATATAATTGAGTATAATGATAAATATAATTTGATATATTATACTATGTATAAGAAATATACAGTATTAGGAAAATTTGCATTTTAAAAAACTATAGCATGATTGTTTTACACTGAAATTCTGTAGGAAATTAGACATGATAAAAGGAAATTTCTCCCATTGCACTGCACTGGCTATAGAAAAATGTCTTCTTAATGCAGCTTTATTTCAAAACACTAAAAAGGGGGGATTTTCTCTTTGATGATATGATCATGAAATATCCCTTCTAGCATCAAAAAGCATTTCTGCTACAACTAATCCAATTCCAGGTCATTTTCAGCAATAGCAATTATCTTAAATAATTGATTAAATATGCTATGCTTTCAAGACTAACTTATCTGTTGATCTGAAGATGTTAACACTTTTCCCAATTCTGACCTTCTCTAGGGAGCTCCAGTGTGGACAGAGAAGATATCCCCATTCATTTGGTGAAAGACATCCGCAATTATTTTCAGATCAGTCCTGAATATTTTTCCATGCTTTTGGTTGGCAAAGATGGGAATGTCAAATCTTGGTATCCTTCCCCAATGTGGTCCATGGTGATTGTATATGATTTAATTGACTCTATGCAACTTCGACGACAGGAGATGGCCATTCAGCAGTCACTTGGCATGCGATGCCCAGAAGATGAATATGCAGAGTATGGCTACCATGGTTATCACCAAGGTTATCAGGAAGGTTACCAAGATGATTATCATCATGAAAGTTACCACCATGGATACCCCTACAGAAAGTAGCAATTTAACCTTTGACTGCTTGCATCCTATTAGTCTTTCAAGTCATAAAAGGCCACATGTGGAAATTGCTTCATGATTGCCTGAACATTTTCTATTGCTTTAGTGTTCAGTCAAGGGAGTATATAAAATTTTGGCCTTCTCTGTAACACACATTTCCATGAACTGAAAGAGGTGAAATTAATTTCACTGATGCTTCATGAAATAAAGACTCTAAAATATTTTAGAGCCCTTTTAATTTGAGGTCTTTCCTTGTGCTATGTATATATAGACTAAGAAACTCCTTTATAACGGTGATTATTTTATGGTAGGTAGGATATAACATGTACAATGGACATCAGTTCTTGAAAATATATATTTGAAAACTGTGAATCTTTATCGAAGAGGAAAAATAGTGAATTGTGTTATAGAATATGATCTTCACACTGCAGTTTTTCAGGAGGGTTTATTACAGGATACAGAAAATGATTTCTAGAGGACTTTTTAAAATGCTTTGACGAAAATGATTTTGTTCATAATGTGCCATCTCTGTATGACAATTACCAATCTGAAGCGTTTATAGAGCTATCAATTTAAATATACTCTATGACTCTGAGTGAAAATATAGGAGAAAGATTTGGCTTTAGCAAAAGCAACAAGCTTATATACACTTTCACAGTACTTTTCCAGCACTCTCTAAGCGCTTTAGAGTCAGCATATTGCCCCCCAAAATTACCAACCTCAGAAGGATGGAACGCTGAGTCAACCTTGAGCCAGTCAGGATCAAACTCCTGGCAGTGGTGAGAGATAGACTACAATACTATATTCTAAGCACTGTGCCATCATGGCTCAGTATATTACTGATCAAAAAAATATCTCAGCTTTTTAGCTGGCAATATATTCAAGCAAAGCCACAGAATCCTAATGCAACAGCTTTAATATTAGATATTATTTTGCCTAACAAATTTGGGCCAGTCACTCTCTCTCAGCCCAACCCATCTCATGGGATTGTTGTGTTGTGAAAAATAGGAGGAGATTGCTTTAGACATATTTGCCGCTTTGAGTTATTTGTAAAAATAATGAAGGTGAAGTAGAAATAAATAATCAATCTATACTTTGAATGTATCAATTCAAACTGCAAGTAGAAACAGATATAACATTCCTCTATACAGATATAATATACTCTTCTCAATTAGAAAAAAAACTTAGGATGTCTTAGAAAACTTAGAAAAACCTTTTCCTAATATTCATAGCAATTGCTGCAACTTACATGAGGCCTAAAGGCCAGCAGTTTCAAAGTAAAAAATAGTATTGTCACAGTTTCTATTTCCTATGTAGAAAAGAAGAAAAGGAAATAATTTATGTAGTTTAACTTGGAATTCAAAAGTTCTTCAATCTGTGGTGTACTATACTTGGGTCCAATTAGTTTTTCCATCCTCCAATATCGAAGGAAGCCTCAAAAGCAGCTACACATACATTACCATTACTGCCAACACCAGTTAACCTGCAAAACATGCTAGGCAGATTTATCAAATGTTTTGTGAGAGGAATTTTTCCAAAATGGTTAAGTTAGTTTTCTCTGTGTTTTGTATCTTTAAGTGCAATGTAATCTAAAACTAGTGATTTCACAACTTTCTGAAAACATCATGCTAAGAATAATTGTAATGTTAAAATAAGTAAGACCAAACCACTCAAACGACACAACTGACAATAATGGCTCAACAGTAGCTTAGACAGTCTTGGTTTTGATTTATTTTTGTTCTGTTATTAGATATTTGCAAAAAAAAAAAAAAAAAAGCTACATACCGCTAATGCAAAAAACTTTCAAAATTTTGTTTCAAGAAATTTCTTGTTAAATTCCACATAAGCCAAACAAAGCAAATTTCTTTCTCAAACACAGACAAACCACATATTTAGTGGACAAATGTATGTTCCCTAAGTGAGTCTGCCAGGCCACATGAATGCAAAAGGGGAATCCTTTGAAGAAGACTGGCTAACAGATGAATATTTAACTTTTTCCGTATCTTTATATTCTATTTAGAAAACACCCTTTCAAGTCATTTTCACAGGAGGAAAATCATTCAAGTACTCCATGTCTAACCCAACAGCGATGTAGGCCCTTGCCCAAAAAAATAAATAAATCCTATGTATATATTAGGTCAGGAATGCTTAATCAAGTACTTCTAATCCAAGGCCTTGAAGTTGGGTAGAGTTACCTAGTTTGGGCAACAGTTTGATGTACCTTAAAAGACTCCATTAAGAGCTTAGCACAAATTCATACATTACTGAAAGCATAAGTATATATGTGTGATATTACCAACTTTTAAAAATATGTATTTTATCAGTTTTCTAACTTATGGAAAGTACATATTAGTAACTAATGTATTAATTTTTCTGTCTCTAATTCTATTGGTATGCATAAAACCAATACCCATTTACCTAGTTTTTTTCTGGTCTAGAGAACAATTGAAACTCAACCCCCCTCTCCCCAAATTTTAATTTATTCCAGGCATTAGTAGGTAAGTTAGGCAAAGTCTGTCTTGCAACTGTATTTAAACAATTGCTGTTAAGGAACACTGTTATGTTAGAATGACGAACTACTTCTTCAGAAACTATCAAGGCTTCCAAAATATAAAAGCACAATGGATACTTGCATCAACAAAGGTGGTAAAATAAGTCCCTACTTCAAACAGTATTTCTGAATAAATGCTATAAACATAAGGATCAAAGGGATGCTTCATTTTACCAGGTTCCAGTGTGGTTATTTACAGAAAAATATCAATTAAATGTTATGTAAGCAAATAATAGAACAACTTTATATCAACACAATAACCCTGATTGGAATATTTGCCTTGCATTTAAAACATTCCTCAACCAATAATTTTGCAAAATTAACTCTTGCCCTTCCAGGCATCTTTACAAATGAATCTTAAACTTGAAATATAAAACTGAAGTGAAACTTCACATCACAATTCAAGCATTATTTTACACAATATACCTTATATACTTGCATATAAGCCGACTCTAAAACTCAATTTTTTTTTATCAAATTAGGGGGTCGGCTTATATGCGCATAAATCTGATCTCACACATAAATCTGATGACATCACTTCTCAGATCACGCAATATCATTGATATTACCATACAGTCATACATACATACAGCACATTTTTTTTACTCTGGGCGCCTCCATTTTGCTTTTTCTATCACCGGATCATAACACGCTGTGATTGGTTAGTCATTCACGTGACCGCTTTTGTGTTTGCGATCATCATGTGCAACTTTGTGTCCAGTTTCTTTGCGTTAGTAGTAGTAAAATTCAGAAAAATATACCCATGTCTGATGTTAAAAGAAAAAGAACGTCGTATGCCGCTTCTTTTAAACTAAAAGTAGTGAAGGTCGCAGAGGAAACAAGCAACCTTGAAGCAGCAAGAACCTTTGGAGTGGATGAGAGCAATATTAGAAGATGGAGAAAGGATAGTACATTGGATTGCACCCCCAGTTCAAAACGTACAAAAAGAGGGCCCAAAGCTGGGCAATTCCCTGAAATGGAAAAGGACATTCTTGAGTGGTTTGAGGCTCAAAGGCAGAATGGCTACAGCGTGTCTCGATTGGCCGTGCGCTTACAAGCATTGCAGATGGCCAAATCTGGAAAATACCAAGGTACCTCAACCTTCACTGCTTCCCCGGGCTGGTGTACAAGGTTTTTGAAGAGAAATGGGATATCACTAAGACAAAGAACAAAAATAGCCCAAAAGCTACCATCAGAATTTGAGGAAAAGGTGATGAACTTCCAACGTTTTGTGATAAATAAACGGAAAACTGGTGATTTTCCTCTCAGCAGGATTGGCAATATGGACAAGACCCCTATGTGCTTTGACACGCCAAGCACTAAAACATTGAACCAAAAGGGTGAAAAAATAGTTCTTATTAAGACATCAGGGCACCAAAAAAACCATTTTACAGTGGTGCTGAGTTGCACTGCAGATGGGGTGAAGCTACCCCCGATGGTAATCTTCAAACGAAAAACCCCTCCAAAAGACAAATTTCCCAGTGGTGTGCTCATCCATCAGCATCCCAAAGGATGGATGGATGGATGAAGAAGGCGTAATCAAATGGATAAATCAAGTGTGGGTGCGCAGAAATGGAGGTCGTCTCAAGAAACACTCCATGCTAGTCTGGGACCAATTCAGAGCTCACCTAACCGAAAAGGTAAAAAGGAGTCTAAAGGAGTCAAACACCATTCAGGCAGTCATACCAGGAGGGTTGACTGGAATGCTACAACCCCTAGATGTCAGCCTGAACAGACCCTTCAAGACATACATGCGAAACCTGTGGACACAGTGGATGACAGATGGTAAGGCTGAACTAACAGCCAAAGGAAACTTCAAACGCCCTCCTTTGCCCACAGTTGTGTCTTGGGTGAAGATTGCATGGGATATGATTTTCCAAGAAATGGTACAGAAATCCTTTTTAAAATGTTGCATTAGCAACAAATTAGATGGCACTGAAGATGATGCTGTATGGCAGGAGGATAGCAATGAAACTGAAAATGAAGACAATGATGAAGTGACAAAAAATGGAAATGAAGATCAAGATGAAGAAATGTGGGATGAAGATAATGTCAAATATACATTGGAGGACTGGAAACATCTCTGGGGAATCTGAGGACGAGGGTGATGGTGAGGATGAATTTGAAGGATTCTGAGAGACACTGTTTAGTTTGTGAAAATAAATAAATTTAAAACACAACAATAATGGCTTTTATTCTCATTTATTCTCTTCTGCAAGCTTTTGCTACGATAAGTGCATATATTACCATTATATAACATCAGATTCTTTACATACCGGGTAATTAACTTAATATTGTTTCCTACACAAATGCTTTGATAATGAACCTTCATCAGTGCATTGCATATTGATACTCTTTTGTTATTAGCCCAAACAACACACCATGGTATTTGGGGGTCGGCTTATATGCAAGTTTTTGCAAAATTCCTCATTTTGGGGCAGTTTTTTAAGGGTCGGCTTATATGCGAGATCGGCTTATATGCGAGTATAATACGGTAATTTAGAATTCTCTCTATTTCATAGTTGATAAATGACTTGAATACAATTGTACTATTTTCTTTATACATTTCCATTCCAAAATGGAATCACCAATGCGAGAAAAACATAGATTTCTCTATTGTATCCACAGAAAATGTTGCATGCATTGTTACAGCTTTAAATATATGTCAGCACAATTTTTTTATGTTGCACTACATTTATGCCTGTACTTCTTTTGTCTTTTATGGAACTTAACACAAACATGAATGTGTACAAAAGACTGAACATCAGAGACAACCCAAGGATTGGGAGGTTTTCCAATTTTCTAGTTCCAAGCTGAAAGCTAAGGAAATATTTATAGGGTAGGTAACATTTCTTTAAGGAATTGACAGTTCTAGTACATAACCTAGATATGTCCGCTTAAAGGAATTACCTACTATTAAAGATGGCCGATGTTTAAAATTTCCATTAAAGATTAGAAATACCGGATTACAAATTTTCCTGGCCAACATGCCCTAAAAATTCTACAAAATGTTGACTTGCATAGATTATTGGATTGTAACTCACCATCAAGGATAGTCACTAGATAAATTAGTCAGAAAAGATGGAATATCTGTATAGCACCAACTTGGGATAGTTGCACATCAATTATTCACCAGGCAAAGTAATTCATTTGAAACACATAGCTTGTGAACAACATGCATGTAAAAGAAGATAAATGCAGTTTTATGCAGTGTTACATGGTTTATATTAGGAGTAGAAACATTTATCACAAAATCCCCAGATGTTAGGAGTGCAATTCCTTTCTTCCCATTAGCTACACCGGCTAAGAATAAATAAATACTTGGAACAAAATATCTTTCTGGACCGTGTTTTGCATTATCCTAGAAGGATGACCATATTAGTATATTTTGAAAGAAGTAATTTAAATTTTATGCTTAAACACACAATTTATCTATTTTCATGTCGCAAAAGTAAAAATAGTACCCAAATAGTACAGAAATATGCAAAAGGGCTAGAAGGTAATGTTACTAATTTCCTATCCATTTCATGGCTCCATCAGCTGGATAACTCATCTGATTTGTGGTGATGAAGGCATTTAGAAGAAATGCTATTTGCCCAAATATTGGTTTTCATATTCAAATGATATCCTAATTACTGAAATTGTGAGGCTCAAACATATCCAGATGTTAACACTGGGTATTACAGGGGTAGTCATAAAGGACAGATGACTTATATGGTACCTAAGGCATACAATGCATGATGGCAACAATATTTTTCAAAGCTTAAAAGGGTAACGCACATTTTACACATAAAAAATGTTACCATTTCATCTCTGTATTTGTGGTATGCGATATTTTGAGCACTGTGCTTCTGGATTTTCACAAAAAGATAGCTTTCATAATTCCATCAATAAGTTCCTCTCTCACATCATCTTTGAACTGAGATATCAATCAGCATTAGCACTCCAATCTCTTTAATTTAAGGTGGAAAAAAAGCAGCTGTCTCAAAATACATGGTTCAAAATTCTGCAGCTGAATCTTCTGAATTCCAATGACTTTTGCTGCAAAAATAAATCTTCATTTTAGAAGATCAAATACACAGAAACATGAACAGTTCTGCCAGATCACATAAAAACTCTACTTATTCCAGTAACCTATTTTCAACAATGACCAACTAGTTGCCTATGGGAAGTCTACTATCAGAAGGGCAACGATTGCCCCTCAATAATTCCCAGCAATTAATATTTTGATAGCATTCTAATAAATCAATGCTTTATGTGAATCAGTGAATTATGTGAATAGTAATTTGTAAATAAGCAAACCCTCCTGCCATCGTCCATTTGACAAGAATGTGTACATCTCCCCAAAATTCCAATTGCATTTCATACTCAAGGTGTATGGTCTTCAACACTATTAGTGCATAGTCATGAGGATTAGGAGAAATAATAATCTCTGCTGATTTTTCTAATCCCACCCTGATATCCTTTGTTTGGTGAGCAATTAAAATATCATCTAGCAGAACTTGATTTTTATTTTATTTTTTTGAATCCCACCTTGGTAAAAACAGTAAGAGATTTCCACCACTTCCACTGTGAAAAAGTTTCCTGCCTTCATATTCTATGCTGGGAAAGAATCTTCCACAACCAGATGGAAGAGTTGGAACAGAAAACTTGTGAATGGCTGGGGTGGGTGAAGGACTGCTGGTTACATTCTAGTAATTTGGTGCTTTTTGCCTGATTATGTTACTCATAGGAGATATTTTGTGAATTGGCAAAGCCCTCTTCCCATTATCTACTTGGCATGAATGTCCAGGCGATCTCCCCAAAATTTTAGACATGACCACCATTTGCTATAAGGCCTCCTCATCTGAATCATGATCACTGCCTGGTTTGGTGAGTCTCTCAAGTTCTTCTCCATCCTACAGAAAATAGAGGAAAGATGATGAAAAATTAATAAACAAGTCCTTAAAATGAATAAATTACATCATTTGTCTAATGTTTACCATAATTTGAAGCATAGCTACTTTTGGTATTGGCCCTATAGTAATTGCAGTAGTAGAACTTCATTAGTCTGTATCCTATAATAGTGTTTCATCGGAATTGGATTACAATTAAGTTACCTTTGTTAATTATATCAGAGATAGGAGATACAACTTTTGTTGACCAGAAGCTTTACCAGGATCCTAACTGGGGGAGTTCTTAAATTATCGCTCCAAATTACCCCAAGGCAGTTCTGTTAATTTTAGTATATTGACCTGGGGCTTGCAAAAAAAAGTTGCTGGTGAGCCATATATGAGCCATGTGCTACAATTTTTATTTATCATCTTATCATAAAACCATGTCATAACTAATAAATACAATTTAGCGGACTCTGAAGGCCTGATCTTACAATGTATACCATCTGCACAATATTAAACCCTTCCTAATCAGTCACTCTGAGATGTTTTATTCTTCTTTCATAAGAATTTTTATGTATTTTATATGCCATGCAAAGTATTTACCCATGTAGAAAGAGTAGGAATTTGACCTTGCCAAATGTTTGTCAAATACATTTATTAAATCTATATTACATAATTTTTGCAATGGCACCAGGCAAAAATTTGGAAAAAAGAGAAATAAGTCCAATTCTATATCTTTTCAAGTAAAGCCAAAGAAAGTTAGTAAAAAAAATATTGCTTCTTTTTAGGCTTAATGAATTTACAAATTCACATGAAAATTATATGTATTTACTTTCACACATACATATATATACATAAATATATTAACTTTTGCATACAATCTACATATTTATTAAATGATGCTTGAAGCATACCCATGAACACATCATTAAGTGCACCTCGTTTGTCAATTGTGCCCTCTGGTGTTCAATCTTTAAAAAAAAATCATTTTAATTTAATAGAAAGCTAAGCAAATAGCCACAAATGCATTAAAAAAGGACTGTATACATTCAAAGCTATTCCAAAAATACACTTTAATGTTAATAAGGAATGTATCTGAAAAATACAAAATATTCCTTAAAAATATCTAATACCACACTAAATTATTGTAAATTTCTTGGGAGACTAAGTTTCTAAGTTGAAAACCTGAGACAGAATGGAATGTCCCAAAATACCTTGATTTATATAATGATGTCAAATATTTCTGGAACCTAGAGAGCTGCACATCCCAAATCCAGTGTGAAGTGATTCGGAAACACAAACATAGGAAATGCAAAGGAAAGAAATGGCTCACAGTAGGATATCATAGTAAGACTAAGCAACTTCCAGCAAGGGCACAACTTCCATTCTAGTTTTCTGAATAAACATCCTTTATTGCAAAGAGCACTAGCTCATTGGGTCAGCACATAGAAGTGCTTCTCTATTGTTTCCCCAAAAAGAACAATTTTCCAAAATAGGCAGAACAAAACAGCAGCGTTTTCTACTACATTCTAAGAGCACAGGAACTGCTTCATCAGGACTGCCCAGCAACATGTTTCAACATAGAATAACTTTCCTTTATAGTTTGTTGTGAGTGCATCCAGTTATATGCAGAGATTTCTCTAAGAGATACTCAGGGCCATAACTTAATTGGACACATTCATAACAAACTGTGCATATCATTTGGACACACTCTAATAAGCAAACAAATAAAGCAAACGAAGAAGCATACATTTATAGGAAATCCTCACTTAACAACCACAGATGGATCCGACTACTCCTTCACTAAGTGACACAGTTATTAAATGAAACATCACAAGACTACAACCAATTTACATCAGATCCACTGCAGCCACTGAGTGAATCACCTGCTGTCACTAAATGTGATGTCATGTGAACTCAACTTGAGACTTATTGTCAGCTTCCTCATTGGCTTTGCTTGTTGAAAGCCAGCTGTGAAGGTTGCAAATGGCAACCATGTGACTACAGGACTCCTCATCCACTGTAAAAATGCCCCAGTTGTCAAGTGTTGGAACATGTTTATATGACCATAGGGACGCTGAGATCATCTTAAGTTCAAAAATAGTCAAAACTATTTTTTTAGCATTGTTTTAAGTTTGAGGGATAACTTGACATACAATCATAACCAAGGACTACCTACTAGCAGCATAATGCTATTTTGACAATGACAGCAAACATTTACATTCACATTACAATCAGAGGTGTGCATTGAAATCAGTTGGCCCACAAAATATCTATAAAGGAAACCTTTCAAACCTTACCCCACTACAGCGCTCCCATGCACCTCCATTATGTTTGCCCCTCTCCCACTGAACAGTGTGTTCCATAGAATGAGGGCTGCTGGAGTGATAGATAAATATAGACAAAAGAACTACAGGTGCTTCCAAGAAAAACTCCATGGAAGGCTTAAAGTCAAATACAAAAACTGACACAGTGGTGATGATCACTGTTGTAACTTGCGCAGTCAAAACATGAAACATGTTGTCTCGGAACTTCAGAATGAAGGCCACAGAGAGCCCAAGGAAGGCAGTGACAAAAATAAGGACCATTGAGAATATGTTGTGACCATAAAAAAACCCACAATACTCTATCTGGCGCCTGTTTTCAGGGCGCAGGCTTAGCATCAGAGCATTAAACATAGCTCCAAAGAGGTACAACTTGGTATTCTGCACAAAAATGTTCTCACTGAATTGGCCTCCTTCTTTCAGTATTTTTTCATTGTAGATGTTGGCTAACGCTGAAATAAAACACTGTACTAGTATGAGCAGATGTCCTAGTCCAAGACGAACTGTCTTCATGGGTCCTGCTGTAGTTGTGACATTCCAGCTAAAGGCAGGGAAGGACCATCTAAGAGTGCAGTTCTCTTTTCCCCAACATTCTTCTTCTGACTTGGTATACTGTAGGCAACTGTTTGAATGACTGAGAAAAATGTCATGATGAAATCCATGCACAGCCAAGCTATGCTTATTGCTTCCTGTCCCTGCAGTCAGAGCTACAATAGATAGGAATAGAATCAGCAAAGAGGCCCATTGCACCCAGGAGACCTGCCGCCTGCATGGAGAGGAAAAGATGATGTAAGTTGATTCAAAGAAGCATAAGTAATGAGTATGAGGGGAAAAGAGTTAACTTCTTTGATAAGGCAGCAGTCTGTTTTAGTGTTGCATCAAGAAAAATTCTTTGGACAATAATATTGAAATCTAAAAGCTTACGATGCCTTTGAGACTTAACAGGATGATTCACTCTGCACACTGAATTATTTTGTTTCTATTGAAGCTGTGCCAATGTTCTTTCATTTATTTATTAAACTTATATGCTGTCCATCTTCCAGTTCTAGACAACACTAGACAGCTATTGTTCTTCTAATAATATCCTAAACCACATAAGTAAAAATTAGAATATAATGTCTTTAAAAACAACCATTTGGGGGAGCGAATACAAGTATGACCCAGTTTGATAAGATTAACATATTTAGGGCTGCCTTCTGAGTCATAAACAAACAAACAAACAAAAAACGTAGCAAGTACACCAAATTCAATAGCTATGTATTCATTAACAAATAAATGACAATAGTAGTTATGTTATTAATCATTTTGGATGTGCTTTTAATTTTCATTACCTTTAGAGTCTTGTTTAAAATTGTTTCAGAAGAGAACTTTGAGGAAACAAATAAATGACAAAAGATAATATGTTTCCCTAATTACTCACTTCAGCACTATTCTGAATAGTAGAGCTGTTGTTATGATAACAAAATTTGAGAATAGAACTGCCACGGCCTAGAAGAAGAAGAAATATTATGTTACAAGTAAAATGCAGCGTACAAATAGGATATCCATTTGCAACTTCCTTAATATGTATTGGTTGTGGAACCAGATTTTATTGAGCTAAACAGCACTTTTATTTAAAAAAAATGAACTGGCTGTCTAAAGAGGTCCTGAAAGCAATCATTCCTTTATTTCACAGAATCAAGCAGAAAAACAAAACCTTAATTTATTCCTCAAATTATGGACCAATGTTTTAACACTTTCTTTCTGTCCATGGAAGGTTCTTTGCCATTAGAGGTGTTCATAAATGAAAAGAGATACTCTTTTCATATATTTCCTCTTGTATGGTAGATACTAATTAATGAAAGAACATTTGGTGAGATAATCACAATTAGTTCAGTTTATGACTTTCACTATATGGTATTCAATAGAGATAATCTTGATTCCCATTTGAGTAGAAACAGAAAGTGAGAAGAATGTGAGAAATAGTTTCCCATCCTTTGATTAATCCAAATTAGAAGTGATTCCTCTCAAATCTACTCTAGGGCAAACCTGAGGTTATGTACATGTGATGTGGAGGAATGGATAGAAAGTACCAGAAAAGGTCAAAGGGTTGTTTTCTTTTACAAATGGAAATCAGCCCGAGTCATACTAAAAGCAGGCAGCATTCATTCCCATCTTAATAAACAAAAATATATCCAACCCTATTTTTTTACAACACTGTTCTTGTCTTTATAAATAAAACTGTCTTCAGACTTTTGACATTATCATGAAAATATGTACTCACCCCTGAATTCAGGGGTGGGCTGCTACGGGTTGGCAAACCCATAGCTCATGTTATGGCCAGTTTGGTGAATGGCCAAATCCCACTCCTGCCCAAATTCTCCCTATGCATCAAACATTCAAAATACTTATAAGTAGTCCTCAGATCATTCAGTGACTATTCAAAGTTACAACAGGGCTGAATGAATGGTAGTTATAACCACTCTTCAAAGTTCCAGCTGTTGCAAGGCCCTTGTGGTCACTTGATCAAAATTCAGATGCTTGGCAGCTTGCCTCATTTATGACTGCCGAGTGCACTTCAAGTCCACCCCTGCCCGCCCCAATCTATCTCTGCTTCACTTCTGCCCTTTTGGCCACTGTGCACTCTGCTGCCTAATCCTGCCACCTGCTGGGGATGGCAGAGGCAAGTGGTGAGAGAGTACAAGGCAGCAAAATGGGCAGAGAAGGGAAGGAGATATGTCAGTGGTAGAATTGAAGCAGAAAGGATCATGGGAGGGTAGGAGAAGCATGAGATCCTGGCTTAACGATGGCACAGTCCTGGCCTAACAACTGCAACTAGGACTACAGGAACTTCCGTCACTAAACAATGCACTCATGCAATGGTTCATCTAACAACCACTTCACTTCGCAATGGAAATTCCAATCTCAACTATCATAACCCAAGGACTACCTGTTCTCACTCTTAAGCCAATGCTCAATGGATTCTGGTAAGCTAAAGGTTCTGCACCTCGGCTCTAATTAAAATATTTGCTTTAATTTCCTTGGCATTACTTACATGTTATGCTTCTTACACAAACGTATGTACAATTGCAAAACCCCTTTGCAATAAAGATTTCTTGTCTGAAAGATTTATGAAAGCACTGACAAAATATAAGAATTGAATACAGTAATTGAATATATTTCATTTAGCCCATGAAATTTGTGTTCTGTTTATATTATAGCTTACACTGAACATTACACTTCTAAAATATCAACTCAACTACTGAAATTTTATTCTGCAGGAACCAATCCTACCTATAATTTCCTAAAATGACTGAAATTTGATACAAGCACTTAAGATGATAATAATATATTCTCTTTCCATTAGAACACATAAAGACCATTCTACATTTCTGAAGTGATGCTTACTGGTTCAAGATAGGACAACACATAGAAGACAATCAGATTATCTAAAAAATAAAGAAAAGCTGGAATTGACCACTTTAGGTAGCTATACAATTGCCTCCAAGAGCTGCAGCCAAATCCACTATGCGAATATCCTCCTAAAAAAGAAAAAGAAGAAAAATAATTCAATGTATTTAATTATCAGTACATATCTACACTGTCCTCATCACATATGATTATTGTTGATTTTAAAAAGAACAAAGCACTATAGACAAACTCCTTAAGAAATTTAGAGTTGGAAGCTTCCTTATTAAACACAGATATGGAACTTTAGGCTTTCTTAAGAAGATTTGTTTAATCTCTGATCGCTATAATTTTCTTTTTTCTTTGTAAATTAAACATAATTTATGTTTAATTTATGTTCAATTTGTGTGTTAAATCATCT
The DNA here is from genome assembly GCA_015471245.1 of Laticauda colubrina. Taxonomy (NCBI): domain Eukaryota; kingdom Metazoa; phylum Chordata; class Lepidosauria; order Squamata; family Elapidae; genus Laticauda; species Laticauda colubrina. Next base: position 33,608,804 of record BLBF01000006.1, read on the forward strand.
TGTGCAGTAAAGTGGAAGGCTAATAAACGCTAATATTCCAATAACCTTTTTTCTTTAATTTTTAAAATTATTTTTTCTTAATAATTTAAATATAGTTTAATACTCTTTAATATTTTAAATTTAATCATTTTAAAATCAAGTTATGAAAAAAAGCATTAAGCATTAAAATAAATTATATTCACATACCTATACCAGACATTTTTAAGCAACATATTTAATTTAGTATTTCAAATTCTATACAGGTTTCCTCAACCATCTGCAGAATTTGGGAGTTACATTACTTCTGCAAGTAAATTCATTAATATGATTCTGTTACAACAAAATACAATACAATATTCAAAATAAGCCTTTCAATTTCTCCAACTTAATTATTGTTCCTATTCCTCATTTCATTTTTCCAGAAATAATTCACGATATACTTTACCTCCCCTTTATCTCCCGAGAAATCACATATACTTTATTCTTCAAACCTAAACATCATAATAATTTAATTTAATTTAGGGGGGCGGAGCTGGCGTCACAACGATACAGCATGCGATCTCGGAGGTCTGAGATCGCTGCCGATATCTTTGCTCCTGGATGGTCCAATTGTGTTAGGGATAACATTGTTCACCCTAACTGTTTTAGGTGAAATACTAACTATGAATCATAGTTAGTGTATGCAGCTTTAAATGTAAAATAGCAATTGTGGGTGTGGTTATGAAAACCATATAAAAGTAGCAAGACTACGGCTTGCTCTCTCTCTCTGGCTTTGATGATCCCTGATTACTGCTTGGAAGCAAGACTGCATTGCTCGAACGGGAGAGACAACAACGGACTGATTTATGTGAACTGACAATAGGATATTCTACATGGACTTTGCTAACTGAATATCCCTGAATGGACTGACTACATGGTAAATGAATATTGGACTGTTTTTGACTATGCTATAAACTTATACTGGAATAAAATATATTCTTGATAGCACAAGTGTATCTGTTATTTTTACTGTATGTTAATAAACATACAAGCTTAGCTCACTCATTTATCTGTGTGCCTATCTGACTAACGCTGCACATTCTGTTTAGCTTGTTTACCTAACCCTGGTTGGGGAACCCAGGCTTAACAAATTGGATGGTCCAATTGGATTCTCCTGGATAGTCCCGAAGAGACAGTGAAAGTGAAGAGTGCATCCTGTCGATCCCAGGGATACCGCAAAGTCCCTGGTAGATCCAGGAGAAGCTCTTCTTGCCAGCGGCAGAGAGGCAGCCATTAAAGTTGCTGAAGTTGGGACAGCTCCGAAACGGAAGAGAACAGAGAGTGTGCCAGTTTGGTGAGAATTTTTTCTTTATTCTAAGATCTGAAAGGACACCCTAAGGAAAAGAAAGAATCTGTAAAAGTTTTGACAGAAGTGATTAAGCGGTGATTTTAAACAGTAATGTCAAAGTAATGTTTTTTTTTCTCATTGCTGGATTTTCTATACATGATCTTATATTTTGAAACTAGACTGGTTTTTTTTCCATTAATTTTCTTTCTCCTTTTTGATTTTGCAACATTTCAGGCTAGAGACTCCCTTTAGCTATTTCTCTTTTTAAATATCTTTTTAAATATCCTTTTCTTTTCTTTTTTCTTATTAATCCTTATTATATTTTGTTGGGAAAGGAGGGGGAAAGTGAAAGCAAAGAAACTTTGTAACACCGCCAACTAGAGGCTTGGAAATATTCTATTTCTCTTGTGACCAGACAAAGCTGAGAAAGAAAGAACTGAGACTTTTTTTTTTCTCAAGGACATTGCTATTTGATAAGATAGAGGGAAGAGCACAGGAGAGTATTATTGCAGGTGCTCTTCTGGGTTTCCATCAACAGCTGGAGCCTGGTGCTGAAGTTTATATGAAAAGAAAGATGATAAGTCTGTGGAGAAGAGTGCTATAATAAGAGCCTTGGATAATTAAACAAAGTGCAATGTGTCTTTTTTTAAAAAAAATTTCTCCTAAGCTGCGCTACACCTCCTCAATAGTTTATCTTTTGAAATAAGTTAAATTTTTACGCTTGTTTTTTATTTTATAATAAAATAATTATTTTTAAAAGGAATAGCCTTTTTTTCCTCTTTCTGCCTTGTTGGTATCTTTGTCTTTCCATCTACCTCCCATACTGATTTTTTTTTTAATCTTCTTGGTCCTTTTTTCCCCTTCCTCTTTTCTTATACGGCCTTTTATATTTGAGACCTTTTAATTTGGATTAAGGTGTTGAAGAACCTGAGGAATTCTTCCTTTTTTTTTTTTTTAGCTTTTTATTCCTTACTTTTCTGTCTTCTTTGGGATTTTACAACTTCTTCTCTTTTGCGTGTGTTTATGGTCTTGTTCTCCATTTTTGAATTTTTACTGTTATTTACTCAACCGATTGGATTAAGGTATACAAGAACCTGAAGAAATTTTTCTTTCTTTTTTATAATTATTGCTATCTTGGCTTTTTTCCCCCTACTATTTTTATTTGGAATTGCAATTGGTTATTTCATAATTGGATTAAGATTTAGAAGAACCTGAAGATTTTGAATTGTTTGAAATGAGTTGGAAACTAACAGCTCCTGGTTCTTCAATTTCCACTTCCTCCTCTCCACCATCTGGAGGACAACGTTCAATACAGACAATGTTAGGGCAAGAGAAAGAACAAGAAAAAGAAAAACCACCCTGCAGATGATTTTGCAAGGAATTCAAAACATTCAAACAAGATCTGAGAATACTGAAAAGAGAATTGAGAACATCGAACAAAGAACAGAGAACATTGAACAAAGAACAGGGAAAACCGATAAAAAAAGTGCAGAACATCCAACAAATGATGATGAAGTATGATGAGACTACTGAAAATTGAAGAAGAAGATAAACAAAGAGATAAGAAGATTGGAGACATTGATAACAGATTAACGGTGGTTGAACAAGATAAAAGTGGTATGTTGCAATGGGAGATGGATAGATCAGAATTCTACCTTAGATTTCAAAACATAGAGGAAGAAAAAGGACAAAATCTAGCTGAAATAATGATAGAAATATTGGCAGAAGCTTTAGAAATATCTGAAGAGAAGATGATGGATGGAATAGATGAGGTCTATCGAGTTTTCACAAGATATGCAATGAGAAATAGCCTACCAAGAGAAGTTCACATTAGATTTACAAAGAAAGCCATTAAAATGCAAATATTGCAAGTGGCAAGAGAGAAAACATTGAAATACAAGGATAAGGAGATTGTGGTTTTGAAACAAGTACCCAGAAGAGTGAGAGAGATGAGAAGAGAATACCGATTCTTGACTAAATTGCTACTTAAGACAGAGGTGAATAATAAATTCCAGAAGGTTTGATGTTCACATGGCAAGAACAGAGATACAGAATTGACCCAATTGAGAAAGCTGAATCATTTTATACAGAATTTTTCAGAGGGAAAGAGGAAGAGAAAGAAATTTCACTAATTGAATTCCAAGAGGACTGCCAAATGACGACTGAAAAAGAAGAAGGTGCAGTAGGTGGAAAGGAGGAAGCCAAAGAACAACGTGAACTAAGATCTAAGAGAGCTGCCAAACCTAATTATAAAATATAATCATGGAAGAGAAAAAATTGATTACAATTAATATAAATGGACTTAATTCAGCCATTAAAAGAAGGAATTTTTTAAATAAATTAGAGAAATTAAAATTTGATATAATTTATCTATAAGAAGTACATATTAAAAAGCAATATAAACAATTGTTGATACAGCCAAAATTAGGGAAAATATTTACCTCCTTGACACAATGCAAGAAAAGAGGAGTGGTTTTATACATTAAAGAAACCATTTCAGCGAAGTTGATTTATACTGACGACGAAGGAAGAATCCTAATGGTGGAAATAATGGACAACAATATGAAAACACTCCTGATTGCAATTTATGCCCCGAATGACAAACAAGAAGAATTTTATAAAAAATTACACATGAAAATAATTGAACTGACTAATATAGTTATGATGGGAGATTTTAATGGAATTGTAGACAACAAATTGGACAGAAAACAATAAAGCAAAACAGAAAGACTCTCCCTAAATCTTTCTTTAAAATGGTAGATGAAATAAATTTAAAAGATACATGGAGAGAAAGAAATGCCAAAACTAAACAATACACCTTTTATTCAAATAGACATTTATCATGGTCCAGAATAGATATGATATGAATTTCAACAGAATTGTTAACTAATATTCAAGAAATAAACATTGAATCAAGTACTTGGGCAGATCATAATACACTGACAATTAAATGGAAAGGACAAAGAAGATCTAGATGGACATTAAATAATAGTATTTTAAAAGAAAAAGATTTCACACAGTGGATGGAGAAAGAATTGGCTTTTTTTTTTCAGAGAAAACAAAAAAGAAGATACATCAATTCAGAATGTATGGGGTACAATGAAGGCATATACCAGAGGCTTGGTAATAGACTATACAAGGAAAAGAAATATTATGAAAAGATTAGCCTCTAAGGCATCAGAGGATGAGTATAAAGGACTTGAAAAAGAGCTACAGAAAACGCCACAGAAAAAGGACATTAAGCTAAAAATGGATATAATCAAACATAAAATAGGTTTAATAGAAAAAGAAGAATTAGCACAGAAAATTAGAGGTGCTAAACAGAAGTAGTTTGAAGATGCAAATAAACCAGGTAGATGGTTAGCATACAAACTGAGAAAGGAGAAAGAATCAAGGAAAATATTGCAATTAATAGATGACCAAGGTCAAGTCTGCTGTGATAGTAAAGAGAAGAAAGAAATCATTCAAGACTATTATGGGAAACTATATACACAAGAGAATATTGATGAGGAAAGAGTTAAACAGTATTTACAGGATGCTAATTTACCCCAGATACCTAAAGAGATTGAAACAATGTTAGAAAGTAATATAATGATGATGGAGTTAACTGAAGCACTCAAGAAGCAAAATAATGGAAAGGCACCAGGCCCAGATGGACTTATGGCAGAATTTTACAAAACATTACAAGAATCATTGAACTTTCCATTGCTAGAAGTTATGAATGAAGTTATGTTAAAGAAGAGGATATCATGGTCAGAAGCTTATGTCACACTTGTTCCAAAAGAGGAGACTGATCCATTACAAATCAAGAACTATAGACCTATTTCCCTACTAAACGCTGATTATAAAATTTTTGCTTCAATATTGGCAGAAAGACTTAAAAAATACTTAAATAATTTTATTCATCCTGATCAAAATGGATTTCTGCCAAAGAGACAAATTAAAGGCAATATGAGAGTAATTTTGAACACTTTGGAACTATGAGGCACATCCTGAAAAACAAATGGCTTTGATATTTCTAGATGCGCAGAAGGCATTTGATAATGTGAATTGGCGATTCATGTTATTACTGTTGGAACAGATGGGCTTTACTAGAAAATTTATCCAAGCAATAGAAGCTATATATCATGAGCAAACGGCAAAGGTAATGATAGAGGGAGACCTGACAGACTCCACTGACATAAGAAAAGGAACAAGGCAAGGGTGCCCACTGTTATCTTTGTTGTTTGTGTTAACTTTGGAAGTGCTAAATAGAAATATTAGAGATGAAAATAACATAAAAGGGATGAAAATTAAAAAGGAAGAATTTAAGTTGCAATCACTCGCAGATGACCTGGTTTTTATCTTAGAAGATCCACGAGAAACAGCACCAAAATTGATAGAAAAGATAAGAGACATATGGTAAGGTGGCTGGTTTGAAAATAAATAAAGATAAGACAAAGATCTTGACAAAGAACATGCTATCTAGACAAAAGGAAGAACTGGCAGATCTATTGAAAATTCAGGTCACGAATAAGATCAAGTATTTGGGGATATACTCTCAGCAAGATGCAGTACATTAAAAGAGAATAATTATATCAAACTTAAACAGCAGATTGCGCTAGATTTGGCGAAATGGGAAAATTTACAACTGTCATTAATAAGAATATCAACAATCAAGATGAATATATTACCCAGAATTTTATATTTGTTTCAAACAATTCCAATTAGGCTTGGATAAGATTACTTTGAAGATTTGAATAAAATTGTGTTGAAATATATATGGCAAGGTAAGAAAGCAAGAATAAAGTTAAAACTTTTGCAAGATGCTAGAATAAGAGGTGGGTTTGGTTTGCCTAGTTGGGAGTTGTACTACCAAGCTACAAATTTGATGTGGGTTAAGGAATGGATTAAGAAATACCAGATGGTTGACATTAGAAGGGCATGATCTGTTGTTGGGGTGGCATGCTTTTTTATGGTACAAAGGAACTAAAATACAGGGGTATTTCAGAAGACATTATATACAGGAGTCTCTGTGGTTAAACTGGGAGAAGATTAAAAGACAATGTTATTTGAAAATTCCAGTCTGGCTATCGACTATTGAAGCATTTTCTTATCCTATAATATATAAAAAGGAACAGTTAGATATGGTGAAATATTGAATGAAAAGGGTGAACTTAAATCGATACAAAAACTAGATGAACAAGGTATAAAGATGAATTGGTTTTCATACGCACAAATACATTCAAGGTATGATAAAGATTCCAAAACAGAAGGTTTTTATGATAAACCGACTGATTTAGATAAGATTTTGACAGGTACTGATGAAAAGGTGATTAAAAAATTGTATGGATATTTATTAGAAATTAAACTTGAAGAAGAACAAGTTAAATAAACTATGATTGCTTGGGGGAAGAATTTTGGATATGGGATTGATTTAGAGAAATGTCAAAAATTGTGGTCTGAAAATTATAAGATGACAATGTCAACAGCATATAAAGAAAATTTGTATAAGATGTTTTACAGGAGGCATTTCCCCCCGACAAGAATAGCAAGAATGTTCAAGAATAAATCCGAAAAATGTTTATTACCTGGCTCATATTACCATAAGTGGTGGACTTGTGCAGATGCTAAATAATACTGGACTAAAATCCACACGTGGTTGGAAAAAATGACAAAAAAACATATAGATTTAAAACCAGAGATATTTTTATTGGGAATTTTACCTGAAATATATCGAAAAGACTTGAAATACCTGATTGTAAATGTATTAACAGCAGCTAGGATTGTATTTGTTAAAAACTGGAAAAATGAGAAAATACCATCACAGGAGGAAATTGTTCAGAAAATATTGGAATGTGCTGAAATGAATAGATTGACATTTGAAATTGGAGAGCAAGAAGATAAACAATTTTATAAAATTTGGGATCTATTCTCTCAATGGTTAGATAATAAAATATAGGAACGAAATATGTAGACTTTTAGAAAATACTAAATATATAAAGATGTATTTTTTTTTCTTATTATATCTACAAAATGATTTTTGGATAGATTTGGGATGATAATATGAATTGTCACAAAATAAACTGAGTAAAATATGATTATTTCTTAAAGCATGAATGAATAAGTATAGTCAAATGATTAATAATGATATTAATGCATTTAATATTGGATTGAAAATACGAGATCATATATAATTGTTATTGAAGACTACCAAATGGAAGCACACACAAAAATTGTAAACCAACCGACACACTGTATGTACATATATGGAAGATGGCTTGATGTTGTTGTTTTATGTTTGTTTTAAAAACCAATAAAAATTCTTAAAAAAAATATGCCTTTTAATTTCTCCAACTTAATTATTGTTCCTATTCCTCATTTCATTTTTCCAGAAATAATTCAAGATATACTTTACTTATTTGTTGATTTCCAGCCTCCCCAAAGAAAATATCCTCTCTAGAAATTACATATACTTTATCCTTCAAACCTAAACATCATAATAATTTAGCTCTAACAGCTTACCTTTTCTGATTACCCAGAGAGCCATTATCAAACAAAGTACAAGCTTAACTAATTCTGAGCACACATTCACAGTTGCAGGAAGATAATCATATTTATTATCTGAAAAATATTTAGAGAACTCATGTGAATACTGCAGATATTAACTTTAAATAAAGTAAAAATACTATAATAGGTAGCCAATGAAGAAATGTACATTCAATTAGATGTATTTAAGAAAACCTCCACTTTTGTTTCCAGATAAGAATTTTTCATAAAAAAGGAAGAATTAAATATATATCTTCTTTTGAAAAATATTTGATATTTTTAAAATATTTAAATAGTAATATTATTTTTAATATTTAGGAGAAACTTTCTAACAGTGATGACAATTAACCAGTGGGATAGTTTGCCTTCAAAAGTTGTGGCTGCTTCATTACTGGAAGTTTTTAAGACAAGACTGAATAGCCACCTTTCTGAAATGGTAATCGGTTCTCCTGCTTGAGCAGGGAGTTGAAGACTTCCAAACAGGGATGAGATTCAAATTTTTAACAACCGGTTCTGTGGTGGGCATGGCTTGGTGGTCCTGTGACTGGGTGGACATGGCTTTGTGGTCATGTTGGCTGGGTGTGGCCAACTCAATATCACTCACATCAAGGCACACATCTCCTCTCCTGGCCTCTCATCTCATGACTGTGGGGATGCTGCAATAGTTGTAAGTGTGAAAAAGGGTCATAAGTCACTTTTTTCAGTGCCATTGTAACTCTGAATGGTCACTCCACACAAGCAAAGTTCCAGCAAAGGAGGGGGGAAAAACTGCAAAGACATTCCAGAGACAGGAAGTCTAGTCCTGCCAAGAATGGAATAATGGTTAACGGAGAGGCAGTTTCTGTAAGCAACACCAGAATGTTTCCTTCCTGTCTTTCTTACAGGATTAAGCCAGTAATTTATTCTAACAACCGGTTCTCTGGACTGCTTAGAATGTTAACAACCGGTTCTAGCGAATAGGTGCAAACCGGTAGAATCCCGTCCCTGCTTCCAAAGTCTCTTCCAGTTCAATTCTGATTGATGGTAAATTAGGGGTTAAAGGAATGAGATTCAAAATTGAGGCTTCTTTGCACCATAATTTGTGTTCTGATCCTAATTGTGTAATACTGTATACTTTTTCACTTTTTATTACTGGCAGAAATTGCTTCAGTGTGGTATTTGATGTCACAAAAGAGTTTCTGACTATGTGAAATATGTATTCTTTTCTAAAATGGCTCTGGGAACCAAATTCATATTTAATATTTTTTTTGAAAAGCAATCTAGACTCTACAAAACCTAATTATTTTAACTTCATGTCACAGACCAGTAAACACCATGCCAACAAATTCTGGTAGTATTTATATAGAAATAAGCATTCCAACATACCTTCATTGGCAGAGTATTTCATTAATAGGATACGACTTGAACCCAATGTAACAAAGGTACCTCCTAGGAGCAGTGTATAAATGGCTGACTTGGACCATCGAGCAGACTGACTGCAACATTTTGAATCCATGGTGTTGCTGTGTTGTCAGTGCACTTTGAACCACAAAGCAAAATATTATATCAGGTACGTCCTTTAAAATAACATTTATTACTTTTAGACTACTCAGAAAGCTGTTTAGTGCTTGATTCTTCACAAATTGCATAAAAGCAAGTTTTGTAATGCATGTTTTTTTCTAAGGTATTAAATATACAATTAGTGGCCTTTATGGTAAGCTTGAGTAGTATTTTAGTAAATCTTTTAAATATAGTACTAACTACATAACATGAATAAAAACGTTCCCTAACCTTGATGAATCTTATATTTAGTCTTTACTGAATAACACATTTCAATTGAAGCAACTGAGCATACCACAATACTCTCCTGAAATTTATTATCAATTGTAGGTATTACCTTCCACAATAGTGGAGTAGAAATATTAGTTTTTTTAAAAAAAGGAAAGTAAGAATTGGTTTCACTGTGCATCATATTTAAATATGCTAAAATAATCTCACAGAAAAAAATCTTTTTCAGTTATATCTCTTTGCTTGTTTCATTCTAAAGTAAATGATACAACTGCTCAACTATTCATTGTTTGGAGAAGCTAACTTTTCTACTAAGATTTTGAGACAGACCTGGAAAATCTTATTTATACCTTAAATATCTTTAATGACAATAACAGGTCTTGTTTTGCTTTTGGGAAGAGTTTATCAATAGGCAGAAGGAATAAATGCAGCCAAGACAATGGCCAGGTAAAGGAAACTTAAGCCCAGACCAGATCTGCAATCTGACTAAGCATTTTAGACAAGACCCTCTTTAATTCTCACAAAGATAAAGGGACAGAAGGAGGAAGAGAAATGCATTCACACTTGCAAGATTCTGTTATTAGAACCACATAAAAAAGTAATCTATATTAGCTTGTGTGACTTTGCTGACAATAACATGCATGCCTTTTTTCATTCTATAAGTTACTTTAAATGTCAGTGCAAAAAAAGCATAAACTTCCATTTTGGCTTCCATTTAAGCACAAGATCTCTTAAAATAGCAAGAATTGCATGCCATACTGTTCATGCACGTTTCACTTATATGTGTTGCCAAGCGTATAATAAAGGGAGGTCAAGCTCAAAAGGCAATCTCTTCCACATCTTTATAGCAACTTTTAAAAATCAACTGAAATAAAGTACTAATCTCTTCAACACAAGGATTTCAATATAATTACTTCTGCACTATCTGTAACAGAATCAAAACTCAACAAGTTAGACTTATTCTAGTTAATTGGGTACCTCGAACATATTGTTGTATAATTTCAATAGGTTTTTATGATTAATACCGGTAGTATGTCATAATTTATGCTCAGTGTCAATTTATATTCCAGGTGTGAATTCCTTGAGGCCCGCCTAAAAGAAGCAGCCAATATAAGATCCAACATGAAGATGGTAGTGAAGAGGCATGGCACGTCCTTGTTGTACCACAGTGGCTCTGCAAATATCATTGTGAATGAAATGTAATATTTAGGCAATTGAGATCCCAAGCCATCTCACCTAACACTATTTCTAACAGTGGGTTGTCAGATACATTTGGTTTATTCAATAAAGACAGCTAACTACACAGCCCACACCTTAGCATATGCACAGTGAAAACCAAGTGAAATGTACATTAATCAACAAAATAAAGAAACGTTAGTTCATCAAACAATGATTTAATATGGGTGAACCAAGCCTTCGTCATTGTAAAACATCCTGCACCAATTCTTTGCCTTCCAGGTGCACAGCTATCGACCCCAACTGGAAGTTAAGAGAGGCTGAAATCTAACACAACTGGCAGCGCCATCACGAGCTCGGCACATGCAACGGTTTGCCAAAAAGCCCGTCTTTTTCTGACTTAGGACTGTGGAAACCCACACAACTGAGCCAGAGTCAAGCGACGGAGCTCCCATTTTCCTTCGTGATGGAGCTGTAATTTCTCCCAGAAGAGCACGTTTTAAAACATTATGCCCTATAGGAGCAGCGCTCGACCCCATCTGCCTAAGCCCACAGCGAAAGCCTCGGTTACCTGACAGTTACGGATCTTCTCCGGGCATCGCCCCCCCTGCCTAAGTCACGCACGCGCAGAATCGAGAAGGCGAGCCGGCACTTCTCAGCCGCCTCCTTTCTCCCACGATGCACCTGGCGGAGAAGCATGCGCAGCGACTCGAAGGAGCCGGCATCCATAGAGCTAAGAAAAGCAGCGCGTTGAACACTTTGGAAAAGTGACAAGAAGTGCTACCGAGAGCTGTTCGGATACCGGTTTCAGCATGAACTTAGTTTTACAAATGACATCATGTGTCACTCTAGAGTTACCACCATGGGGATGTGTGGCGCGCAAGCCAAGGAAACAAAGCACAAATTACGTAGATCTATGGATGACGCGATTGAGCCGCAAACTCAGCTATTTCTACGCAGGCGCAGATTCTGCGGTTGCCGCTGGGCGAAAAAAAGGGGCGGGGCGGGGCGGATAGCTAGTAGGTCACGTGTCAAGAGAATTCACATGACTCCCTGCTTTTCCTTCCCCCCCCCCCGCCTCTCAGACACGCACACTCCACTGAAGGTAGTGGGCGGGGAGCGGGGGGAGCGCTTGGTGGCTCTCAGCCTCCGGAAGGAAAGGCTAAAGGAGGGAAGAGCGACGGCGCAGTTGAATTTGTGGATCCGCTTTTGGTGACAGGCACTTTACCCCTCTCTGCCCCCCCCCTGCAGAGCAAGGCACCATGCAGAACGTCATCAACACGGTGAAGGGAAAGGCGCTGGAGGTGGCCGAATACCTCACACCTGTGTTAAAGGTGAGGCCCCGCCTACCGAGCACAAAATGGGGAGGGGAGGAGCCTCAGGCAGTGACACATCTATTACCTGATATCGCCTACTTCGATTTGGACTAATGAGCCCATAATCCCTGGGCCGATTGTGGGAATTGGAGTCTGATAGACTTGGACCGCAGTTGTTTTTGAAGCCTGTGGAAAGGTTTCGCAAGAGAGGACAAAAGGGAACCGTCGGATTCACGGTTCCTAAACTTTTTGTCTCGATCGTATCGTCCCTTTGCAGGCTGGAAAGGGGTCAGAAATAATAATGTGTGGATCTGAAAAATGCTAGGATTTGGAAAGATGATGCTTCTTTTGCCAGTGAGGAGAGCTCTCAAACTTTATGAATTCTTGGTGGTGAATCTGTGGCTTCAGCTGTTGATGGACCACAGTTTGCAGAATTTCAGGCAATCGAAAAGAAAATATGAAATTTTACAAATCTGGGAATTCTAATTTAGCTTCTTTGGAGGAATATGAGTTCCCCAACTAGACTTGGAGTCCAGGAGCCATGGATCTGTGGCCCAAAGTAACTAGCTCCTTATGTCTGAGCATTTCTCTTAACTCTTTCTGTCTCAGGTGGAAGACCATTTTGCTCAATTATCCTTTATAATAGTGGCAAGGGTCTTGCTACTTTCCCAAACTGAAACTGTGCCCAAAGAAGAGTGATAAAACAGTAGTTATATCTAGGAAAAAGAAAAATAATAATGGCTGTAAAAGTGAGTCTGATGCAGGCAAATGCACACGCTGGCAAAATTAAAATTTGCATTTTCTGCTGAAAAATAAAGGATTGAACATTTTCTAGTTCAGAATCCTCGAAAGGCATTGCTGCTATCACAGGATTTTGTCACAAGATACAATACTGGAGAAAGACGCATATTTCTAGAGTGAGCATATGGCATGAATACACATTCATCAATGTTATCAATGTCACAGTCCTTGTTAAGATATTTATGCTTTTATGTTTCTTTAAATATGGACCAAAATTACAACAATAAATAAAATTAAGGGAATTATTTTGAAATATATTAATAATTCACAGTTCAATTCAAAAGTTAACAAATGTTTTGATTCTTGTACAGTGGCTAAGATAAGTGGAGGGAGAAAAAGGCTTATTAAAGTAGCAAAGTACAATATTTATAAAAAGTACAATAGTACAATAATCTTTATTTTGGTGGCTACACTCACGCTATGAAACAGTTTCTTGCTGGATATCAGGAATGACCCCCACTGAAATAGTTACAAATGGAATTGTTTCAGTGGAGAGGGCTAAAATGACTGAGATAACATACTGTAATTGTATAGTGAATGTCTCTATTATATTTTTAATAATGATCTTAACTTTAACTGGATGTGTTATTACACTGCTGTATATTGTTGCTAAGTGCTCTTATTCTTTTGGTTGCCTTGGGGACAAATGTAGTAAATTTGAAACATCAAAACCAAAAATTTACCCTTTAACTTTCTCACAAACTTTATTAGGTTTCCCCCCCCCCCTTTATAAACTTTGCAGTTCTCAATAGAATTCCTCAAGTACTTCATTTTTATTAGTAGCTCTAAAACGTGATTGGGGATTTGGTGCCCTCCAAATGTACTAAAACCTATGCACACTGTTAGGTGGCCAGTGGTGAGAAATGTTGAAAGTTGTAGTTCAGCAACAAATGGTTGTCCACATATTTTCTTCTCTATCAAATATCCATACTATTATTTGAAAAATAAAGAAGTCTTTTGTAATGTGAAATATTCTTTTGGGTAATAGAAAATATTTATATTATAGATGCTTATCTATCTGTCCTGTCATTAAAATCAAATGTCAATTTCTTGGCATGGTGCATTTTCAGAGATTCATTATGTGGCAATACAAGAGAGCAGATATTTTTGACCTGAAAGTTCAAGAATGGGGATTCTGACACTTGTGGAATGTCTACCGTACTTCTCAGCCAAAATTTCAAGAAATATGGATCGTTAACAAAACAGCAGGAAAGCCTGGAAAGTGGTTTTTGTTTAAATTTAAAAATAGCATCCTCTCATTGTGGAAAAACTTAAATTGTCATATGTATTTCATATATATATCATTCTTGAACTTTCAG
>BLBF01000006.1:33628016-33657088 GCA_015471245.1 Laticauda colubrina
TGCTGAAACGTTGCTACAACTTTAACAGAACTACAATGACGTGGGATAATACCCGAAGGAAGCTGAACAGCATATATATATATATATATATATATATATATATATATATATATATATATATATATATATATATATATATATAAATTTTTATTGATTTTAAGACAAACATAAACAAACATAACATAAACACGTAAACCATCTTCCATATATATACATACAGTGTGCCGGTTTATTTACATATTATTTTGTGCAACCCTTTCATAGTCTTCTATTACAATTACATTATATATCCTCTGATACTTTCAATCAAATATCAAATATATTGATATCTTTATTAATCAATCGTTGACCATACTTTTATTCATTGATGTTTTATAAAATAATCATATTTTACTTAGATTATTTTATAACAATTCATATTATCCTCTCAGATCTATCTTACCATCTTTTTGTAAATATAATTTAAAAAAAAGAAAAAAATATATCTTTATATGTTTATTATTTTCTAAGAATCTAATATTCCATTACTATATTTTATTATCTAACCACTGATAGAACAGATCCCAAACTGTAAAATTGTTTATCATCTTGTTCTTGAATTTCAAATTCAATCTACTCATTTCAGCACATTCCAATATTTTCTTAATGATCTCCTCCTGTGATGGTATCTTCTCATTTTTCCAGTTTTTAGCAAATACAATCCTAGCTGCTGTTAATACATTTACAATCAGATATTTCAAATCTTTACTATATATTTCAGGCAAAATTCCCAATAAAAAAATCTCTGGTTTCAAATCTATATGCTTATGTGTCATTTTTTCCAGTCACATGTGGATTTTAGTCCAATATTTTTTAGCGTCTGGGCATGTCCACCACATATGGTAATATGAGCCAGGTGTCTGATGACATTTCCAACACTTTTCGGACTTATTCTTGAACATCCTTGCTATTCTTGTCGGGGAAAGTGCCACCTGTAAAACATCTTATACAAATTTTCTTTATATGCTGTTGACATTATCATTTTATAATTTTGAAACCACAATTTTTGACATTTCTCTAAATCAATCCCATATCCAAAATTCTTCCCCCAAGCAATCATAGTTTCTTTAACTTCTTGTTCTTCTAATTTAATTTCTAATAAATATCCATATAATTTTTTAATCACCTTTTCATCGGCACCTGTCAAAATCTTATCTAAAATTGTCATATGTATTTCTCATTAATATGTTATTTAATCAATAAAAGCAGCGATTGCTGCTGTTTGCCTGGGTTCTTAGACAAAAAAGCTAATTTATTTCTGGTTTGAGTATGTTTGGATAACTTTGTTTTATGTGTTTCATTATAGAGAAGGGCTATTGGAAAAAATTTCAAAATAAAGACTGCTACAAAGTTAAACCAAGAAAATATTTGGTCAGATAGAATGAGTACAGGTTAAAAACATTATCATTTTCTTTTCATTATCTTAAGGCCTTTGATTTTAATTGTTTACAGACATTTTTTTTTTCTTCAGGAATCAAAGTTTAAAGAAACTGGAGTTATCACTCCTGAGGAGGTATGTATATAATGATTTACTTATTTGTTGAAGTAAACCTTGAAAAACAATAAAATGGAATTCCCGTGGCAGGTTTTGCTATTTCCTATTAATGTTGTCTAGAATCATGACGTTACTAAGATCTAAGGTTTACAGCTAATGTTGTAGATGTAGGCCTTTGCTGGAATAACGTCCCATTTAACATACTTGGAATTGCTTATGTTTTACATTATTTAGTAGTGTGCATAGGAAGATAATGTGGTTTATATAGGCCTACAATGTAACCTGTGTAGATACTTCCAGAAAGCTTGAAGACAGTAGGTCAAAGAAAGTTGGAAAGCCATATTGGAAAAAGCAGCTGCCACTTATTTTTCTATTGCTATCATGACAATTTTATGGACAACATGAAATCATCAATTGTTGAGGTTTACCTGAGGATGATTTTACTTCTATATACTTCCTTGGGGATTCTAGAGGTGAAAAGCTGAACGACTGTTTCTTAAAATAATGCTACCAGCTATTTGGAATTACTAGGCAATTTGTATGAAATGAAAGAAAAAAAAACTTGTTTGGAAGCATTATGGTACCAGGCTAAAAAATACTTAAGTACTTGTGAGAATGTACAGTATCTCGAGATGTGTTTCAGTACATTTATTAAACATTAATCAGTGTGCAGCTTTTTATACTGAAAAAATTATTAAATAAATAAAATTATTCTTCCTTCCCTCTGCAGTTGAAAAAAGGGAAACTTACTTGTTAAGGAACCCTATTTCTCTAACTGCTGAGGAAGAGGATTTGAGGACAAATAATTAATCTGATGTTGCAAATTAGTTCTCACAGCCTCAGATATGTACTTGAAGTCAAGAGGAGAAATCACTAAAGTGTAGTTTTATCTTCACTATACTGGTTACCATTATTTCACGAAAAATAAGATCTAAATCTGCCCGATGATTAGAATTATTACATAAGCAACACAATCTTACATAATTTAGATGTAAAATGTGTTTTATAACTTTTTATGACTATCTGTGTGAAGGTTAAATGAGAGCTGGCCAAATAAGAAACACATTAAAATAAATATTGGCTATGGACAGTTGATGGCCCATTTCTGATCTGAAGGATCACTTTTTCAAACAAATACTGGTTCTTAAGAATGCAGAGGCCAATTGAATCACGATCTGCCAGATTTATTCTTATCTCAGATACAACAGCTTCTAGAGAGGCTCTTCAGGTATCTTACCCTTTATATTTTGATTTTAGGGCCCAAACAGAGGTCTCTATAATTTTCCTAGATCTTTTAACTTTAATATATTTCAACAACCTTATTAATGCTTTAATAATACTATATTAATAATGAATAATTATTTATTATAATTATATCCCAGAGCTTTAAAAAAATCTGGAATATAATCATTTTGTGAAGAAAAGTATGTGTATGTAAATTGGGTAGATAATTTTAAAATCTGTTAGCACAAACCAGACAAACTATTTTCATTTGTTCATCTTCAGGAATTGCTTTAAGAGCCATATTGCTTGTGAACTGAACAAATGAATGAAGTGGGTGTGTTTTGACATTTAGTCTGCATAGGTACAATTCATCATCATAAGGTTGATAAAACTTATGTGTGTGTGTGTGTCTGTCTGTCTATCTGTCTATCTCAACATTGCTGTTTTGTTTTGGCAGTTCATAGCAGCTGGAGACCATTTAGTTCACCACTGTCCTACTTGGCAATGGTAGGTAAAATTCTGCAGAATTTGGTTCTTAAGAGCATTTAGATATGTTCAGTATATGAAGATGCATGTATTTCTTACAGTAAGTTACAGGTTAACAGAGAGAGAATCATCTGAATTCTAACACGGTATATTTCCTTCTTTGGTGTAATTAAATTTGGCTTTTGGTTTCTTACCTGTGTTATTATCATGTTTTATAGCTTTATGTTATTTAGGATTATAAAAATTATAAGACAAAAAGGCCACATAATTACAACTGTTCTGACTCCAAATTCATAATGCTTTAATTTCTTTCATACATAACTGCAGATTTAGTTGTCATTTAATAACATTTTGAAAATATTGGTGTAATGTAAAAATTCAGACTCTGATTCAAAACTATTAAACTGCAATTGTCTGTTAGTTAAGCTCTGGAGTTATCATCACTTTCATCTTCCAAGGCAAATTGCTAACTGTTTTTTAAAACACTTTGCACTGTGTTTGTATCAACTTCCGCAGAAACTTAAAGGTTCTGAACAAGTAATAATTTGCTGTTTTGTTGCTATTATTATTATTTGTGTTTGCATTTTAAGGGCAACTGGAGAAGAATTAAAAGTTAAGGCTTACCTCCCAACGGATAAGCAGTTTTTGGTTACTAAAAATGGTATGTCTGGGTTTGTGCTTTTATATCCAGGTTTCTCATCAAATATTTCTTATAGCTGCATAATTCTGGAGAGCACAGTATATTTTGAACATCATTAGGCAATACTTTGTTTTTTGTTTATTTGGCTGGATTAGAAGAAATGGAGGTATGCTATTGCTCTCAAGGCAGAATATTCAATTAAATAGCTTTTTTTTCTTTTAACTCTTCACAACTTTGACCACATCTGAAGAAGATCTGTATCCATTTCATGTAGTATGCTGTGAAGTTTGTCTGCCACCACTGTTTCACTAAATAGCCTAACAAGGGAAACCTGATGATAGATGTCTAAGACTCCATTATTCAGGGACAGCCTTTTCAGAAGATGGTCCACGACTTCTGTTAAGTGGCATGGTTGCATGATGTTGATGACCATTTCACTTAGTGACAATAATTCCAGTCCAATTAGGATTGTAACCCAGAAACTTCCTATATTAACCAACATGGAATACATTTATCAACAATAGAGGCTGCTGCACTTAAAGCACAGTCCTAAAATGTTGTAGAATTTTATATCCTATTATTCTATGAATGAACACAAGATACTTTTTATGTAGTGCCATGTTACAAGCGATGTAAACAGATGGAGTATTCAGATGAGCTAGAAGCTATTATAGAAGAGGATGATGGAGATGGCGGATGGGTGGATACATTTCACAATGCAGGTAATTTAGATTTTTTTTGTTGTGCATTTATCTTATATGTTAAGCTTATATTATGTTGACGTTGTGACCATTACTCTCATGAACATGAAGTGTTCTGAAGTGTAGAGGTGTGCGACTATGGAACACATTTTCATTTTGGCATTCTTCACTGAATTCTTAAATACTGTATATTAACCTTGAAAATTCAGAGTCAAGTTTGCTATCAAAATGCTTGGTTTGTTAAGTGATAAGTATTTACAGAATTACAAATTAGCATTGGGTTTATCCATACTCCTGACTCTATTAATTTTTCCAACAGGTATTATAGGAGTAACAGAAGCCATTAAGGAAATCACAGTGGAAAATAAGGTATTAATTGATTTACTTAACAGATTCAGAGAGCTTTTCATATAGCGTACTCACTGAAATTACCCTTCTTCATAAAAATGAATTTTTAATGCAAACAATATTTAAATAAGTTACTGAATTCATAATTGTTGCAGATGACAGTTATACAATAATTGTACCAGAAACATATTTTACCCTTGTTCTTGATACTAGAGTAAATTTATTTCAGCACTGTAGTTTCTCTCTTATACATGCATATAAAATATGTGGATAATTAATACTTTTAAAGAAGTTAAAAGAAATAAATTTAAAAAAGGAAAAAGTATGAGAAGAAAAAGTTAAAGATAGAAAAGAAAAAAAGTATAAAGAAGTAGCTTCCAATATTCTTCGTAGCAATTATAAATACAAATATATTTTGACCTCTCTCTCTCTAAGATTACATCATATTATCTTCTTTCTATAATCTATCCTATCTAATCGTCAAAACCATGTCACAAGTTTATTTATTATGGGTTGTGTCAAATCTTTCTATTTCTGCATACTGTAATCTCACTACTATTATACTGAAATAATCTTCCATAGCTTTTTTTCTGTTAATCCTAAAAGGAAAAGTTCTGGTTTGAATTGAATATTGAAATTTAAAGTCCTCTGTTTCAAAGTATGGATCCAATTTTTTTAGCTTTTTTGTCCACCAGGCATGATAAAATGTCTCTTCATGTTGTTCATATTTCCAACATATATTTCAAGTGCCTGTATATATTCTAGACAATGTCTCTGGTAATATGTACCAACAATACATAGTTTTATAAAAATATCTTTGAGAAAATAATACAATGTAAATTTCAGCTCTTTTAAGAACATATTTTCCTATTGATCCCTATAAATATTATAACCAAAATTCTTAGCTCAATTTATCATATGTTCTCTATCTTCTGTTTCAAATTTCAACAAACGTTTATATATTTTAACAATTACATGTTCAACATCAGTACAAAATTTTATTTTAAAAAATCTAACCTAGTTTGCTCCATACTGTAAGACTTTTCATTCATTTTAAATCCCTTGACAATTATATCCTTCTGCTATGAATAGTTCTCTTGCTTTCATTTTAGATTCTCCTTGATGATTTTCCAACAGGAGCTGATATGGCAACTATTTGTCTGCCATTTATCTGCCATATCTATTCATAGATATAATCCTAGGTTGCATCTGAAAAGACTTTTATGATATCCACTTAAGCATATTATAGCTTCTTAAGTGGATACCATAAAGGTGTTTTCCGACACAACCTGGGGTTATATTTCATATGATCAATATGGCATATCTAATGAAATGATTTTAAAAATCCATGTTAAGTTTAACTTTATTAGGATTGAATTTTTTCATAACTTGAATTCACCATATTGACATTCTGGCCTGGGAGTTTGTTGATCATTTAAAGTGCTTTTTTTCCCTCATTCCCTTTAAGGACAATACAAAGTTATCAGAACGCTTAGTTTCTTGTGAAGATGATGATGATGATGAAGGAGAAGCAGCTGATATGGAAGGTACATTTAATATGCAGGGAGACATATTACATCATATTAAACAAATGAAAACCAAACTTTGTTTTGCTATTGTTGCTTTCTTTCAATATTGTATAATGGGGCATGTTTTAATCCATTTCGCTCATCACTTTATTTTTAAGAAACATGTCTTCTTTTTAAATATGCAAGCCAGAAAAGTGGGGAAGAGAGAGAATTAAACAATCTGGAAGTAAACAAATTGATGACATACTCAACAGTGAGACAAATTTGGTGGAGGAGGAGAAACCAAAACATTTATCCTAGACAAAGAGAAAGGTTTTGGCAAATAAGAATATTCTATTAAAGAATTGCAATCATTAAATGATGAAGATACATATGTAGCCTGCCATTAAGGCAAGTCTGCCTGTATAATGTGGAACAATTTGTTTCTTTTCTTTTTAATGGGACTAATCAAAGAGACATGGCATGAACAACCATTTCCTATTTTGTTTTGTTCTGAAACTCATGAGAAACAATGTAAAAGTCCTCAGTTCCCTGCCTTTCTCCCCTGTGGTCTTAGGCATTGTTGTGATTGTGTCTTTCTGGATTTTTTCTGGTTTCTTCCTACTTTCTGACCAAGAATGTTCCAGTGTAGCAGCTGGGAGGAAACAGATTACAATAAGTTCTTGACATTCTCATACATTTAGATATTAGGATATTTGTTTAATTCCAAGGGATTAGTTATTAAACATCCCTATCCTGGGATAGGTTAACAAAAATACTGATGTTATTTTTTTAAAATTGTCCTTTCAGAATATGAGGAGAGTGGACTGTTAGAGACAGATGATGTAAGTATGATCTATTTATTTAATAATGTTTCTTTGGAGTTCAACAGAATATTCTTTAAAGTGACATAGGGTTAAAAGGAAATAATATAATATGATATTTCAGCAGTACCATTTGACAGCAGTAAACACTGAACTTGAATGATTGTTTTTTTTTTAATGTTCAACAGGCAACATTAGACACAAGAAAAATAGTGGAAGCTGCCAAGACTAAAACTGATGTTGGAAGTGGAGAAGAAGCTATTCTACAAACTAGGACTTATGACCTTTATATTACATATGACAAATACTACCAAACACCCAGGCTTTGGTTATTTGGCTATGATGAGGTAATTTTCCTTCTTATTTGGAAACGATATTCAGTAATGAAGCAAATTCACAATTGATTACAGATAGTCCTCACTTACAACCAATCTGAAAAAGGGACCTTATGACCTGAATTCAAAGTTCCAACAGTCAGGCCTCCTTTGTAATCACATGACCAAACTTCAGGCATTCAGCAACACAACTGCATTTACGGTCATTTGCTGTGTCCTGTGGTCACATGACCATGTCTTACTCTGGTTTTGCTGAAAACCAGCACTTCTGGCTTTTGGCATAAACCGTACCCATGATGAACCATTGATTTATTTAATGATCTTGGCATTTCCATAACCATGGCATTATCAATGAGCCTCAGTGGTGCAGTGGTTAAAGTGCAGTACTGCAAGCTACTTCTGCTGTCTGCTGGCTAATTGCAATTTGGTAGATCCAACCTCACCAGGTTCAAGGTGTTTTGAGGCAGCTCTGTCTGAATGCAAACCACACTTTCTGATTGAAAACACTTCTATAGGGTTAGGAAAAAAAAACATGTCATGATCTGTCATGTTTGATGTGGTTTGAATTGAAACATTTTACATACCTCTAAAAGTAACCAAAATTCTTCATCAAGAAAATCTAAATTTTTCATCAATCATAAATCTTTCATTGATCATAAAACATAAAACCCATTCAGTTTACATAATTGTGCTGGATCACAGGAAAGGGCAAAGTTACACGAGAAAATTAAATAGATTCTATAGATTCTGTGTTCTTCATCTTCTTTTCTGTGCTGAGCTTGAGATTTTACCAGGCAGTATTTCCAATCTTATAAGCAGTTGTTCAATTTTGCTAGTTTTATGTTTCTGTGTATATTTAAAGAGGAATCTGAGTTATGTTGTCTTCTTTTTAGCAACGGCAGCCTTTAAATGTAGACAGTATGTATGAAGATATTAGTCAAGATCACGTCAAAAAGACTGTCACAATTGAAAATCACCCCCATCTTCCTCCACCTCCAATGTGCTCAGTTCATCCATGCAGGTATTTTTTTTCAATCCTTGTTTTTAAAGAAATGACTATACTCATTTTCTAGAATGGTATCTTTTCTCTGTTTGATTATCTTTTAGCAACAGAAGCTGTTCATCAACTTTATCGATAGTCCTCACATAATTAACAACTCTTCTAAGTTAAAACAGCTCCCCCTCCCAAAAAGAGAATTACTTAGCACCTGTCCTCAAAGTTATGACTGCTGCATATACACACACACTGTGGTCATATAATCATACTTCAATGCCTGTCAACCAGCTTATTTTTTGCTGGTTTCTGAGGAAAAAAATGTCCAGGGGAATGGATTTACTTAAAGACCATATAATTTGCTTACCATGTGATTCACTTGAATTCATTGATTTGCTTTGTGACTTGTAACAATGGTTGTAAAATTGAATTACCTTAACTAGTGACCCGCTTAATGACCACAACAGTTTATGATGGAAATTGTGGACTCTATTGTGATGGAAAATAACTTCATGCAAACAGTGTCAGGGTTCCAGTTAACATACCCAACAGAATCAAAACTCGAAGGCAGATATATTCCTTAAAGTATAAATTTATTAGGCATGTCATATTGGCACATCTGGAGAAAACTCAACTCTGAAGGACCCAAGGTTTTCCCCACCCAAATCAAACCCAAAGTCACACCTCCATCACATGGTCAAACCAGGTCACAGCCATCATCCTAGCTGGCTTTGGTCCACCCCCTCCAACACCTGGCAGAGCGTCCTTAGCTCCCAAGGGAAAGAATGTTGTTTTGGCTACACATCCCCAGCTATCTCTGTCACCCCTCTTAGGTCCTCACAGCTCCAACCAGTCTTGCTGTGGCAGCCCTGAAGATGTTCCCCAAATGGCTCCAACTTAAAAAATGGCTTCAGGGCTGACAAGCAGCTTGTTTTGAACCCAAGATCCTCCAGATTTTATATGATGGTTAACCATGCTAAATAGCTGTAAGTCTCTACCTGTTATATAGGATCGGTGCACAGAGATTGAATCAGTGCATTTTCAAGAGGGAAAGGAAATGAAAAATGGCTCGTGTCTGCATAAAATTGCAACCTAAGGATTGCAACATTGGTCCAATTTTGGTATTTATATTTTAAAAATAAGGAATAAAAGAAGAAGACAGTTTCCTTGCTTTTTCATTTTCAAAACAAATCAAAAGCACAGTAGAATTCATTAAAAACAAGCAATGCATTTGGCGATGCAGAATGATATTATTGCTCTTCTAATTTGGAATTTGTCTCAGCACCTTTGCCATTTAGAACTAAATGCTAGATAAATATACTTTATTCTGATCTGCCATAGGTTTTTTTTTTTTTTTTGCAGTTTAGGAGATCTGTACTTTTTTTTTTTAAGGATTGACCTACAGGCAACTACCATCCAAGATAAATTTCTTGGAAATAGAAGCAAAGGCCATGCGAAAATATTGTAGACGTGTTGCACTCAATATAGCAAAAAAGGAACTAAGGAAAATTACCAGTAACACTGGAGAGAAAGTATAAGAAGCTTGCTCAGTATTGCCTTAGTATATATTTTGTACAAGTCCTTTGCTCCTTTGGCTTCAGAATATTAGTCTAAAAAGTGTGGCAATCATTTCCGTCGTATGCTTCCTGACAATTCTTCTTGGATCATCAGGGAAGTGTAATCTACAGGATTTGAAATCAAAGCTTGTATTTTGAAATTCCAGCAGTTTGGATCTGTAATTCTTTATTCAGGAAAATCCTGGGTTCATTGAAGTGCAGAGTTGTTTAAGTTTCCAGCTTCACTTTGTCATTAATATTATTGATTGCAGCAAGTCAGTCTGGTTATATTAGTTTCTGTTTAGCTGACCTTCTGTGTTTCCTGTTTCAAGAAATACATGACAGGGTTTTCTGAGAAGTAGCTTGAGGAAGCACTTTTTAAAAAGACAATTGCTTTGTTCAGCCTGATAGCCTGAAAAGTATACCAGGGAAAGAAAAAGGGCGGAGAAAAAGGTCAGACACTAAATCTTGAAATTAAAAACTAATTCTTAAATAATAACTCCACTATGCACACTGAAGGTATCTGTTGATTTGTGCCAATTTGTGCCAGAAGCATCACAATTAAAATGTGGGATACGATATTAATCTTTTAATACAGTTGGTGAAATGGTTTGATCCCCTCATCCATCTCCTTCTATGATAATATGAAATACGACTTCAGCAACAGAGTGTTCAGAATATTCTACCTGACTCTCTGGTTTCTTCCCCAAATCCCAAAAACTTTAACCTTAGACTGTCTACTATTGACCTCACCCCTTTCCTAAGAGGTCTGTAGGGAGCATGCATAAGCGCACCAATGTGCCTACCGTCCCTGTACTATTGTTTCTTTATTTTTCTTATATATATCCATTTCATGTATTCATAACTATATTTATACTTATACCTGTTATCTTGTAAGCGATTGACAAATCAAATCAAATAAATAAATAAATAAACAAATAATCTGATGAAGGTTTGCTGCAATTGGCAATGAAAAGAGCAACTTGATGGAATTAATATAACTGAAATGCTTTTTAAAAATTAGGTGAATGGAACATGTTTTCACTTTCTCACTTTCACTTTCTTAGGCATGCAGAAGTGATGAAGAAAATAATCGAGACTGTGGCAGAAGGTGGGGGTGAACTTGGTGTTCATATGTATCCTTCTTACAGTCAAACTTTGTTTCTATCAAAGGGAATAATTTAAAGGGCTCAGTAACAATTTATTTTTTATTTAGCTAGATAAAGCACAAGGCATACATTTCTAACTTTTCTGTTTCTATTTATCTACTGCTGTCTTTATTTTTATTTTTTTTTAAATATATTATTTTTACAAATAACTCAAGATGTCAAACATATCCAACACATCTTCCTCCTCCTATTTTCCCCACAGCAACCCTGTGAGGTAAGTTGGGCTGGGTGTAAATGATTGGCCCAAGGTCACCAAGCCAGTTTTCATGGCTTAGGGGGGGATTTGAACTCTTCTCAGTAGCTAACTTTTTCAAGTTTTAGATGCATTGTTTCACTCAAAGGCTAGAAGTAAATGAAGGTAGAGGTAACTTCAGAAAAAGTGGATTTGTTTTTCACATACTTTTAGTTATATGATAGAAAAAATACTTGTATCTGTTGACAAGAACATTAATGCATGTTTTTTTTTTTAAATAGCATTAGCAAAAACAATGGTAGGTCTGGGATAGAAGACTCAAAAGAACATTCATGATGATCAGCAAATTCCTCCTGTCTTCAGTAGTAACAATGACTGTAACAAAAACTAATTGTTAAGTAGGGTTATCTGCAGACTAAGACATGCTACATAATGTATTAGTCACTAAACCATTATATCAGACTGGATTCTAGGAAAGATCCAGATAAGGAGAGATAAACTGGTATTTGATTTTGGAAGAAGGAAAGTGTCTTTTTAGCATTATTCTCTTGCATTTCAAAGGAGAGAATGTGAAACTAGTACTATACTAGGTTTATTTTCCTTAATTAAATTTCAGGTACCTTCTGATTTTTTTGAAATTTGTACAAGCCGTCATTCCAACAATAGAGTATGATTACACAAGACACTTTACAATGTAATTACTGGAAATAAAGCTTATGGTAAATATTGGTTCTAATTTTAAAAAAGAATAACCCAACATGACTGATTTGTTGATACACCATTGTGTGCAACTTCTGTAATGTGTCACTCTCATCAAAATAAAATTCCTCTTATTAGCCTTACTTTTTAATAAAGATCTTTATGTGTAAAAATAATAAATCACTTTTTTCATTCCTGTGCTCTGGTTATAGAATTGTGCTTTTCTTTTACATAATGCAAAGAATAATTAAAACATAATTATATCAGTTATATTTCTGTAAAATAATTATTATATAATTAAAATAATATCAGTAATTAAAGCTGATAATTAAAATGTTTAAGTGTATAATTAAGCAGTTTTAATGTATGCACACTTTTATACAATTTATAGAGTCCCAGTGTTCCTCTCTGAGGTAGATGGGTGGTTCAAAAATATAAAAAATGAATTAAAAAATTACAATTTTTTTCTAGTTTATGCAGTTAAACTAGAAGAATTTTGAAAATATTAAGTTAATATCAGTAAATATTTTTAATTGTAAAAATGGGGAAAGAAAGAATTAAACTGGGAACATCAGGTAAATCTCTATATGGTTGAATCAGGAGTCAAAAACTTCCAATTGTTTTAATGAGAGTAGCAGCAAATGACTCCTTTTTCCATTCTCCATTTCCTGGGAAATGCATTAATCAAGAATATATAGGGACTGTGTTCAATTTTGGTCCTTACATTAAAAGTTCTGATTTCAGGGTTGTATTTAACTCCTCTTAGTGAATTTTTATGTTCTAGTACAGTGATAGCTAACCTTTTCGTTGTCGCGTACTGAAAGTGCACACGCATTCCGGCACCCATAATGCAATACATGTTGACTCCCCCACCCCTACACATGCACACATGATTCCCCTGCGCCTCTGTGCATACGCGCACATCTGTGTGCATCCCGCCCCCCATGCATGCGTGGCAGATACCTGACAATCAGCTGGCTGGTGGGAGGCATGCGCAGATGTGCAATGGATCTGATCTGGGGCGACGGTTCACGTGCCAGTAGAGATGGCTCTGTGTGCCACTTCTGGCATGTGTGCCATAGGTTCGCCATCACAGTTCTAGTATATTTAAAAGCAAAAATACCATTTAGAAATCTGAAGTCCATTAGGCTACTATATTTTAATCCAATGTGATGTAAAATTAATTAATTTAGTAAACAAAATTTTAATAAACTTTGAAGTTTATGTAAGCAGGGCCAAAAGGGCACACTAGAATCTTATATTCTTATAGTTCTTATTAGCCTGACTGGATGGAACAGTGGAAATCTAAATACATAGGATCCAATAGCAGATATAGTAGATGATTGAAAGTATTTGTAAAGAACAGTACAAACATAGAAATCAATCATTTCATTATCAAACAATATTGTGACAGTATTCAGTAACAGTAACAATATTCCAATGTACTGGAGTTTTATTTTTAATTTCCTCCATCCTCCCTCCCCACTACAGGAAACTTCTATAAGTAGAGATAAATCTATTTCAAAGTGTTGGAAGTTGTGAGACAATGAAATAAGATCTAGACAAAGATAAGTTCTTACTCTAACTTTCCTACCTACCCAGGATTTTAAAATTAGTAGGAATAAATGTGTTATAAACAGATGGATAAAAAAATATAATTGGGATAAAATACTGAAATGCAGTTTATCCCATTGTTCTGGAACATGTGCAATATTCAAATACTCACCCATTTAAATTTCTTTGAAAATAACTGCTCAGATTCTTCAAAAAATTACTGGATAATCAGGCAGTTAACGGGCATAGTTGATAACTTATATGATAATTAAATTTCTGTGATTTCTAATCAATTGCATTCCAGGGAAACAAAATAGCTATAGATAAATATCTGAAGCAACTATATTCAAATTGAGTTCTACCTCCTTTTTCTGCACTGCAAACCTTTTCCCCAAAATTGCTGTATACTATAAAGTTAGGAAATGAGACCATGAAAAATAATACTGGGAAGGATTTCAGGAATTATTCTTACAGCCTCGCCTTGCTGCTAGAAGAAAAAGAGGGAGTTATTCTCAAAGCAACAACCATCTTAGATAGAATACCTATACATAACATATAAAACATATACCATTCTATATATATTTTACCAGCTATATATCTATCTTGATATAAGATAATGAAAAATTGCTCCTTTTGTCACGGGGCATTCATAAATGGAGTATACACAACAGAAGAAGATATATATTGACAGATTTACATCATTGTTAGAAAGGCCTTGACAAAAACCCAATTATTGGATTGGGTTTAAATATCTAGTTCAAAAAAAAAGGAAGAGGATTTCAAATAGTTTCATCCTTCCTCAAATATCTTAAGGTCCAATAGAATGAGTCTACAATTCCTAATTTACTCAGATGCTTCAAGTACCTCTAATAGAGTTGCTGTTTAAACCACAGAGGAATATTTAAATTGATTCCCTCATCCACTCACAAAAATTAAAATCAATTATTTTTAATTTCTTTCAAAAATATCACCAGTAGAAGTGAAGCTTGAGATGTTATGATACGGACATGAACAGATCAACACAACTGAAACCTTTGAGATATTTCAGTTGCAGTAGTAGTAATTCTATAATAGTAAAATATTACACGGTAAATAAGAGTAAATTACAAATAGCTTCCAATCTCTCTTGGCTAACAAGGTTCCTGCTTAAATCCTTGAGTAAGATGAATATTAAAAAGTTGAGGTCATTTACTGCTTTTGAACAATGAATCATTAATTACTCTTCCAAACCCCAAAACAATCTCAAAAATGTATACATTATTAAAATTGGAAGTAAGTGACAGCTATTCCCCCTCCCCCTTGCCTTATAGATTTAAAAGAAGCTTGGGAAACAGATTTAAACAAATTGAGAGATGAACTTTGAAAATAAAGTGTAATCCTATCCTATAGAAGAGATGCACTGAAGATGGTACATTGCTGGCATTTAGCACCAACAGCTCATAATTCATCACAACGTTGGAGCAGTTATAATCTTAAGGGAATATTTTTCTCTGTGTGGTGGACTTAAGAAAATATTGCATCTCAGTGGAACACAATATTCAAATAAATTAAAATAGTAACTGAAAAAATGTGTTCCAGAATTTGGATTGTCACATTTTTAATTCAAAAAGCAAGGAGTTTATAAAAAATTTACTGCTGTTTATTAAGATAACAAATATTCAAAAAATGAACATTTTTAGATAATCTTTCATTGCATGCTACAGTATGTTCAATTGCTTATGGAAAAAGTTACTGGTAAAATTAGGCTACTGATGTGTAAGGGATAGATCACAATAGTTTTGGTTCTGGAAAGATAAATTCAGCAATATATGTAATCCATGACTGAATGTTGCATTATATTGTTCTAGACTTTACCTTGCCTTGTTTCTTTCTTGCCCTGCAGACTGTTAAGATGAATAAAAATAAAAATTATACAGATATTAGTATTGTGAGCATAATAATGCAATGGCCCAAATCAGTTGAATATGGGATAATAATCTGGATAATAATCTGCTTCAGTTTTAATTAATATAGTGCCCTGAAGAAACCTACATCAACCTACAGTAGATAGCAATGCCATAGTGGCAGAGGAATGAGAGAAGTTGTACGCTAACACATTTAAAGAATATCAAAAGAAAGACAGCTAATCTTTTCTCACATGTTGGGATTTAGTACCTGTATATTGGGAGTTTCCTATCAAATTATGTACCTGTCAATAATGGTGTCCCCCAAGGCAGTGTTCTAGGACCAACTCTCTTTATACTCCACATAAATGACCTCTGTGATCATATTAAGAGCAACTGCGTTCTTTTCACTGATGATGTAAAGCTGTTCAATACCCCAGACAATACTGGTACCCTTCAAAAAGATATTGACGATGTATCAGAATGGTCAAACAAATGGCAACTTCAAATCTCAACAAATAAATGCTCTATCTTACATATTGGCAAAAAAAAATTCCGAAAATAAAATACAAGCTGAATTGTCAAGATCTTGTTGATGATCCAAGCTCTATAAAGGAGCTTGGAATACTCATCTCTAATGATCTAAGTGCTAGATAGCCAAAAAGGCATTAAGAGTTGTTAATCTAATCCTACGTAGCTTTTTCTCTGGTAATATCACACAACTAACTAGAGCATACAAAACTTTTGCTAGACCAATACTCGAATACAGCTCATCAGTCTGGAACCCACATTACGAATCTGATATTAGCACAGTTGAGAAAGTCCAGAAATATTTCACAAGAAGAGTTCTCCACTCCTCTACTCGTTGTAGAGTATGCCACCAGACTTGAAATTATGCCACCAGACTTGAAATTCTAGACCTAGAAAACCTTGAATTACACCATCTTCGGTCTGATCTAAGTATGACATATAAAATCATACATTGCAATGACTTACCTGTCAATGAATATTTCAACTTCAACCATAACAACACAAGAGCAAACAATAGATACAAACTCAAGGTTAATTGCACCAAACTTGATTGCAGGAAATACGACTTCAGCAACAGAGTAGTCAATGTCTGGAATACTCTACCTGACTCTGTGGTTTCTTCCCCAAACCCCAAAAACTTTAACCTTAGACTGTCTACTATTGACATCACCCCTTTCCTAAGATGTCTGTAGGGGATGTGCATAAGTGCACCAAGGTGCCTACTGTCCCTGTCCTATTGTTTCTTTTATTTTTCTTATATGTACCCATTTCATGTATTCATAACTATGTACATACTTATACCCATTATCTTGTAAGCGATTGACAAATCAAAATAAATAAAAAAATAAAATATTTCAGTGGTGCCCCAGATGAAAACAACAACTTCTGTGATTTTCATTATTTCTTCTTTGTTCAGTAAATACGTTATTATAACAGCACACGTTAACCATGTGTTCTATTTTGAAAAACTACCAAAAATCTTTTCAATTACAATTACTTTCAATTTTTAGGAGTTCCAGTCTTTTGATAATATTTGTGCATGAAAATTATAAAAGTGATTGTTTTTTGTGCAGATTATTTGAGCCAATTTATTGTGTTCACTTTCTCTATTTATATACTCCCCAAAGATCTGGATTATTTGCTACTGGCAAACATTAACTTTTCTGTTTGTTAAAATGGGGGTGGCGGAAAGAAAATAAAAGTTAAAAGTTTCTTTGCATAGAACATGATGTGCCCAAGGACATGGCTTGAACTGGCTTCTAAACACCTTAGAAAGCATAATTTAATTGTCTTTTCTGTGAGGAGGTTCATTATTCAGTGAAGTAAATTGATGATTATATTGACAGAATATACAGTGTATACTTATATCCAGAAGCACATACCATAGGTAACCAAAGTTAGGGAAGCCATAATTTTGAACTTTGCTGATAAATGAATGATTAAAACATTGAATTACCCTGCAGTTATAAATAAGTCACAAATTAGTTCTTAATTTAATTTATTCATCAAATTTAAAGACCACCCATCTCTCAGAGCAACTCTAGACAGTGTACAATTAAAAACATAAAAGCCATATGAAAACTAGATTTGTAAAAGGAGGCAGTTAAAACATAGTAGGAATAATTAAAATTAGGATTATGTGTTTTTTTTAAAGTGGGCTGAGGGCCTTCAAAACACCCAGTCTCAAGGTTGCTTGCTCCTCTGTGTTGGCAGTCCTATGTGTTGGCAGATCCAGATCTTCAAATTCTTCTGAAAGGCCATGAGAGTGGAAGCCCATCTCACTTCAGGAAGAGGGGTGGGGATATTTTAAAGGGCAGGCAGAGAAGGCTCTTTTTGTGGATTCTGCCAGTTGAAATTCTTTAATTGAGTCTGCAACTTACGTTCTCTGACTGACCAGGTGGAACAGGTTCAGAGATGGTATTCGGCCAGTTCTGACAGGTTCTGGAGTAGCAGAAATTTTGAGTAGTTCGGAGAACCAGTAAATACCACCTCTGGTTGGCTCTGCCTCCATCTATTCGCTGCCTCCTGAGTCCCAGCTGATTGGCTGGGTCTTCTTTTGTTGCCCTGCGCAGGAGAATGGAGCTGGAAAGCAGGTTTGTATCCTTCTCCTGGAGTGGGGTGGAAATTGAGATTTTACAATATTCTTCCCCTACCATGCCCACCAAGTCATGTCCACCAAGCCATGCTCACAGAACCGATAGTAAAATAATTTGAATATCACCACTGGACAGGCTGATGTAATGGGAAAGAACATAGTTCCATAGGTAACCTGTCTCCATGGCATATAGGTTTTAAAGGTCAAAACCAACAAATTTTATGAAGCTGTGTTGTCTCTGAATTTAGCAGGTTGGTTGAAAGATAGCTCTGAGTTCTTTTTTAAGTCAATTTCACAAAGCTCTATAGTATTTTAAGCAGTTGCTCAGAACACTTTGCAAATAGGAGAAAAAAGCATCAGATATGCTACTTTAACAAAACAAAGGCAGGATACTAACAAGGAGGACGGAAAGGGTGAGATAAAAATATAATTGGTGCAATAAAATATATTTTATACATTAAGCTTCTGGGGACATTATCTCCCACCTCCAAATTAGCAGAAATAGCCAGATCTTTCCTTTATTGGTTCCTCACATTCCTGAATGATGTGCTGTCCTGGTGTTTTAAGTTTTCAGGTATTCATCCTCACAAGTTTTAGCCTTTGCCTTTGTCCCTGCTCCTAATCTCTTTCTATCCACATGGAAAATAGTCCAAACAGGTCACCTGCTTTGCCCTAAATTGTTCATCCTGTCTCAGCAGAGGAGTCAAGACACCAAGCAAATTCAGAAGTTGCTTATCTCAGTTGTGGGAGGAGGAAAAGAGCACAGCGTCACTGAAGCCACTGTCCCTTGCAACACCAGCCACAGAATATATTTCTGTGGGGAAGTGGCAAGTTGCTGCAGGCAGAACTGACTTCCGTGTATCTTTCAGCACATTAGCATCAATGGGAAGATACAGTGTGAGCCCTGTCCCCATATGTCTTCTACTGATGTTCCTGGGTTGGTCAGGGCTGAATGCAGCTCAGCTCAGGGAGTACCGTATAGCTGCTCAGCTGGAAGACTGGGATTACAACCTCCAACCTGAGGAGCTATCCAGGTAACAATTATTAGGGAACAGGACAAGGAATGTAATGGGGGAAATATTCAGAAGATTTGTTTAGTGAGCAATGTGAAGCTTAGGGAACCCAACCTGGGTGGTTGGAAAGCCAAGTTTAGTCCACCGTGGTGCTTATTTAGTAATCTACAATTAAGCAAATAAATTGTTTCGTGAACACAACCAGTAAATAAAGAAGAGCTAATCGATTAGATGGCTTTGGATTCATTTCAAGAGGGGATATGCTATGATTTTCACATTGCTCTGACAAAGAGGTATTGCTTAGCATTTTCCTTTATAGTTCATATTTTCCAGTTTGAAACAATTGCTGTATTATATTAAGCAGAGCATTGAAGCTTGCAATTATATTAAGCAGGGCATTTAAGCTTACCTTCAACTGGAATAGTTAAAGTAGCGAGGCTTGGATATTCCTTTTTTTTACAGTGACAATTTAGCTCTGTGATTTCCAGTGTATGTTTTTATTATCTCAGTGCACTACTTTGTAGATATAATTCAACAACTGTAGAAGGGAACCATTTTAAATGAACAATGATAAGCACAGTTCAGGAGAAGCTTTGCCATTTGATTTAGGAGATACATTTTGGTTTGCTTTTATCCTTCTTTCTATAACCATTGCCAAATGTTTTCATTTGCTTAACAACCTCTCTACTCTTTGCCCTTTAATCTCTACATGCTTTGCAATAACTCCTTATCCAATACTCCCATCATTTATCTAGTTTACTATAGTCTTCTCACCAGCATTCTATCCTTTCAGCTTTATTAATGTTATGCTGCATGTTAAATTTCAATATTCCAGTTCTTGTGTTCAAGTTCTGAATTTTTTTTTTCATTCCTACTATTTTCACAGACGCTCCATTCCATTTTTACTTAGCATCTATTCTGTCTTCTTTCTTTTCTCCTGTATAGCTATATGTCTGACTGATCCAAAAATTCTTACGTACCTTGATAGGATTTCTAGGTATGAGAGTCTCTTTACAATATTACTGGTCTCAACAGCTGTTAATAAATGAGTTTGCATCAATCAGTGGCTTCTATATATAGATAATTAATAGGACATTCCATCAGCTAATTTCATTAAAGTGTTGTCACAATGCAAAGTCGTGTTTAAAGGTACTGTGTAAGTGGATGGCATGATGTAGATTAATTTCAAGGAATTGTTGAAAGTTCAGATTTTTACACGGCCTGATACATTCAGGATTCCATTTTTCCCCAAATATTTCCTCTTGTCAGTGAAAAACTCCATTACAGTATTTCTGGTTCATTCACTGCACTGGGTCAAGGGCATTATAAAGACATTTATAATGTATGGGAATGTGCTTAACTAGCATAGTGAATTTTCACCCAAAGAGTTGGAATATATTATTTTACTAAATTATTTTGTATGGTTTCAGATTATCAGAGTCAGATCTTACGTTTACAAAAATTGTCTATAGAGAATATGAACTAGATTTCAAACAAGAAAAGCCAAGAGATGAGCTCTCAGGTAAAGGCAATATTTTCAGACTATATTCAATGTATGGTGTACCAATGATTGCGAACCCAAATGAATTGCAATTCTCAAATTGATTGTCCCAGTAGTTTTTACTATGTTTAAATCCAAGCCTCTGGCAAAATTTCCAATGGATAATTCTGTCAATGCTTGTATTCAGTTTGTGAAATTTTGCTGCAGCCACTTGTTTCA
Source organism: Laticauda colubrina (assembly GCA_015471245.1). Taxonomy (NCBI): domain Eukaryota; kingdom Metazoa; phylum Chordata; class Lepidosauria; order Squamata; family Elapidae; genus Laticauda; species Laticauda colubrina. Next base: position 33,649,024 of record BLBF01000006.1, read on the forward strand.
TCCTTTGTACAACAAAGTTGACATTTACTGTTGTTTGTTACATATTGATTTTTCACTACAATTAGATGGACAGACCAACAAAGTTTGAGGTATCATTCTATGTTTATAAACCTGTAATGTTGCACGGGAACGCTATCCTGCTTGAGAGTGGTGCAGTGGCTGCAACTTTGGGTTTAGCTGGGATTTCAAAAGCTTGCTATGATCTAGTACAGAGCTGTCAAACTCGATTTCATTGAGAGCCGCATAAGGGTTGTGTTTTATCTCAGGGGGGTGAGTGGGTATGGCTGGGGTGGGCATGATCAGGGTAGTCATGGCCAGCTTGATGTCCTGCTGCTCTCTGTCAACAAAAAAAGAGCTCAGGAGGGCCAGTAGAGGCAAAGTGGGTCGGCCCTTAGTTGTTTCCAGGGTGGCCCCATGGCCATACCTAAGCACCCCGCAGGTCAGATGCAGTGTGTGGACCTTGAATTTGACATCCCTGATCTAGTAGCTAATGTTGTCTAGACAAATCTCTTGTGTCTTCAGTTTTGATATCTGTATTGTCTGAACAAATATGTTTAATTTATTTATGAAATTGGTCACACATTCTTCAGTGCAGGTAGCCCTCGACTTACAACCACAATTGAGTCCAAAATGTATGTTATTAAATGAGGATTGGTTATGTGAGTTTTGCCCCATTCTACGTCCTTTCTAGCCTAGGGATCTGCAACCATAAACACTAAAAGAGCCATTTGGACCCATTTCCCACAGAAAAAGAAAACACTGGGAACCAATAATTTAACAACTGGGGTGACTGGTAGGCATGGCCAACTTGACATCACTCACTCCCACCCAGTCACCTATTGCTCTGGAATATGGACTGAGTCTCCAACCCCTGCCATCACCCTTACCTTCTCAGGCCAGGAGAGGAGTGACGGGGAGGGAAGGGAAGGACCAGCCAGTGGTGGGATCAGCCAACAGCCAGCAGAGGGCCGAAAGAGCCAGATGTGGCTCCAGAGCCGCAGGTTGCAGACCCCTGTTCTAGCCACACTTGTTCAGTTAATCATTGCAATTGTTAAATTAGTAGCATGGTTGTTAAGTGAATCTGGCTTCCCCATTGACTTTGCTTGTCAGATGGTCGCAAAAGCTGTGTACATAACCCCAGGACACTGCAACTATCATAAATATGAATCAGTTGCCAAGCATATAAATTTGATCACATGACTTCAGGGATGCTGCAATGGTTGTAAGTGTGAAAAATGGTCACAAGTCACTTTTTCCATTGCCGTTGTAACTTTGAACAGTCACTAAATGAACTGCTGTAAGTCGAGGACTACCCGTTTAGTTAAAGCAGCAGACAAAGGAAGCAAGTTAAAGTCTTGGGTCTACTCATCCAGCTACGTTCTTTATGTAGCTGCTCAATTTCCCCATTCATGCATATAGGCCAATGTGCATCTTACAGATGAAATGCTAAGCCACTATCTCTTTGCCTGAGTATAATTTGTCAGGTAGATTATTTTGGAATATAAGTGTCATGATGACCTTCTTGGGGGGAGATTGGGATGGATAGCTAGAGGACAAAATAAATAAACCCCTGCTCAGAAGAAAATATTAAGGTATTTATTTGCTATTAAACCGGAGCTAATTAATTTTATAGGAAGACTTCTCACTTCCCTTTCTGTACCTTTGCTGCAGTCAGTTTATGTTCAAGCCATAAGAAAAAGAAAACAAATATTCTTTCAAGCATCATTTTTATATTTAATTATTCTCTTTAAAATCATTTATCAATGTGCTTTGAGCAGGGCTCCTAGGGCCAACACTACGTGGAGAAGTGGGAGACATCCTCATAATTTATTTCAAGAATTTTGCTACTCAGCCTGTGAGCATTCACCCGCAGAGTGCCGTGTACAACAAATGGTCAGAAGGTAAACACTGCCATAATATTGTCTGAATATCCTGATCATTTCTATCTAAATTCTAAGTAAACATGATTAGGATTGTGCATGTGGGCAACAGCTGGCAATGACAGAAGCAGACACCTAAATGTTTCTGAGGCATAGAATTTGACTACTTTATGGATGGTTGGAAGCATCAACCACAATTGAGCCTTAAACTTCTGTTGCTAAGTGAGAGTTAAGTGAATTTTGCCCACTTTTACAATCTTTCTTGTCAACGTTAAGTGAATCACTGCCGTTATTAATTTAGTGATAAGGTTGTTTAGTGCAGGGGTCTCCAACCTTGGCCACTTTAAGACTTGTGGACTTCAACTCCCAGAATTCCTCAGTCAGCTGCTCTTATGACTTGGTTTGTCATAAGGTTGCAAAAGGTGGTCACGTGATTTTGGGACATGCAACTGTCATGGATGTGAACTAGTTACCAAGTATCCAAAATTTCATTCTGTGATCATGGGGAGGTTGCAACAGTCATAAGTCTTGAAAAACATTTGTAAGTCCCTTTTTTCAGTGACACTGTAATTTCAAACAGTCACTAAATGAACTGTTATAAGTTCAAGGACTACCTGTGGATAGTTTTCTTCATTATTCAGGGGTTTGTTAATACTTTCAAAATATGTAGCTGAGCAGAGTTGTATCCTTGAATGTTTGGGGGGGGGGTGTGAACAGGGGTGGGCTTCAAAAATTTTGGCAATGGGTTCTCTGTCCAGCTGGGCATGGTCTAGTCGGCCTCCTGCACCAGGATGGGGGATATTTTTTTTCATCCCCAGGCTCCGGAGGCTTTCTTCGAGCCTCCGGGAGGGCGAAAATTGCCTCCCCAGGCTCCGGAGGCTCTCTTGAAGCCGAAAACGGACCCATTTCCAGCCTTCCAAACTTCTGGGAGGGCAGTTTTTTGCCCTCCCCCAGCCTCCATGCCAGTGGGGGATTTATTTATTTTTACTACTGGTTCTGTGGGCATGGCTTAGTGGGCGTGGCAGGGGAAGGAGACTGTAAAATCTCCAGTCAGAGGTGGTATTTGCTGGTTCTCTGAACTACTCAAAATTTCCACTACCGGTTCTCCAGAACTGGTCAAAACCTGCTGAATACCACCTCTGCTCTACACGTGCCCTCTACTTACCTGCATCCAAAGAGGGCTGCATGGGAACTCCTGGGAGGGGTGTAGTGGAGTGGGTGGGGCCAGCCAGGAGTGGGATTTGGGTGTTCTCCAAACCTCACAGAATCTTAGAGGATCTTCCAAACCCCTGCGAACCCCCTGCAGCCCACCCCTGATTGTGAGCCTTCAATCTAGGTGATGCCTATTACAGCAAAATTGAGTATTCCAGTTCCCACGTTTGGTAGGAAAAGCAACTTTGAGTTTCCCAGACCCAAATCATTTCATTTGATCCTCTTGCAACTCTGTTGGCTCTCAATCAAGTTGTCTAATGGTATTTAAGTATGATCTTCGGAACTGAAGGTAAGAGATGCTGCGACTGTGGGCTGCTGCCTCTTATCTGATTACTCCCTAGGCAGCATCCCTTTGTCCAGCCCACAAAGTCACTTCCACTTTCAGTCAGTTTTGCCTCATTTAAAAAAACCTTCAGGTTTGTTCCGCCATCTCACACACACAAAATCAGACAAAAATATTCAACATATACTGTAAATATGGAAGGGCACACCAACAACTTATTTGGTTTTTATATAAAAACACCAAGGACCACCAAGGAATTATATTTTTGCAGTCTCATTAGTCAGCTGAAGGAAGGTCACTAAATCAGCCCAGAATATTTTATGTCTCTTTTGGGTTTGCAGGAGTGAGGATAATCCTAAGACTTGACGATTAATTATAAACATTAAATAGTTTTAAACATTTAATGTTTATACTGTATTAATCATAAACATTTATAATTAAATATTTTGAATATTTAAGTAAAATTATTTAAAATAGTTTGAAGAGGTTGAAGAGTAGAAGAAGAGCCAATTGGAAGAACTCTTGGATTGTGCACATAAAGAACTCATGAGTAGCAAAAAAAAAAGAAGAGCAGTGAGATATAGGAGAACTAAAATATGGATTAAGATCTCTTTTTTATCATATGTGGAGAACCAAGAAGGACCCAATTTTCAACCAGATCTGTAATAGAATTAGCAAGTATATGCATGCCCACTCACATACATATGCATTTATTTTACAATGGCATTGTTGGTAATGATTGAGTGGTGCAGTGGCCTAGAGGTGGAGCTTCGTCTCACAATCATGAGGCTGTGAGTTCGATTCTGGGTAGAGGCAGATATTTCTCTGTCTAGGCAGGATGAGAATATATCTGCTGAATATAACTCAATATTGGTGACAGGAAGGACTTCCGGCCAGTAATCACTCAGCTCCATTCAGTTACCCAGATTCCACCCACAAGGGATTATGGGGGTCATTAAAAGATGATGATGATGATGATTGTTGGTAATGAATCATGATAGCCTCTTTCCTTTGTCACTGTAGGTTCTTCATATTCTGATGGAACATCAAATATGGAAAGACTGGATGATGCTGTGCCTCCAGGCCAGTCATTCAAGTATGTGTGGAATATCACTGCAGAAACTGGGCCAAAGAAAGCTGATCCTCCCTGTCTCACTTATGCCTACTACTCACATGTAAACATGGTGCGAGACTTTAATTCTGGTCTCATTGGTGCTTTGCTGATATGTAAAGAAGGTAAGAAAATGTATAAAGAACCTGCAGCCTGTTTCAAGTGTTGATAATTGCTGAGATTAATCTGTAATATGCTATTTTTCTGTTCATTTTTGTATTTCTATCTGCTTAATGTTTATGTTTCATAGGGTTGTTGATGTTTTTTTGACAAAGATTGAGGCAGAATTATAAAGGTTATTACATACTTGGAAATTCTGCTACTTCGTTTTCAAAAGCTTACATAGTACCCAAGAAGGTCTCTATGTAGAGATGGCAGTAAGAACCATATAAATGTATGGCAACAATGATGAAATGGAACCTAGTACCACCTTCAGAATTAAGTGTGCAACTTACTTCACACAACTCATAAGAACATAAACCTCAATAAAGCTGTTTAATCTTGAAAATGCTATCGGTCTCTATATCTGTCATCAAAGATGGATAGGGACTATTTCTGTGCTGCTGAAGAGGAGAGAAGTTATGGCATCTGCAACAGACAACATACTTTGCTCCTTAGTTCAGTTGTGATTTTACTTTTGTGATTTTACAGCTGATGATATGAATTTTTGAAACAAAATAATTAACCAAGTTAATAGAATTAGTAAATTCAATGTTCGACTTTCAGGTGTTATAATTATTTGTTTAAAGCACAAGACAATTTGCTGATTTTTTGATCTTGGGGGCTCTAGGACCAGAAATAAAGGGGGAAGGGCTCCATGGCCTGTAGCCAAGGTTGTCCATCTCTGTAATAGGTAATCTTGTAATAGGTAAACTTGGTAACCTTCCACTTATCCTTAATCTATGTTGTGTCAGCTTTGAAATTCAGCTGCCACATTTTTTTTAGAGAGTTAGAGGAGTTGAAAAGTTCAAGGTTATTCTGTATGTTGTATTAAGAATTTCCAGTTGCAGTTAAATGGTTCTCGTGATTTACGAAGTGTAGAAGTGGGAGGAGAGAAAGGAGGAGAGAAGGGAGGAGAGAAGGTGGATTCTGTGTAACAGAAAATTTCATTTGGGAAATTGGTTTTGACATGCCAGATCTGTTTCTGAGATAACGACTCAGAGTGATTGATATAATGGATACTTTCTGGATGCCTTACATGTTGATCCTCAATTCCCTTAAGAGTTAGGTAGCATAGTGAAAGATTTTGTTGCACTAGAGGCTGATAATTTAAAATATATTTGTTATTCAAGAAGTTATTGTAGTATTTGATAATTTATTCCATCTTGTCATTGTCCTATTCTTTTTTTAGGAAGCCTGAATGAAAATGGTACACAAAAACTCTTCAACAGAGAATATGTGCTGATGTTTTCTGTGTTTGATGAAAGCAAGAACTGGTACAAAAAGCCCTCACTACAATACACAATTAATGGGTTTGCCAATGGAACATTGCCTGGTATGTCTTTTTCCATATTATTGATTAGAATGAAATTACAGGCATTTCTATGACAACTACAGCAGCTGTTCTTTTCTTCCAGATGTTCAGGCTTGTGCTTATGATCATATTAGCTGGCATTTGATAGGAATGAGTTCCAGTCCTGAGATCTTCTCTGTTCACTTCAATGGACAAACCTTGGAACAAAACCATTACAAAGTGTCGACCATCAACCTTGTTGGAGGTGCCTCAGTAACAGCCAACATGTCAGTGAGCAGGACAGGAAAATGGCTAATATCTTCTCTGGTTGCAAAGCATCTACAAGGCAAGGTTATCTTTATTAGCAGGCAAGCTGTATAATTACAATTAAAAATTCATTCTCTTGTGTAGAACTCATACAAATCATTATATCCCAAAGACAGTAGCATGAATGGGAGGTACAATTTGCAAAATGATTCCAGAACTGCAGGAACTATGTTCCATGACAGTTGCCATACCTAACTATATCCTACATGTCTAGAATCTGTAACCGTAGTATTTCATATCCCCCTAAAGCTATGGTTGCGGACTATGTTGGTTTATTTTTGCTCTAGGATGATGCCAGAAGAGAAAAAATAATAAATGTAGAAAGACTAATCACATTCACTGTACTTACTTTATTTTTTTCTCTTTTTCCTCTATCTCTTTTTCCTGTCCCTACCCAGTTTTCTGAAACCAGTTTCCAACCCTAAATTGTAATACCACCTTCTCTCTCTTAAACCCTCAGATACTGATTATGTGTATGTGTGTATGTATGTATATACATATACATATACATACATTACATACATACATGCATGCATACATACATACATACATACATGTGTGTGTGTGTGTGTGTGTGTGCTGTTCAGCTTCCTTCGGGTATTATCCCACGTCATTGTAGAATAATACCCGAAGGAAGCTGAACAGCACACATGTTAGTACCCACGAAAACTTAAAAAACAAACAAACAAACACACACACACACACACACACACACATATATGTGGATCTTTGATTATTCAGGTTTTCTCCCGCATAAAATTGGAAGTATCTAGGTGACGTTTCGATGAAGTCTCATTCATCATCTTCAGGCTTGTTTCTTCGGCTCTGTGCTTCTCAGAGTAATGTGAGCTTGCAGCTGCTTCTTCCTTTTAACTGCTAGTGAAGGTGTGACTTGATTGGGTGGGGGCTTGGCTGTGTTCTGATTGGGTGGGGGTGAGTTCTCATTGGTTGGGGGTTTGGCTGTGTTCTGATTGGTAGGGGGGCTGGCTGTGTTCTGATTGGCTGGGGGCGTGTTCTGTTCAGGTGGGGGCTTGGTTGTGCTCAGGTTAGTCTTAGTTGCTGGGGGATTTGAGCTGGTGAGCTGTGATCCTGTTGTTTAGCTTCGCATTTGTGGTCGTGCCACATCTTCATGGTGGGTGTCAGTTCACTTCTTGTTTGGGTCGGAGGGGTTTGAAGTGGGTAGTGATGCAGCTGCGGTACGGCTTCTGGTCTGTGGTCGTGTCTCATCTTCTGTGTGGTTGTGAGTCTTTTTTCTACGTGGAAGTGTGGTGGTAGCATCTTGTGTGGCACTCGGTGTGGGTCTGGTGTCATTCTTCATGTTAGGTATTCGTTTATTAATGAGGGCAAGTTTCCAAATGGCTGGTAGGCGGGAGGTATCATCTTGTTTATTCATGCTGTGTGGGCATTTTTCTATCTCTATGGCTCCTCTGATTATTCTGTTGTTGAAGTGTTCGATTTTGGCGATAGTTCTGGTATTTTTAAAGTCAATTTCATGTCCTGTGGCTTTGAGGTGTTGGACCAGGAAAGAGGTCAGTTCTTTTAGGACTGAGTTCTTGTATTCTTCAATGCGTGCACTTATTCTTCTGTTAGTTTGTCCGATGTATGTGGTGGGACAGGCAGTGCAAGGTTTTACTCCTTAGTTTTCTAACTCGATTTTGTCTTTAGGGTTTCTTAGGAGTTCCAACAGCAGTTAAAAGAAGCAGCAGCTGCAAGCTCACATTACTCTGAGAAGCACAGAGCCAAAGAAACAAGCCTGAAGATGATGAATGAGACTTCATTGAAACGTCGCCTAGATACTT
>BLBF01000006.1:33657835-33696735 GCA_015471245.1 Laticauda colubrina
TATCTCTATCTCTATCTCTATCTCTATCTCTATCTCTATCTCTATCTGCTGTTCAGCTTCATTCGGGTATTAACCCACATCATTGTAGTTGTGCTTTGAAAATTGTAGCAACGTTTCCGCAGAATCTCATGTGCCATCATCAGGCTTCTGTATTGAGTTCGTCTGTGAGTCAGGCTATCACAGCCATTTAGTTTTAAATTTGAAGCTAACCTACTGTTGAACCAGAATGCTTTTTTTCTTCATCCTGATTGGTTGGGAGTCTTGGTCTGTGTTTATTGGTCCTGGAGTTTGCTTGATTGGTGTTTCTGGTTTCTTCTGTCTGTGTTGTGGCTTTGATTGGCTGGCAACATTGTGTTCCTGTATTGGAGGCTTTCAGTGCAGCTTGGCTTTGAGTAAAAGGACGGCTATCATCTATTAGGAAGCTAGGTTTCATCTGGATACCTGGTTGGGGTGTTTTTGAGCTGGAGGTATCAGGGGGAGTCTGTTTGTACCCAAGTGTTTGCCTGGCTTGTGATGTGGAGATCTTTCTATTTGAGAGTGCAGGCTTCCAAATGATTCACAGTCTGGTGGAATCATGTCTTCTATTTATGCTTTCAGGTCTTTTTTTCAATCTCTATGGCTTCTCTGATGATTCTGTGGCTGGGGTTATCTATAGTGGATAGGGTTTTGGTGCCATTGAAGTTGATGTTATGACCTGTGGCTTTAATGTGTTGGACTAGTGAGGAGGTGTGTTCCAGCTTTTTTACTGCATTTTTGTATTCATCTAGGTGGGTACTTATTCTTCTATTAGTCTGTCCAATGTATGTGGCTGGGCATGAAGCACAGGGGACTTCGTATATGCCTTGGTTTTCCAGGTCAATTTTATCTTTGGGGTTTCTAAGGATGGACCGCTATTTTTTTGTCTGTTTTGAAGGCAGTCTTGATGTGATGCCTGTGTAGTATCTTACTGATTTTGTCTGTAGTGCCTCTTATGTAGGGCAGGACAGCTGTTCCATAGGTCTGTTCATCTTCTAGGTCTCTATTATGTCTTAGTGTGTTTTTGTGGATCAAGCTGGTGAATTTGTTTTTGTGGAAGCCGTTGGCTGTCAGTACTTTAGTCAGGGTGCATAGTTCAGTCTTTTTGTGTGTCTTGTCTGCCAGGCGTTTGGTTCTGGTGATTAGTGTTTTGGCCACGGAATTTATGTGCTGGGTGGTGGTGGGATTGGGTGTTGAGGTAGCAGTTGGTGTGTGTTTTGTTCTGGGATATGGTGTGTCCTAGTGTGCCATCTGTTCTTTTGTAGATTAGTACATCTAGGAATGGTAGTTGTTTGTTTATTTCCATTTCCATGGTGAACTTGATTTCAGGGTGTGTGTTGTTTAGGTGTGTTAGGAAATCCTTTAGGTTTTCTTTTCCATGGGACCAAATCACAAATGTGTCATCGATGTATCTTAGCCATAGTTTGGGTTTGTGAGTGGCATTAGCCAGGGCTCTGGATTCGAATTCTTCCATGAACAGGTTTGCAATGATGTGGGATAATACCCAAAGGAACCTGAACAGCATATATGTAAGTACCCGCGAAAACTTAAGAAAACATATATTATTTTGATTGTACAAAATAAAATGTTAGAGACACTGAATAATGGCATTTATTTATTTATCAGTCAATCAATTTTTTCATTGTTCAAAAGACTTCGGGTGACTAATAGAACATGAGAGCACAAAATAAAATTTCAATAAAACACTATGGGAAACAAGTAACTCCCATAACTAAAACAGATATACAAAACATACTAGCCCAGAATCTGTTCTTCAAGGTATTCCTGGTCATTCAAATCTTGAGAGACATGTTTCATAAGGAGATGTGGCACCAGAGAAGACATGCTTGATCTATTGACTATTAACTTATGATCTCCAGTTGTAGATGAGTTGAGATGAAGGGAGTTAGAGTGCAACACATTAGAAGGAACAAATTAAGGGTGACTGCTTTATCTTCTACTTTTTTCCATATCTCAAGAATAAATTATACCTATAGCTATTATAACCTGAAACCTGGTTTATATCAATTGCTTTTTGCTGGAAGATACATTTTTGTGAGCATACATCAAGTCACTGAAAGGGTCTCTTAACACAAAAATTAAGCTGTCAAAAGTAGTTTGGAACATAGACCTGCAGTTCTATATGTACACAACTTGTTTACATGTATGAGAATTATGTATCATTCAGATATCTTTTTGTGGGTTTAAGAGAAAGAAATTCTTGTTGCTTCTTGGAAACATACATTTTTAATATAAAATGGGAAATATTTATTTTTAGTGCTCACTTCAGCAGCACATATACTAAAATTGGGAAATATATATGTTTAATCTAAATAGTCTGAAAGGCAACATGAAGAGCAAATAGATATGTGTCTACTATAACCTTTAATATGTTTCATTACTCTTGTCCCATCTACTTATTTAGCTGGGATGTATGGTTATCTAAATATCAAAGACTGTGGAAATCCAGATACTTTAACAAGAAAGTTATCCTTTAAAGAACTGAAGATGATTAAGAACTGGGAATATTTCATTGCTGCAGAAGAAATCACCTGGGATTATGCTCCAGAAATTCCTAACAGTGTTGACAGGTAACTTGACTGAATGTGGTTAAATGGATGAAATAATTTCATAAAAATTCATAGGATTTATCCCAAACTAAGGCCTTGTAGACCACAGATCCCCAACCGCAGGTCCATAGTCTGGCACCAGGTCACAGCATGCCAGAAACTGGACCATGCAAACAAGTGAGGCCCAACGAATACAAGCTGCACACGAAACCAAATCCCCTCTGGTCTGCAGAAAAACCTCTCTCCATGAACCTGGTCCCTGGTGCAAAAGGTTGAGGACCACTGCTCTGGACCATTTAAATTAAGTGAAACACATTTTCATCATGTTAAATTATAAAGTTTGAATCTCTCTCTTGCTTCTTAATTCCATAAAGTAATTGTTTATTGTTACACTGTATGTAGAAGTCATTTCATATTACATCATATTATATTTTTAATTAATCTTTCTATTTTCATACAATTATGCAGGGAAAACAAAATGGCAGAATGAAAGAATGAAAAATTCATAATAGAAGTTCATTCACAGTACTGTCATAGTTCCATTCTTTTTCCAATAAACCCTCATCTCATTCACTTCTTAAGTTTAGGAATTAAAATTTCTTTGTCACAAAGTTTTTCCAAAAGATCTTTGAGATTTTCAAGATATTACATTGTCACAGAAAGAATCTCTTGCTACTATTTCAGTTTTTAAAACCTTGTAATTGGGAGGAGAGCAATTCTGAAAAGAAAAAGATATTTGAGGAAGATTAAAGCATCCTATTCTTTAGCACTTTTTCATTTTTATTCTGAAACTAACAGATAACAGATAATCAGAGTTGGAAGGGACCTTATAGGTCATCTAGTCCAACTCTCTGCCCAAACAGGAAACCCTACACCATTTCTGACAAATGGCAGTCCAATCTCTTCTTGAAGGTCTGAAGTGATGGTGTTCCCACAACTTCCGAGGGCAAGCTGTTCCATAATTTCCTTGTCCTGGATTAACTATGCAGTGTGTCATTGGAAGTATTCAAATTTTCAAATATAGGAGGTGCCTGAATTATTTTTGAGTTTGTTGACATCAATGTAAAAACATCACAAGAAACTGAAGAGGATGTTACTGCAGCCAATTAAAACAATAAAATTGGAATTCAGTACCCATCAAGCCTGTCATAATAGCCAAGGGTCATTGGTAATAAGAGAAGTGTCTGACCGGAGTCAGGAATGAAAGTGCTATCACCCAATAGTATTTGAGGGTTTAAGGTCCATCACCTGATTCTGTATTTATTTGGATATCTATGTATACAACTTTTTCTGGGTTTTTAAAACTATATTTTACATATGCTGGTTGTTTATCATGTAGATTTGTAAACACTGATTTATCCATTTATGCAAGATTTGGGACTTTTTTGGTATGTGTGTGTTTCTATATAAGAAATCTTAATGTCTATTTTTTTTTCTTTTCTCAATTCTAAAGAAGATACAAAGCTCAGTATCTGGATAATTTTTCAAATTTTATTGGCAAGAAATACAAAAAGGCAGTTTTCAGACAATATAAAGACAGCAGTTTCAGGAAACCGACCTATGCCATTTGGCCCAAAGAACGTGGAATTCTGGGCCCTGTTATCAGAGCTGAAGTCAGAGACACAATAAGTGTAAGTATTGATGAACAAGTAAGTAGATTATAATCCCATTTTATTTCATTTGCACACAGTAATAGAATTAGCCTTAAATATATTTTGCTTATCCAATGCATACATAATCTTTACTGATAACAAGACTAAGCTATTCAACTGTCAGTGAAAAGTAAAGGAACTTGGATAAGAATAACTTTTCATATTTATTTCTATGAAAGTTAAAACTTAATTTCTATAATTTTAACCACGTGTTTCTTGTGGATTTCTCCACTGACAGAATACTTTATCTGTAAAATCCTTTAGTTTATCTGCTCAATATCTATGGTATTTATCTTGCATATGTTATTCATGTCTTATTCTTGGTAACAGTAAATTCAAGTGAATGAGTTTCAATACCTTCACTTCAAATGAAGTACATGTGATCCTCGCTTAGTGACCATTTATCCGTAATTGTTTGAAGTTATGTTACTGCTGAATGGAGTTTATGACCATCGCTGTAGAGGTTGCCAATGCAGTATCCCCATGGTCACATGATTGCAATTCAGGCACTTGGCAACCAGCTGATGATGCAGTATCCCAAGAGCACATGATTTCCACTTGTGATCTCACCACTGGCTTCCAATATGCAAAGCCAAAGGGCAAACCAGCTGTGAGGCAATCCACACCATATCAAATTTAACTATTGTGTGGGATTCTCTTATCAATGGCAACTAGAATTACTGTATAAGTCATCATGGTCATGTGACATTGTTCTTAACAACTTCATTGCTTAGCAACAGAATTGCCAGTCTCAATTACCATCATTAAGTGAGGATCAGCTATCAATTCAGTTTGGTCACTCTGAGAGCCAGTTTGGTCTAATGGTGAGTTCTAAACCCACCATAGCCATGAAAGCCAACTGGGTGACCTTGGGCTAGTCACTCTCTCTCAGCCTAACTTACCTCACAGGGTTGTTGTTGTGGGGAAAATAGGAGGAGGATGGTATATTTTTGCCAAATATCACAAAAGCAATAAATAAATAAATAAATATTGAGTAGATATTTCATACAAATTTTACACTCGTGATATCTGGCATCATCTGTGGCAAAGTAAAGCCTGGATACTTATAATGTCACAGAAATGGTTGGATCCAAGGGAGGGTTTCTACCAGTTCTGTCCATCTCTGTAGAACTGGTAACTCTGAAAAGCAGCAGACATAGAACCGGTTCCATGTCTGCTGATGTTTTTGCCCACCCACCCACCGGGGCTCTTACCTGATCTTTATTTCCTGATTTTTCAACTTCAGCTGCCAAACGAGGCACAACTGCAGTTAAAAAAGCAGGAAAAGAGGGCTGTTTCAAAGGCTGCTTCTCTGCACTCAGTGTGTTAATGATGATTTACAGGTGCGCAGTTCCCAGCATGCAGGGAAGCTCGTAAATCCCAAATAGGTAGTTAACCCTGTCATATCCCACCCATTTGGATCGTGCTATAAACTGCCTATATAAAAATAATAATTGTCTAAATTAAAAGAAAACAATGATATATTTCAAAATAATCTTATATAAAATCTACTAAGACTCAGGACTAATGAGAGACACCATAAAAGCTTTACCAGGCATTGGGGAGTTCTGGATTATACACATGCCTGTTTTAGGCACTGGTAATACACTACAATTGTTCTTTTTATATAAAATGTAAAGTAAATTCTCTTGTTTAAAGAATTTCCAGTATCATTTAAATTTTATCTCAATTTTCCCTAAGCTGAAGCTTTTCAGGAGAAGCATATTCTGCATTCATGTATATTATTGTCTGTACAATCATAATTATTTAGACAAAACACTGTGGAAGAAAATGTCATAAATAAAATCTACAATTGTTGATGCTTTAATTGAGTTTGAATTATACATTGAATTATATATTTTTGTAATATAATTAATCATTACAAGCAACTTTATATTTATAATGAAAACCTAATTAAACAGGAAATGCTTTACACTTCATTTTGTGGCAATTTTACTTTATTTTTCTACAACTAAGCATATAAGAACCCGAATACCAGAGTTTTCTACAAGCATTCTTTTGGAAAGGAAATAGTTGTAGGTACTTATGTATATATATATATATATATATATAAAACACAAATATGTATGTGTGTATGTATGTATGTGTATGTATATATATGCTTTTTATTTTAAAAACCTATTAATAGAACAAAGCATGATCCTAATAGAATTTTTTTCTTGGTCCAGCCATTGGATTTGCTATTTGATACCAATCCCAAATATAAGAACTCCTTTCTCTGGATGTCAGATAAATAACTTGGGAGAACTGTGACTTCATTAGGGTTTTTCTTTGAAACCATGGTTTTCACGGATGTTTAACATGGTACAATTTGACTCATCTTGGGTTATATATTTTTAATTAGTCATAAAGATTGTTTGTGGTATTTAATAGGTCTGTACTCATGTCCAAAACAATTTGGAAGAACTTGTATAAGTGTAGTACCTGTCTATTATCCCGTAAAGCAGCACAACTTTTGAGAAGGTTGAAGAGTCATATATTTTTTTTAAGTTTGTGTGAAAATCTTAAAGAATGAATTTGTTTAATAGGTATTCCACTGACAAGATCATTTTCCCAAATCATTTTTGAAATCCTGTCTGTGTTCTATTCTTATGCTGCATGCTTTTACTATAATTTATTTATTCATTGTTCTACTAGAAAATGGGGAAGCATATAAAAAGGATGACAATGTTAGCTAAATTTTGTATAAAAACCAGCAGTATTGTGATGCTAAACATATTGGATTTCCATTTTAAACAGATTGTATTCAAAAATCTGGCCAGTCGACCTTACAGCATTTATGTACATGGAGTTTCCGTTTCAAAAGATGCAGAAGGAGCTATTTATCCTTCAGATCCCAAAGGTTGGTTAGGAATTATTTCTACCTTCCCTCTCTGCTGTCTTCTGATTATTTGTGCGGCTTGCCAATAGACTCAGCAAAAGTCTGACTTACTGCTGTCTCCCTTTTAAATAATAAAAAGAAAATGGAAATCTATTTTAAGAGCTTTTCAATTAATTATAAACAATGTACTAAGAATCAGAAAGAGAAGTGGGATCATTCTGGTGAGCAGCCCCTTAAAGCTCAAAGCAGGAATCCTTGTTCAACTCTCTCTGGCAGACAGCTAGCTG
Source organism: Laticauda colubrina (assembly GCA_015471245.1). Taxonomy (NCBI): domain Eukaryota; kingdom Metazoa; phylum Chordata; class Lepidosauria; order Squamata; family Elapidae; genus Laticauda; species Laticauda colubrina. The sequence continues at coordinate 33,665,202 of BLBF01000006.1, forward strand.
CCTACCCTCCACATGAATACATCCAATGAAGGAACTTACCATCTGTTTTGTAGCTGGTTCTAATTTTGAACTGCTTTTTTGTTGGAATGGAATGAGAACTGAGCCTCCAGGTGTCCTTACTAACTAGACCAGACAGGAGACATGACCAGATGAACTAATTCTACTTTATTGTGAAACTATATCAACAGAATCTTGAAAGTATGAAAATACAATTCCCTCCCCATCTGTTATAGCCCAAGAAACTAGGAAGTCTTATGAGCTTTTTGCCCCACCGTCCACTTTATGCTGTGCTGTTTCTTATTCAACTGTTCTCTAGACAGCATCTCTGGAGCCAATCATCCAAGGTCTTTCCCATATTCCATTATATCAATAGACAATGTAGCTCATTGGATGACTTTTTACTAAACAGGGTTCGAACACTACTATGCTAAGCCATGGTTCCCTTGGTAATATTTTGCTAAAATCTAATTGATTGGATAAACTTGGTTTGTACATTGCAATGGATACATTTTGTCATCAAAACAAACTAGTTTAGAATGAAATATAAACCAAACCCCGCCTGTACTCAACCTACTTTCATAATTTTTTCATTGTGAAAATAAAATGAGGGGTGATCCCTTGTGCATAATATAAATGTTAAAAAAGAAATAACATCCAGAGGCATAACAATAGGTACAGAAAACAAAATGATTAAGTAATTAAGTTGTTATGTAATAATCCAATGGAAGACAATGTAATAACAAGATCCAAATTGTTTCATTCTTTGGTCTGCATAGAGTTTTACTTTACTTGCTTATGGTAAAGAACTACAATTCTCCATGTGCTATCAAACTACAACTAGAACATGCTTCACTACTGACCCTTCAGTCTGTAGTTTCTCTGTAGAAAATTGAGCAGCAACTAGAGATTTTCAATTCCTTACCCATGCTTTACATGATCTTTTTTGCCATTATGTTTTAGAGAATATAACTTATGGCAAAGCAGTTGAACCAGGACAGATCTACACATATAAATGGACTGTGCTGGATACAGATGAACCTACAGTAAAGGATTCTCAGTGCATTACTAAATTATATCATAGTGCTGTGGACATGACAAGAGATATTGCTTCAGGACTTATTGGGCCACTTCTGGTTTGTAAACGCAAGGCACTCGACAGCAAGGGGATACAGGTATTGTCCACTGTTTCAATTGAGGGAACAAAATGATGACACATTGACACAACTTACTTAGATTCAGGGGCAGTATGGCTCTACCATTACCATTTACTGGGGAACCCTGGGGTTTGAGATTGTTTCTGTCTTCCTTTTCAAAATAGCTTTCAATATGAATTGTCAAGCTCCCCAGATCATGATTTTATAGTAATGTAATAATTTTAAAAGGTAAAGATAAGAGACAGCAAGTGTAATGAGATATTCCTCTCCCTCACCAAAGCTTGGGTAAAGATCTAGGTCTTTATGGCCCTTCTAAACAACAGCAGAATAAGGGCCATCTGGATCTTAGGGAGAACCTCATTCCAGGAGGCAGGCATAGAGGGTGTGTTTTCAAGGTCCTGATAAAATATATTGTTTGTAATTGAAGAACTTTTACCACCAAGAAATAATTGCTAATACAGGCTTTTACATTATTGGTCATGCTCTGAATCTTCCTTCAACAGCACTACAGGAGTCTATTCTAGTGCTTCATTTCCTAGAGCTTCTTATTAAACCAAGGTGCACCCCAAAATCAGCATACCCAGAGGAGGCCACATAGGCGTGATATGATTCAAAGCTCTAGCTGAGGCCTACATGATACCCAGAAAAAGCCCCAAGCTTTCTCTGAAACCCCACTGGATCTATAAATCCTCATGGGTGGGTTGATTGACTGGGTCTTGACTCCTTGCAACTAGGGAGTAATCTGTCATGGCAATGGACAGGTGTTGATGTCCTCCATTGCCAGATCAATCTTAACAGTTGACATAGAACCAATGAATTCCTGACCTGCCCTTGTTTCAGTGTCATTAGATGGCATATTGAAGTTGCCATGCACCAACAGCCTTGGGAATCCTATGTTCTGACCCAACCAGGTTCCCAAAGAGCAAACATAGACAAAGGCAGCAGCCCCCACCTTTTAAGGTTTAATAATGAATTCTGTTCTGAAGGCTGCTCTCCACTAATTAGCTCCGACAAGAAAGAGCCTTGCCAAGTTGTTTGTCAAGGCTGCCAAAAACCCAGAGATAAGAACTAATTTACAAAATTCTCCAAACACGAACTAAGTTGTCCATAAGTTGAGTTTAAGAACTTCTTTGCTGTCTGCAAAGAATGCTTTTGCAAACCTGGCTTTTATCCTTTTGACAGAGGGCCCTTTACCTTGCAGCCTTACTCCAGAGTTGCCTGTGCTGCTGTAATTATTCTTTCCTCCGAGTAATCCTTCGTGCACATACCCTTGGTAGAGGCTCTTCAGGAACCTCCTCATCACTGCTGCCAGCCCCCACAATCTCTGAAGGCAGCAGTTCACTCCCTGATGGTCCTGGTGCCTCAATGGAATCTAGTAGCTGATTCAGGAATGCTGTGAGCAACAGGGAAAGCTGTACCTCAACAGCACTCCCAAGTGTACACTTAAACCTAAATCAGCTTTCATATAATCTGTTACTTCAAATGCAATCTGAACAATCTGCCTTGGACAAAGAAAGCCTTGCTTATAATATGGATATACTAAGACATCGATAATGATACTCAGGCTATCTCTGTATACAACATAATTATTTTATTTATCTGTTTCCAAACAATCCCCCTTTGTTGCTCATTCCAGCTTTATTTCATTTGAATGTTATACATTATATTGTTATACTGTTGTTTTTAAAAACAAGGAAGTGCATGTCAAATGGCATATCATTCTATCAGTTGAACTAGATCTATTTTCTACTATCACTGTGTAGAAAAAAGCTGATGTGGAACAACATGCAGTCTTCTCAGTGTTTGATGAAAACAAGAGCTGGTACTTGGAAGACAATATCAAGAAATACTGTAGCAATTCTTCCACTGTTAAGAAAGATGACCCTAAATTTTACAAGTCCAATGTTATGTACAGTGAGTAGTAACCTAGGTCACTATTTTGTTTTGTGTTTACTCAACATCATTAGGATTAAGTGAATATTTAAAATAAAAATGGAAAATATGCTATTTTACAATATTAATTTCATGTCTTTGATTCTAAAGACATTTAACTTGGAATAGCTTCTTTTTAACTATTGAGATTCACTGTTTGAGTAGCTATTCTTAAGACTGCACTTCTAATTGCATTTTAAATTTTATTTTAGCACTCAATGGCTATGCATCAGATAGAAGAGATGTTTTGGGGTTTCGTCAGTCTGAAATTGTTGAATGGCACCTCACCAGCGTAGGTACAGTGGATGAGATTGTTCCAGTACATCTTTCTGGTCACACCTTCTTATCCAAGGGAAAACATCAAGATATTTTAAATCTTTTCCCCATGAGTGGTGAATCAGCTACTGTAACAATGGACAATCTAGGTAAACAACAATAGCTCTGTGCTTGATTTTTTATTTCAGACTGTATAGATAGTTCTATAATTCAGCTCTCAGAATTGCTTGTCACATTATTAAAAACTTTATAAAATTAATTGTATAGAAAAGCACAAATTCCATCAAATAGCCTAAAAACACCACAGAGAATTAAATAAAACTAGCATGGATTAAAATAAATAAGCATAATCAAATTATAGGTGAAATTTAAATTGGCCCCATGAGTCTTTCTGATTATGGGTCTGCAAAAATCCAAATAATGTGACTGACAGGTTATTCATTTGTTATATTCACTCAATCCCCTCTGATTTTATTTTCAAGAATTACAAAAGCAGCTCTGCTTTCTTTTTTTAAACCTTGTCTATGCATTTATACAGTGTAAATTCTTCTCAGTTCCATTTTATGGGAGTTTGAAAAATATCTATTGACAATAACATTTAGCCTAATAATTGGAAGAAAAAGCATTTTAAAAACCGCAAGTATAACATTTACAAAGTGCTGAAGGACTTGAGTTTATATGTTTCAGGCCTTCTCCTAACTCTAAGGGGAAAGGAGGCAAGGGGGCAACCTCAGAATACCTGATCTATTATGGAGAAAATAGAATTAGTTACTTATATTAAATATTTGTGGAACTCAAGATGATCAGATGAGATGCAGTAGATAATATGGTAATTTGGGCCTGAGCTTTGTAAATGAATTACACCTGAAAAATAGTCAGTAGCCAGTGCAAGTGATTCAACATAAGTGTCACTTATCTCCTGTATTGTTGAATTCCAGGCCAGTGGAGTTTCCAGACCACTCCCCAAATAATTTATTTCATAATCCAACTTTGTGGTTATCAGTTCGTGTATTAAGGATGCCAAATCATTCTCCATGAATGACATGCTTGGGTTATCAACCGAACCATACAACTTAATACCGTATGTGTACTCTGGTTTTACAATATCACTGTTCACTCAGGAGTAATGTCCAAGCTGTGAATATGAACCTTAAGATTCAGATTCTGAATCTGTCCAGATCACATATGATAGCAAAGTTCCAAAGACTGGCTGCTGGAGTCAACGATCACTTCATGTTCAATTTTAATTTTAAGTCGCTTCTTAGTAAGCCCTTTATGGCCAGGAGATGCATAGTTCTGAAGACATCCAAGTTTGAGCTTCAAGAAAAGAGAAGGGTAGCTAGGTTGGTTATTCTACATAATAATAAGTAGTTCTATACAGATATAATGTCTAAGTATAGAGTTTATATTTTTCCTCAAAATAAAACAGGAGCAAAGCTTAAAAGGAAAAGAAAAATCAGAGCTAGAAGCAGTTCTGAATCCCTATCTTGTGCATTACTGTCTTTAAGGTGGTTATGGGTATCATATGTTTGTGATTGTTGTTGTGTTTATTTTTTGTATCTGTTATATTACCATGGCATATTAGAAAGCCTTCCCTATCCTTGTATTCTCTAGTAATTCTGGACTTCTCTCACAATTCCTAGTCAATTTGGCCTCACCATACTAATTTAGTCTATACTAACATTGTTTATGGATTGCAGAACTAGTATCAGTAATCAGGTATAAGCAAACAAGTGGTCTATCTAATATGAATTATTTTCCATTTGTAGGAACCTGGCTTCTGTCATCATGGGGCTCCCGTGAGATGAGCAATGGCATGAGATTGAGATTTTTGGATGCCAGTTATGATGATGAAGACGAGGGAAATGAAAAAGAGGAAGAAGAATATGGTGATATTCTTGCCAACATTGTCAGTTTCGGTTCTTCAGAAGTAGTAAAAAAGAAAGAAAAGGACCCCAGAAATGCAGTATCAGACTCAGAAACGGATAAGATAGCAAAAGAATTAGGATTATTAGATGACGAGGATAATCAAAAAGAGTCAAGCAATGAACAGACAGAGGATGATGAAGAACAACTAATGATAGCTTCAATGCTTGGGCTTCGTTCATTTAATGGGTCAGTTGCTGAACAAGAATTGAATCTCACAGCTCTAGCTTTAAAAGAAGATGCCCATACTTCTGGTGACCTATCTTTAAACACTCATCTGGTGTTGATAAATAGCACTGATGCTATGCATGGTAATGAAGAATTGGGAACTCAGAATAACTCTTATGTAACTGCATCTGAGACAATCTATGCTAATTATACATCTTCGACAGGAGAAATTTTAATTTCAAATATCACTGCAATGATTGGCATCTTGCTGTCTAAGAAAAGCCAAAAAGAAGAGAATATTACTCAGATTTCAGATAGCTACAAGCAAATGCTTGCTACTGAATATTTAAAAGCAGGCAGAGGTCTTCAGAGCAAAGATACAGAAGATTTAATGTCCCCTGAAATAATCCCTTCCCTGAAAGAGCAAGAAGAAAATACATTTGAAAAAGATATTTGGGATAAAAAGGGAGAAAGACAAATTCTGACAGAAGCAACTTTGCATGCTCTTAAAGAGATGTATGCTCTATTTTTTTATGTACAACAAAAGAGAAATCTTTCTGCTTTCAACATCACAAGTGAGGACATGGAATTTCTTTCTAGTACAGAAAATGACTCTACCATAGATAATTCAAAAGACAATTACTTTTCATATGATTATGATTATGATTATAAAGAAGAAGCAACAGCAGCAGCAAATGTTGAGTTTTCCAAAGTTATAACAAATACAATTTTCGATGATAAAAAAACAGTGGAAAACAATGGATCTGAGGTAAACTTTGTTTCTGTACCTTCTATAATGCCACAACCTGAAAATTTGACTTCAGATGCCACATTAGATAATTTTGTTTCTACAACAATTTCAAAGATTACGAAGACTTGGAACAGTTCATCTCACCAGAGACAGAAATGCCTTCCTAAAAACACAGACATGGAATGGAAGAAAGAAAATTACGATACATTAGCAGATATCACTAATGATGTTGACAATAAATTCCAGAACAGCAGCAGAAATGCCTCATTTTATCAAGAAAATGCCATGTTCCCTGGCAAAAGAAAAGAGAAAATAGATAACTCTAATGGTCAACTTGAGTTGGGCCAACCAGGAATTACCAACCAACATGATTCCCAGAAAGATGAGAACTGCACTATCAATATATCTCAATCTTTTATAAAAATCCAACGAAAGAAAAAAAAGCCAAAAGTTTTAACTCCAAGGACTTCCAAGCATTCAGAGTTACCTAGAAATCTCAACAATTCCCAACTTTCTAATAAACCCAACCACACAAAATTGTTAAAAGAGGCCAAATTGACAGGAAAACAGGACAAGCTTATTGTTACAATAGGTCTTCCAGTGGAAGATGGTGACTATCAGGAATATGAGATAGATAACATAGACAATGATAAGAGCAGCAGTGGTTCATTTGAGTATGAGTTAATGTATTATGATAATCCATATACCACAGATTCTCGACTTGACAGTAATAGTGCACGTAATCCTGACGACATAGCTGGACGCTACCTGCGTACTATCAACAGAGGAAATATAAGGAGGTACTACATTGCAGCAGAAGAAGTTTTGTGGGACTACTCACCAGTCAGAAAAAGGTTTGACTGAATTATTTATTTTTAATTATTGCTCAGTTTTATATTGCTGGTTTAACAATAACATCAGAAGTGGTATTCAGCAGGTTCTGACCGGTTCTGGAGAACTGGTAGCAGAAATTTTGAGTAGTTCAGAGAATTGGCAAATACCACTTCTGACTGGAGATTTTACAATATCCTTTCCCTGTCACACCCACCAGGCTACACCTCCAGAACCAGTAGTAAAAAAAATTGAATCCCACCACTGAATAACATGCTGATGTTAAAAGAATTTATTAGCCATGAACAAGTGTAATTTTTTATAATGAAATGCTATTAAAACATGAGCCAGATATGAAGAACTGGACTGTTCAGATGTTATCACAGAAAGACAACAAATTTAGAACTATGGAATCCAATCTGGATTGATGATTTCCAAGTTCCTTTTCTATCCCATGCCAAAAGCCTTTCCAAAGCCTTTCCAAAATCTTAAGTTTATGATGTCATCTAAATTCAGCACAACCTCATTTTAATTTATTTTTAAAAATTGTATTTGAGGTTTATTGTAGATTGAAAATTCTATTTTCTATAATCTCAAAATAGTTTTACCTAAGTATTTGCTTAAAATTGCTATTATGGGAGCGCATATGTTTTAGCTGGAGGTTTTGGATTGTGTGTTCTGAAAATATACTCTTTTTAGTACTTGTGTTTTTGATATTGCTTTTTTGGAATTTAGAATACATCATGGTTTAGTTAGAAATTATCTGTTCAACAGTCAAACACAAATGGCATGGGACCACACAAGAGCTAAATCTGAAGAAGCCCCAAACCCCAATATGTAAGAACCACAACAGTGTTTTATGAATCCAGGCACCACAATTTATAAAATATTGTTGCATGATCCCAGCCAAAAGCTTTTTTGGAAAATAGAAGAATCAGAACTGGAAAGCAGGAAAAGAATTGAAAAAGACAAATATATTTATAGTGAAGAAAACATTAAGAAAAAAAGGTATATTTTCATAAACAAGTCTTCTTAGAATTGTTAAAGAAAACAAGAAATTGCAAAGAGGCAACCATTATATCCAATTTCTCTGGTGGACTTGTGCTCATACCCAAGTACAGATACAAGCTACATCAAAGACTGGGGGAAAAGCATTATAGTAGCAGGATGGCAGTGTCTGCATGTGGCAAAGTCAGTAATGGAATGCAAATAAAAAATGACCAGGCACAATTTTTTTTTTTTTAAATTTGATTTGTCAATTGCTTACAAGATAATAGGGATAAGTATATACATAGTTATGAATACATGAAATGGGTACATATAAGAAAAATAAAAGAAACAATAGGACAGGGACGGTAGGCACTTTGGTGCGCTTATGCACGCCCCCTACAGACCTCTTAGGAAAGGGGTGAGGTCAATAGTAGACAGTCTAAGGTTAAAGTTTTTGGGGTTTGGGGAAGAAACCATAGAATCAGCTAGAGTATTCCAGACATTGACCACTCTGTTGCTGAAGTCGTATTTCCTGCAATCAAGTTTGGTGCAGTTTACCTTGAGTTTGTATCTATTGTTTGCTCTTGTGTTGTTATGGTTGAAGTTGAAATATTCATTGACAGGTAAGTCATTGCAATGTATGATTTTATATGGCATACTTAGATCAGACTGAAGATGGTGTAATTCAAGGTTTTCTAGGTCTAGAATTTCAAGTCTGGTGGCATAAGGTATTCTACAACGAGTAGAGGAGTGGAGAACTCTTCTTGTGAAATATTTCTGGACTTTCTCAACTGTGCTAATATCAGATACGTAATGTGGGTTCCAGACTGATGAGCTGTATTCAAGTATTGGCAAATTTTATCTAGCAAATGTTTTGTATGTTGTAGTTAGTAGTGTGATATTACCAGAGAAAAAGCTACGTAGGATTAGGTTAACAACTCTTAATGCCTTTTTGGCTATGTAGCTACAGTGGGCTCTAGCACTTAGATCATTAGAAATGAGTATTCCAAGGTCCTTTACGGAACTTGGATCATCAACAAGGTCTTGACTATTCAGCTTGTATTTCATTTTCTGATTTTTTTTTGCCAATATGTAAGACAGAGCATTTATTTGTTGAGATTTAAAGTTGCCATTTGTTTGACCATTCTGATATATAGTCAATATCTTTTTGAAGGGTAGCAGTATTGTCTGTGGTATTGAACAGCTTTATATCATCAGCGAAGAGAACGCAGTTGCTCTTAATATGATCATAGAGGTCATTTATGTAGAGTATGAAGAGAGTTGGTCCTAGAACACTGCCTTGGGGGACACCATTATTGACAGGTACAGAATTTGACAGGGCACTCCCACACCTTGACCATCTGTTGTTTGTCTGACAGGAATGCTTCTATCCAGTTATGCAGTTGTCCAGAGATACCATAAGATTTTAGTTTTAGGAGTAGTTTGTCGTGTGCCACTAAATCAAAGGCTTTACAGAAGTCTATGTAGATTGCATCTATTGTTTTGCCCTGATCGAGTTGTGTAGTCCATATGTTTTTGCAGTGTAAAAGTTGCAGATTACAGGATAGTTTTTTTCTGAAACCAAATTGTTTATTAGAGAGTAGGTTGTTTGTCTCTAAGTGGAGGATAATGGATTGGTTAATCATTGATTCCATGACTTTACAGGTGATGCAGCATAAGGAGATTGGTCTGTAATTTTCAACTAGGCTGGGGTCTCCCTTTTTGAAGATGGCGATGACTGTGGCTTGTGACCATAGTTTTGGCAAGGAGCTGGTCCTGAAAGATTTTTCAAAGATTATGCTTAAAAGCTCGGCTATGGCAGTGGGTAGCTTTTTTAAGAAGTAGGCACATATTCCGTCTGGTCCAATAGATAGAGATGGTTTTAGATTGCGTAGTGCTTTTTCAAAATTGTCTTCTGTAAAATCGATATGTATTAGATCATTGTAGTTGTCTGTGATTCGACTAGGAAATACTGGGCATGATCCATTGCTATTTACAAATACTGAACCAAAGAATGTGTTAAAGAGGTTGGCATTTATGGCGTCATCATTGCAGTCTTTACCATTAGGTCCTTTCAGGGGTGGGATGGACCTTGAGTCTTTTAGTTTGCTGTTTACAAAATTGTAAAAAGCGTGGGTGGAATTGGTGTGTAGGTTATCCTCTTGTTTAATGTGATAATTGATGCATTCAGTCTTTATCTGGTGGCATAAATTTTTGTATCGGCTTTTGAAATTGGCAACGTGACCAGATTTGTTTTTCCACCAGAGTGATCTCTTTTTGGATTGAAGTTTCTATATTGTTTTAGGTAATGTGTTTTTGTCTTAGGAGTTGGTACATATAGTTTGATGACTCTTTTGACTTCAAGTAAAAATATGTTGTCATGGTCTTCAACAGTATTGCATCCAGTGAATAGAGATTGCCAATCAAGGGATGAGAGATCGTTGTCTATAAGATCTTAATTGCCTTTTTTGAAGTTATAATTGGGCATTATGTCATTGTGATGATTTTTGTGTGGGCGTATGTTGAGACAAAAGATAATCATATTGTGGTCACTGTTGGAAAAGGGTTCTTTAGTTTGTATTCCGTAAATTAAATTCAAACTATTGCAGAAGATGAGATCGAGGCAGTTGTTTAGTCTGATATTGTTGGTTACTAGTTGTTCCAGTCCCAGATTTGTAACAGAATTGTAGAAAGTTGCATGTGTGGGTTCAGTAGTACATTCGTTTAGGGTCCAGTCAATATAAGGGAGATTGAAGTCACCAAGAAAGATAAAAGTATGTGGGCAGGATGTTGCCCATGTCAGTAATGAATTTAGCTTGTGTACACATTCGATGTCATAATCAGGTGCTCTGTAACATAGTAAGAATTGAAATGTGATATTTAAGGATAGTTCACAGATGATGGTCTCAGGAAGAGCAAGCTTCTGGGTAACTTGGATGTTTTTTAGATGTAAGGACTTTTTATAGAACACCCCCTCCTCTATGAATTTTACGATCTGATTGGTTAACATGATAATCTCTTACTGTGATAATGGAGTCAGGGAGAGATTCATTGAGCCATATATCATAGACAAATATGATGTCGAATTTAGCCATATTTAGTAAGAGGAGAAATTCAGGTATTTTATTCACAAGGCTTCTTGCATTGAGTAGCTTGCATTCAAGGCCAGCAGTAGTTGGAATTGAGGTAGTTAGGAGCGTGCGTGCCTAGTCTTGGGTGATGGTGGATTGGTTGAGGTAGGGTTGTGGTTGAAGGTTAAAGCTGAGTTGCAGATTGTGTGACTTACTTTTGATACAGTCAGCATGGTAGTCAATGTACAGGTCCTTCTCTCCATTGTCTAGACATTTTTTGAATTCAGTGTGGAGTACACGGAAGTGGGCACGTTGCTGTATGGTTAGGTCAGGGCAAGAACGGAAGTTCTTATGGTTGGTGTTGGTTTTGGCAAGTGAATTTATAGTATAAATGAATTTACGTTTGCTTGATTCATTTTTGCAAATGACCCTGCAGAAGCATGGGGCCACAGAACCATCTCTGTTTTTGAGCTCTCGGCCAATGCAGGAAATGTCAAGTATTTCATTAGGGGAGATGCTTGATAATCACTGATGATGTTGTGATGTCATCATTGTCATTGATGTCTTCTAGACCAAATAAGATGGCGTTTGGACATTTCCGTTCATGCTCAACAGCTTCTCTGATGAGCATTGGGGTATCATTATTTGACTGATTTATGTTTTTGGGGGGATTGGATTATGGATTGGGTTGTGGTTGTTGGGTAGAGATGTGGTTTGTAGCTATTGGATGTTCAGATTTTTGCGATGTGTCTTTTTTTTCAAGGTTGGATAATCTTTCTTTTAAAGTGTCCAGGGATGCTACTATGGTGTCAAGGGATGCTATTCGTGTATCAGCTCTTTCAAACAGATCCAGTTTGGGTCTGCATGATTTGCAGAGATATGGAAACTCGTTGGATGATTCTAGGTATTGAATCATTTGCTCGGGTAATCCCAAGCAGTCATGATGAGCGTATTTGTTACATAGAGAACATTTGATGGAATTTTCATTAGAGTTTTATAGCATTTAAGGCAGGTGCTGGAGCCTTGTGGTTCATTGGTGGGGATTACTTTCTCTTTAGGTTGCGGTTTGGCATTGGAAGTTTTTCTTGGCATGGGAGGTTTGTTAAGATGGTATGTTGATTAAATTACTTAATGAACTTTGGGTAATCAATATCGCCAATTTCATACCAATCAATCAATTGCAATAATCTCTCTAGTCAAATATTTTTGCTAAGCAACAATCAGCCTAATCAATTAATTACACTAACCACTAATCAATTAATTTCACTAATTATTAATCACACTGTTCAATTAAATTCACTAAATCACTAATTTTACTAATCAATTAAATTACATGAATCTTGATCTTTTAAACTAATCAGTAATCACACCATTTGCACTAAACACTCGTATCACACAAACAATGAATCAATTAAACCATTAATAAATTATTTTATAGAAATTGATTATCTAATCATTGATATAGGTAATGAGGTAGAAAAGTAAGTTTTGAGGTAATGAATTAATCAGTGTTTGATTAAAGTAATGAGGTAATATTGAGAGTCTGCAAGGAAAGGGTTAATTGTTTTACTAGCAGCTGTTATTTAGTGGGTGGAGGAATTTATTGCTCTGATGGCTGCTGCTATTACTCTGTAAACAATAGGCTGTAATAAGATGTTCAAAAGCACGCTGGATAGTGGAAAGAGAGCAAAACTGAATTAAAACACTTTAACTACAATCAATATGTCTCTGAATAAGACTGTTTTCCAATAGTTTCCTAAAGTTCTTTAAGTTGGGTAGTCGTAAAAATACAGTCCAGGAATTTGGGTTAACCAATCCAATCTGTCCTTTACCTTCAAAGTTACTTCTAGCTGCAATATCTTTTTTTTTTTTTTTACTAAATCTGACAGTCACTCCCAATCTCCCACTGCAGAAATTGGAGTGATTCTTACCAAGACTAAGCACGCTGTTTCAGATCTTTCCTTTCTTTTTCACGTGGCTTCGATTCAACCATGCTGGCAGTTCTCTTTTTAGTTCGGATGGAGGGGTTTTCTTCAGGTCAGTCGAGGAGACTGTCCTCTCCTGGCGACCACCGAAGCATTCCTACTTCAAATACATTACACAAAGACTTAGTTCTTGGGAGAAGACTCAAATGCTGGGAAAAGTGAAAAAGAAAGTAAACATGACAACAACATAGATGGACTCTTATATTGGTAATTGGTGCATTTTTGGAAGATCTCATGGAGAAAATCTATGTGGTAATGAAAGTCAACACCAACTCAAACACATAAATGATCATTAATCAGTCAATCAGGTGACTTCCAAACAGGAGTGCAGATCTGGTAAGAGACTATGAAACCTTCTATCAGTGAGTTAATATCAGGCCTGGAGCTTTCTGGAAGCAGAAAAATAATATTTTCTTGATGAGTGTGGAATATAACATCACACTTGATGCCATTACCCAGAACTTGCCTTCATTTCCTTGTGCTGATCAGAAAACTGTGCTGATCAGAGGAGAATTATGGCTTACTCACCTATCAGCTCCTGTTCTTTTGCCAGAGTAATGGTTGATTTGACTGAGAACCAGGTATGAATCAATTTCAGATTTAAAAAAAAAGGAAAACCTTTCAATTAGTTGTTTAATAATGAATATATTGCTTCAAGAGATAAAAATTTTGTTTTGTTTTGGAGTTATTTAAGCTGGTTAAATAACTTTAAAATTCCTGTTAAGAGTTAAATTAGGCTGGATAACTTTTTGACATGATGTTATACACACAAGATCCTTGTAAATGGGCAGGACATTGATTTATATTACCACCACCAAGAGCACTTTGGGTCTAACAGTCTAATATGTTTTCAGATAGCACTAGGTATGAAGATATGGTTGCATACAATGCACAGTTACAAAGGAATGCACCTATCAATCACAGTGGGACAAAATTTTCATGTAAGCATGGTACAATTGCACTCTAAATAAAGGTCAGTCAATTGTGTACATCTGTTTTTAGTTCATCTTCTGGAAATAGATGAATTAAATATTAATCATTTTTGTGTAAGTTTAAGAAGTGTTTATTATTTTCCAGCATTAAGAAAAATAAAATGCTAAATATCAATTCAATATTTTCTTGATATTAAAAATTCACTAAGAGGAACAGGGTATTGTCTCTAGCTGAGATTCATGTTTATGTTTATCAAAGAGTTAGTCTTTGTTAGTCAAATTAGTAAAATTTGTATAGCTGCTCATCTCACAAAGTGACTCTGAGTGACATATAAAACAACAAAAATCAATATATGAAAAATAAAAGTCCACATTAAAAGATAAATATTATAAAAATAAACATACAAACCATAGGCAAAAAGAAAAAAGGAGTAGTCACTTCAACAATAGAACCACCTGAGCATGTCACTGCTGACAATGGACCTGATTGTTTTGCAATTGGCTGGATTCATACAACTTACAATAATTCATGATCTATGATTTATACATTATAATGGCTGGGTTCAGATAATACATTAAGACAAACTATAATAATACTAATAATAGGTAACCAAAAATAAGAATGCCAAATCTAGACTAAACACCTGACTGATAGTGTGATGAACCATAATATTAATAAGGACAAAAATGCAAAACTCAGTCTAAACTTCTGGCTGACTACAACCAACTGTAATCATAATATACACCTGCCCATTCCAGATCCTAGAGAAGTATTGATAGGTGGACAAAAACACCAAGTGCTTGATATACAATATATGCAAATTTTTAAAAATTCACAGTTTTTCCCCTCTCCAAATCTTCTGTATCCTTAGTCAAATGAGAAGTCGCCCAGCCAGGACCACATTCAAAAAAGCTATTTTCCGAAGTTATCTTGATGATACTTTCCAGACACCTAGCACTGGAGGAGAATATGAAAAACATCTTGGTATACTGGGTCCTATCATTAGGGCTGAGGTGGATGATGTAATCCAAGTAAGTCTATGTTCAAAATATTTTAATAAAAGAGTAATTTGGATTTTTAACAACATTAAACATGAAAAATGTTTGAACATTGATAAATAGAAACAATTTCAGATTTTAAAAAGCCTATTTCCAATTTTTGTGTCTTACAACTATATGTTAATTAAATTATTTACACAAAGAATGTAACAAACATTTACTATGGATAGTACTGGAATCCAAATAGTGCTCTTCACATTATTTGGAATGAGCACCAACAGAAATAGGACCAGCTAAAATACTGGAAACATATCTTGAAATGTAAGAAGCTGGAGATCTTAGCTTCTTTTCTCTTTTTTGCAGAACCATTCTGTTACAGGGATTCTGAGCTTTCGTCAGAGACTGCTTTGAAGTTTGAATGAACCTGGGATCGAGCTCAGTCCCATATTGTCAATTTGAGAAGCCCTAGGGGAGGGAGGAGGGAAGCACTCACTAGAGTGCAATGGACATTTTAGATGTAAAATGGAAAAACTGCCAGGACAGGCCTCTAACTCTAAGAGGCCTGGAAAGTTATATCAGCAGATTTTATGAAATCTAGATGTATCCATCTAGCAAAATAGGAAATAATAAATTAGACCTCTATTAATTTTCTTACTCATATGATATTTACAACAATATTTAAATATCATTTTAAGTGTTTAAATATTTAAGATATATTCTCTCTCTCTTTCTCTTGTTCCTCCCCAGATTATGTCATACATTTTCAGTTTTTTTGTATTTTTACAAATCTTGCATTCCTTCATATCTCTCTCCCTCCCTCTCTTCCTCTCCCTCTTTCTCTCTCTCCCTCTCTCTCCTTCCCTCCTCCTCCCTCCCTCATCTCTCTTAGCGTAGCTCTTACTACAGAAGTTCAACACTCAGGAAATTCAATCGACTACTGTTGTGTATGGTGATACAAAAGTACAATATAATATCAGACATTTTTAGTACCATCTGAATAATACTCTGAGTCAACCTTGTACAGTTAACAACAGTAATTGAAGCTGGTTAACAACAGTTAACAACAGTAATTGAAGCTGGTTAACAACATTAATTGGGGTTGGTATATCCGTTGCTGAATAAAATCTGAAATCATATGACCCCGATGCTTAGTGGATGCAGTTCTGGCAGTCCATGGTTGTGTCATTAAGCAAACCCTACACTGTTATTAAGAGCAAGTGCTTACCGCTTGCCACCTTGTTCCAGTCCTCCCCCCCCGACTTTGCTTGTGGGAAGCTGGCAGGTGAGGTTGCAAATGGTAATTACCTAGCCATGGGACCCTGTGATGTCATAATTGCAAGCCAGTTGCCAAATATCTGAATTATGATTGTATGATTGTGGTGATGCTGTGATAGCTGCTACTACAAGGACTACCTTGTAAGACTGAATGCTGGCTGAAAGAGTGGTCCTTAAATCAGGACTGTTTTGGGGCAAGGCTCACACATAGCTTTATATGGCAGGATCCAAAGAAAAAGTTATTTGAATTCAATAAACTGGTGTAGGCTTTCCCAACCAGTGTTTGTTTGACAGTGTTGCGCGTCAGTTTGTGATTCAGGTGTGGATAACAGATTTCTGATGCTTCACCAACAACTGTGGTGAAATCTTCAAAGGCAAGGTGGTCTATTGTGTAGATCAGACAATTGAGGAGGAGCTTATTGGGTCCCTGTTGTTATAGCACGATGTCCTGAATTCTGATGGCTGTTTAACTAATCTTGTTTTGGACTGGGGCAGGTTGGTAAGGGTTGGTCTCTGATTGATTTTTTATGTTCGATACGAATTGGGTACTTTGATATCATTGGCTCTTGATTGGATCTTTGTTTATCCTGATTGGTCATTTTGAGTATACAGAATATACACTCAAAAAATAATAAAAGTAAATAAAATAAAAAAGAAATGTATTTTGTATAATGATATTTGATAAAATAATTTGTTTACAGTTTCAGTCCTTTGAAACACTCCACAATCTCTGACAGAAATTCAGGCTACAAAACTGCAAACAGTTGAAATTCTTCTATGTATAGTGTTGTGTTTTTTTTAAAACTCTTTATTAATCATTGACTGTTCAACTCTCCAGGTTCAGTTCAGAAATCTGGCCTCTAGACCATACTCACTTCATGCTCATGGCCTTCTCTATGAGAAATCTTCTGAAGGCAGAAGCTATGACGACCAGTCTCCTGAATTTTTCAAAAAGGATGATGCTATCATGCCAAACAGCACATATACATATGTCTGGCAAGTCACCAAACGGTCAGGACCAACAGACAATACAGAAAAATGTAAATCATGGGTCTATTATTCTGGTGTAAATCCGGTAAGATAAATGTCATAGAATATTGTTAAAAACAAAACTTAATAATCTTTATAAAGAAAACTTAATAAAAACATTTTAATTAACCTTAATGATTATATGCTTATCTATCTTCTAGCATATGCATTTTGCTTATTATCTTAGATTTGCAATTTCTTTCATGAAAAAGAATTATTTCGGTTTAGATTACCATTTTTTTCAGTATTGTTTGTAGGGTGATGAATTGTGGTTTTGTATTCTTTTCTCTAGATTTTGATCATTTTTTGGGTAGGTCAAATAGTTTTGAAAACTCTAATGAAGGAGAAATTTAGTAGCTATATTAATAACATTTAGTAGCTATATTAATAACATTTTTCCAAACATATAATCTCTTTTAGTACATTGTTTTGAATAAATATTGATTGAATATTCATGTTTATTTCTCTTTAAGATTAAATATATGTACTTTTGTGTATATCACCAAATGATTATTTTTCATACTGGATTTGGGTTGATTATTTTTACCTTTAATTATATGCTATTACTAAATGTTCATTTTAGTAATATTACTATTACTAGTGTTCATTTTTGTGTTTCTTTTTTGACATGAAAAATTAAATCACATTGAAATATATTTTGCAGGAAAAAGATATTCACTCTGGCTTAATTGGACCTATTTTGATCTGCCAGAAAGGCATGATTGACAAGTACAACAGGCCAATAGACATAAGGGAATTTGTCTTGTTTTTTATGGTCTTTGATGAGGAGAGAAGCTGGTACTTTGCAAAATCTGACAAAAGGACTCGTGTAGAGAAACTTATAGGAGTCCAATCTCGCCACACATTTCCTGGTAGAAATATTTCATTTCTCTTATATAAGATTTTCACTTACAATAAATCATTTTCATGCTAATGACAACATAATACTCAAGGTTATCTTTATGTTTATAGCAATAGCACTTAGACTTGTATACTGCTTCATAGTACTTTACAGCACTAAGTCAGTGGTTGCCAACCAGTGGGCCAGGGATGGTGGTCCACAGAGAAACGTCCCCCCAAAAAAACACTTCCCCAAAGCAATTAATCCCGGTTATGTTGGAACACAAGGTTGCACTGCTCACATGGCCCATCTATCTGCTGCCCCCACCCTTCGACTGAGCACAAACCTTACCTTGAGTAGAGCCACGTAAGCTGGAACTGGAAGGTAAGATCAATGGCGGGGGAGGGAAATCTGCTCCAGGGTGGCTTGCTGACATTGGTGGGAAAGTCAGTCCCATATTCCAGAGCTGTAATAATCACAGGACTGGCCTTTTGGTCATCCTGGAGCAGCTCCTCCAGTCCATGGCAGGCCGGTGAACCCGGGTGGTGGAGTAGCTGCTCCGGGATGAACAAAGGGCCAGTCCTGTGACTACTGCAGCTCTGGAATATGGGACCGACTTTCCCACCAATGTCAGCAAGCTACTGTCAGTCAAAATTCATATTAGTGGTCCACGAGATTTAAAATTATGAGTTTGGCGGTCCCTGAGGTCCAAAAGGTTGGCGACCCATGCTCTAAGTGGTTTCCAATGTCAGCATATTGCCCCCAACAATATGGGTCATTTTACTGATTTCAGAAGGATGGTAGACTGAGTCAATCTTGAATCAGTCAGGATCAAACTCCTGACAGTGGAATGCAGTTAGCCTGCAATATTGCATTCTAACCACTGCGTCACCACAGCTCTTAAGAATATAATAATTTATATTTTTTTCTATTTTTCTTATCCTAATAATAGTATGGACCTGTATTTATTCATTATTAAAAACAATCAGCTCAATTGTTAACTGGTTGCTTGTGTTAATATCAATCTATTAGATCTTACTTTCTCTTCTAGTCTTTGTATCTAAATAAAACAACTTTGTATACATACATTTTCAACTATGTTATAGTATACAGATAATATTCTTTTCTGCTTCCTAGATTCTATAATTATCCTTGCTCTCTCTTTAAATAAAATTTCAGAGATGCTATTTGATGAGAGGCACAAAAAATATATCTTTGATTCCTAAAGATGATTTTTGGCTCAGTCCTACAGGGTAGGTATGGAGGATGGGAACAGAAGGAGGGATTGCTTTGAATGGTGCCTTGAACTTATATAGCATAATGTTTGTGTCAGAATCACCAAAGCACTTCTGGATTGAAAGGATTATCTGGTGACATCACTGTTGGGGATGCCCACTTGGAGGCTCCCTTCATGTTCCCAGCAGGAGTTAAAGATTTTACCACACAACAACATTGGTCTCAAATGCAGGCTTGCTAACCTCCTGCCCAGAGTCTTAACCACATGAACCACCATGCTCCATTATCTCTTATATAAAAGGTGGAATCCAACTAATAATGATAAAGTTCCCAAATATTATGTTAAGAGTTCTATAACTGAGATTTTCAACTTTTTTTATTAACACAACTGTATTAGTGTATTTTTATTTGATAGGTAGTTATATCAAAGGACAGTATAAGATCTATTTTACTCTGATAACAATCTGTTGAGGTATGTTGGTCTGTCAGAATAACTGGCTCAAAGCTTGCATAGTGGAGTGAATGGGTAGACTAGAATCTGGGTCTTCCTCCTTTTAATCCAGTATCTTATTGACTGTAACACAAACAGCTGTGGAACTATTCAAGTCTAAATTGTTTTGCTCAGTTATTTTATCTCCCTTTCTATATGCAACACAATTCTAAAATAACAGAGTTGGAAGGGACTTTTGAGGTCTTTCAATCTAACCTCCTGCTCAAGCAGGAAAAATCAGTCAAAATCACGATTCTCACAACTGATTTTTCAAGAAGCTTTGTATAATTTGCTTTGATAAAATACATATTTAAACTATAAATCTACTGTACTTCCATTGGAATTTCCCAATTTGGCTATATCATACTCTTTAGAAGCTTAGAAGGTGGCTCCAGGTTATTACAAAAAAATGCAAGGTGAATTTGTAATTCATCTTTCTGGTATTACAGTGCCTAAATTTATTTAATCTGGCTTATTTTTTAATGATTTGTGTTATATTTTATTTAGACTAATCCATGCTGGACATTTGTGAATATAACAGTTAAAAATAAATATTTTTCCATCTCTCCTTGCACTACTATACTTAAAAGCAGTTGAAAACTTAATGAGAACTCGGAGAAAAAAATAGGCTTTTCCCAAATTCTCACAATGCTATTAGATTTTTAATCTGATGTCTGCTATATTAAATTGAACTGCAATGCTTTTTGTTTAATTTGGTCATATTTTTATTTTTAGCAATTAATGGGATCCCCTATCAGCTGCAAGGCTTGAAGATGTACAAAGATGAGAATGTTCACTGGCATTTGCTGAACATGGGTGGGCCCAAAGATATCCATGTTGTTAATTTTCATGGTCAGACATTCACTGAAGAGGGAAGGGAAGATAATCAGCTTGGAGTCATTCCTCTTCTTCCTGGTAAATAAATTCAGATCCACACATCTGTTTCTTGCTGAAATGACTTGAAATATTTCTAAGTAGTTGCATTGAATATAGATATAAGGCATTCATTAAAATATATTAGCCAAACAGGAGATAAGAGTATTGCGTATAATGTCTTGAATTGAACAAAATAAATATGGAAAATAAATATAATAACAGTGTGGAATTCACAATGCATTTCAGGTTGTAAACAATCTTAAGGGAAATAGGATATTCTTTAAATATAACAGCATTAATTACATAATACTCTTACTCTTAATTTAAGGTATTCTTTTGAAGTAGCATTATACAGCTGCAGTACATTGGAATTTTAATAGCATTAAAATTAACACAAATGTTTGAACTTCTGAAATAGTGAAATGTGCAAAATGACAGCACCTTAATTTTTGTAAAGTACATTTTGTAAGATACACCTTAACTTTTGTAAGATACACGTATTTGGACATCTCTCTATGAATGTATTATTAAAACTTTAAGCAATGCAGTTGTTCGCTGTAAATTTACAAAGAACTTTGTTTCCAGTAGCTTCCCAGATATGCTAAGACACTCAATTCTCCATCTAGATAATCTGAGAGAATTATGGCTAGCAATATAAAACTTCTACA
This sequence comes from Laticauda colubrina, assembly GCA_015471245.1. Classification (NCBI taxonomy): domain Eukaryota; kingdom Metazoa; phylum Chordata; class Lepidosauria; order Squamata; family Elapidae; genus Laticauda; species Laticauda colubrina. Next base: position 33,686,632 of record BLBF01000006.1, read on the forward strand.
TATGTGAAATAATAATCATAAAAGCATTCAGCTATTCCCAGAATACCTGAGCTCTGATCAGATTTAATGGCTGCCTATGGGACAACATATTCATGTGAATAAGAGGGAGAGAGGCTTATTCTACTTGTTTATGCTGTAAAATAAACCTTTATAAATAGAGAAACTTATAAATTAGGATTTAAGACTGTATAGAGATCAGTGGTGGAATTCAAAATTTTTTACTACTGGTTCTGTGGGTGTGGCTTATTTGGTGGGCATGGCTTGGTGGTCATGTGACGGGTAGGCATGGCCAACTCAATGTCACTCATATCAAGGGGTGCCTCACCTGGCCTCTCTCCTCCCAGCCATTCCTTGTCACCCAGCCTCAACTTATCTCTAGTTCTGTAAAAATGTTGTTCACCTTTTTTGACTTTATCATCTGCATATTATAGATGTACTTTCATGGACCACTGAAAAGAATAAATGGCTTACATGCTTTACTCAAGAGTGTGGTAGGCAACAGACTTTTAAGGGGCTGCCACAAAGAAAGGGGGACAATGTATTTTCCAAAGAAGCAGGACGCAAACAAGAAGCAATGGATGGAAACTGAACAGAGAGAAGCAACCTAAAACTAAGGAGAAACTTCCTGACAGTGAGAACAATTAACCAGTGGAACTGCCTGTTTCCAGAAGTTCTGATGCTCAATTACAGGAAGTTTTTGAGAAAAGACTGGACAGCCATTTCTCTGAAATGGTATAGGATTCACCCCAATGTCCCTTCTAAGTATTATTCTGACATCTTTCCCAGGATTTCTGCTCAGAGTTTGGCATCCTCAGTTTTCTTGCCTGAGGTGGGGGTTGGACTAGAAGACCTCCAAGTCCCTTTTCAACTCTTGCTAAACACATATGTATTTTATGCTCTGGACTATTGACATTGAATGCATGTAAACCCTGACAAATATGTAGTAGCCCTGGGCAAAAGAAAGGCAGAAAAATCACTCAAGGTGTAGGGACAAGTGTAAAATATTAACACATGATAAATAATGGAAGAATTAAAAATAATAGCACAAAGTTTTATCTCTCTTGCTCTCTTCCTATTTTTTTCTTTCTTTCTCTCCCTTCCTCTCTCTCTCTCTCTCTTACACACACACACACACACACACACACACACACACACACACACACACACAGAGCGCACTTAACAGACAAGCATTTTGGAAGCAGCTCCTTTAAATTTCTCCAAGGCTGGAGTGGATTCCTCCACCTCGTCAGACCGCACTCCTTCTCACTCCAGATACTTTAAACTCACAAGGGGAAAGTGATATTTGCAGTGTCCATTGGAGAAGCTGCTTCCAAAATGCATTTCTTTTATGTTGCAAAAGTGCTCCAAGGCTCAATTCACCCCCACCCCCTCTGCCAGACCACACTCTTTCTCATTCCAGATACTTTAACTCACACGGGGAAAGTGATACTTGCAGCGTCCATGCCTCTCTCCCTTTCCCCCGGGGAGAAAGTGGACGTGGGGAACGGAAAGCTAGGAAAGCGATCGCAAATGAGTGACCAGGTGACTGGGTTGGGGGGGTGGCCAGGCAGGGGTCGCCACCGGTTTGGCGACCCATGCCAAATAACTGCTACCGGTTCACCCGAGAAGGTGCAAACAGTTGAATACCACCTCTGACAGAGATCCAGTTTTCATTCTTACAAGATCTCCTATCCAATGTTGGAAGACTGAAAATATTTAAGGGACAAGTGCTGTAGAACTCCTATTGTAACATATAGGGCATATCTTCTTGGACGGATGTCCCCCAAATTCTTCCTGTATCAACCAACAATTTGTTCCATTAACTTTAAGTATAATTATAAACCTGAATTTTCTGTCTAATCTCTGGTTAAATTTAACATGCTGTCCTATTCACCATATTATTCAAATTCTTGGAATTTTAACCTTTTTAAAAAATTAGCATGTCTCCTCTCTGTTTTCAAGGTATATTCACCTCCATCAAAATGAAACCATCCAAAATTGGCACATGGCTTTTAGAAACAGAAGTTGGTGAAAATCAGGAAAGAGGAATGCAGGCTCTCTTTACTGTCATTGACAAAGGTAACAGAGTTTAACCATACTAATTTTACAAGGCACATTAGCTTCATTACAAGTTTGTGCAACAACAAAAAAGGGTGGGGGCCTATTCTGAGGTCCCAAGTTTGTTTTGTTTTTTTAATTTATTTACTTATTTACTTATTTACTTATTTACTTATTTACTTATTTACTTACTTATTTATTTATTTATTTAGAATAGCATGTCGATGACATCACTGGCACATTCCCCAGTTAGCAGGCATTACAAATATTTTGAAGATTGGGGGAAGGTACATATACCATGTTAATATCATTACTATATAATCTGCTTGTGCCTTTGCCTCTTCCTAGCTGGGCATATTAAGCTAGGTACAACAGAATAGAATAGGATAGGATGGGATAGGATAGGATAGAATTCTTTATTGGCCATGTGTGATTGGATACACAAGGAATTTGTCTTGGTGCAAATGCTCTCAGTATACATAAAATAAAAGATACATTCATCAAGAGTCAAGAATCATAAGGTACAACACTTAATAATAGTCATTGGGTACAATAAGCAATCAAATCATATTAGAAAACAGTCAATATAGAAATCATAGCTTTCTCTCCTGTTGGGTTTAACAGAAGTTCTCTGCTTAATGACAGAATTTAGGAAAAGCTAATAAAACACTTCGATGCCACCTCTTTCTCCCTCTGTAGATTGTAAATTACCAATGGGACTGGCAAGTGGGATAACACAAGACTCACAGATCAGTGCTTCAGGTCATGTTGGTAGGTTGAATTTTAAAGCTGTTGTGACAAAAATCTTGTTATTTGGAAATCCTATATCCAGAAGTTCATCTACTGAATTGTGTGGCTCTAATGAACACCAAATTCTATAGATTATTATTAAATTATACCTGGGGCATATTTTCATTTTATTTGTATGGTACAAGAAATAATTGTCTCATAATATCAAGAAGCAGGGCAAAAGAACATTAATTAGTAGTATATAGTGGCCCCCTAGCATGCAGTATTCAAATTATTTTTGGAACATTTTCAGATTTTTTTTGTTTTTACTTCTTGGTTCCAGTTCTTTTAGAACAGACACTTGATAATCGATAATTTCCAATATTTGACTTTGGGCCGGTCATCCTCTCTCAGCCCAACTCACCTCACAGGGTTGTTCCGGAGGGGAAAACAGAAGAAGGAACCATTGTTAGGAATGTTGGCTGCCTAAAGTTACTTGTAAAAATTATAAAAGAGGGATACAAATAAATATAAATTAAAAACTACAAATATTTCATGTTATGAAAATAATATATTTTACAATTGTTTTAGTAAAAAACAAACGTCAACATGGAAAGCAACCATAACTCGTTGACATTGTTCTGCAAAATGTATTTTCCATATTTCTGTACAGGTTATTGGGAGCCTAAGCTAGCAAGACTGAATAATCCAGGAAAATATAATGCTTGGAGCATCATAAAGAAGGAACATGAACATCCATGGATCCAGGTATGAATTAAGATGCATAAGGGGGGAAACCCCAAGTAAAATGACTTAAGCTTGTTGCATTCATCGGCTGAGGAGTCTTTGGCTTCTTCTCAGCATTAGAAATGGTAGCACAAGAGAGCAGGCATTCAAGAAGAGTAATCTTGGACAAGATTAGTAAAAAATGAATGAAACTAATTACAGAATTATGGACACTGCTTTGTATCAAATATAAGCCCAAATTATAGTGAAATCAATAATTTGTACTCTTGCCTCTTTACTTCCACCTATGTAATGGGCTTGAATTTTCTCTTTTCTGGACAGGAGGAATAGTTTCCACCTGTTTCTAATGTTCACTGTCATGATCATTAATTTTTGCCCTTTTGCTCTTAACTATATCAGAACCAACTTTCACAAGAACACAGGTAAAAATGTTTTGGTTTAGAAAGAAGGAGGCATATGGCCTCCATCTTCCTTACTGGCGAATATCAAGTCAGAGATAGTTCTGTCTATCAAATCAAACTGTAGATATTTCAAAAATATCTACACTTTGTTTTTTGAAAAGGATCGTTTATAACTTCTTCATTGGGCTCCTGATATTAAGCACTAACAATGGCCTTTATTTCTTGTTCATTCATTTTGATCCAGAGGATGTTTCTCTAATGACCAAAATAAAATATCATATGGCCATTGAGATTATGTGATGTTTTGCTTAGCAACCATGATGCTTAGTGATGGAATTTTAGATCTCATTGTGGTTACTAAGCAAGAACTATAAGCAAGTGCCTCCACATGGTGAATGTAGATAATTTAGGAATATAAATTATAAACAGAGTGATATCACTGCTCAAAAGATCAAGTCCTATTTCTGAGTTTTAAATGATTACAAAAAGAGAAAGGCAAACATCAAATACATACAGAATATTAACTGATTCAAATTTGGGCTGTAAGGTGTAACCTCTCAGAGTTTAAAGAGATGATTAGAACCTATATTTAACTCTTTTCTTACTATAAAAGCGATACATTCTTCTAATTTTAATCTGATTTTTAGTGTTGTTAAATTTTTAAATGCAATTTTAATATGATTTTAGAGGCATTAAATTTAAGTAAGGAATTTAATTCTAGGGAAATAAATTGTTATCTTATTCCCTCAGGCATGGAATTAAGAAGCCAAACTAAAAGCAAGTAAATGCTTTTTTGTGTACAGAAACAAGAAACAATGTTTGAAATGGCTGATCTGTTTCGTTCTGTACTTGATCCTCCTTCTACAATAAATCTATTGTCACTGATACAACAGTTTATTGCAACATCACAATGTGATTTGGTTGTGGAAATCATCTTGGAATATATTCCTATTCTTGAGTCATGAAGAATATTAATATTTTAAAATTAACGTGTTGTTTTTGTCACCTTAAATTAGGGGAGATTGTGAATTAAATGTACAGGATAAGAAATATTTGAAAATTGATTTCCTGCTTGGGAGAGCGGATGTGTTAGAAAGCAAAATATTGATATGCACTTAATTTAATTATACATTCATCTCTACAACTCTGACCATAATCAGTCATTTACTTATTTAGTGTATTGGTTTAGTCTTCCTTATTAGCTCTGCAAACATTTATCAAAGCTGTACAATAATATGAGTGTTATATTTTAATTTGAAATAATAATCATTTATTATTTTGATTTTCTTTGTGAAAGGAAACATGACTGCTACAAAGATATTCAGATTCTGCATATTATTTAATATATACAATTTTATATGTGGTTCCTACATTGTGTAATGCTATAGTTTGCTAGGTTCACACATTCTATATGTAATTATGAAATTACAAAGGTTTAGCAATTAAAAGAATATAAAATTTGACATACCATGGCTTAGTGTCATACATGAATCCAGTTTTCACATTACTGTATTTCAGATCAAGAGCATTCTGGTTGGCTCTGCTTTTGAGAATACCAGTAGTCTTAGACAACAGAGGGTGAAGACTTGCGTAAAACATATCATTTGCCTTGTATGCCATATATTGGCTTACATTAGAATGTTCTACCATCAAAGATTTCAACCTTCAGTATGTTTTGTGTTTGTAAATTGATAGAGAAGGTGCTAAACCTTCTTGTCATTTATCTGAGACAGAGTTCTTGAACCAATCCTGTATTTCCATCCATTATGGTACAGAATATCTTTTAACCGAAGAAATGTAACTGGGATAATATTGATTCATAATTTTTCTTGTTATTGTATAGGTAGACCTACAAAGACAAGTTGTCATCACAGGCATTCAGACCCAAGGAGCCATGCAACTACTGAAACATTTGTATACTGTGGAATATTTTGTTACCTACAGCAAAGATGGGCGAAAGTGGATTATTTTTAAAGGAAGACATTCCAAAACACAAATGGTTTGCATGTTTCCTCTGCATGAAATCCTCATTCTTTTTTTCTGCTTGAAAATATATATAAGTAATGTTAAGAGTTTTTATCCTTGAAAAAGCTAATATATGAAACAGAATAGTATGAAAATTATATATTCTCTATACGCCTCTTAAATTGATAAAAATCTTATATTTGTTGTCTTGTTCTTTTTCATTTTGTTTTCTTTTTACAGAAGTAGGTTTCTAAATATAGATTAATTTTTAATGAGAAATAGAGGTGCAAAAACTAGAAAATATTTAATTAGTGGGTAGGAAAGAATGTAAATTATAGGCAGTTAATTTCTCCTCTTCCTTAACTTGTAAATAATAATAAAAAATATTGAAAGGAGAATTGTAGCTGGGAACCACATGTATGATTTAAGGTACTTTAATACCAATGTATTTATTAACAAATATATAAAGAATGCTTGTGATGATATTAGAGATATGTTGAATGTGGATAAGAATACCTGTGTACATTTGTTTACAGATGATGTATCATTGCTGTTTTAAACACCAAATTATTTGTGATAAACATTAGACAGATTGTATGATACAATGAGGAATCTGAATCTGAATATATATATGTGTGTGTATGTGTGTGCCCGCATATATATATATATATATATATATATATATATATATATATATATATATAATAAACAAGCACCAAGAAAATAAAGCAAGTAAATGTAGCAGAACTCTTGCAATATGAAAGAAAATTTCTGATCCTCAGTTCCCACTGAAATAATTCAGTGCTTGTTTTGATGTGCAACCTTACTGAAAACCAATAATTGCTCAATACTGAATAGGCTTAAAAGTCACTTTAATTTTCCAGATGCAAATATTTTTAAATAAGATATATTTTTAAAAATGAGACATAATTTACAGAATTTGGCCTTTTTTTCCTCAGCATTTTGAGGGTAATTCAGATGGTACCAAAGTAAAAGAAAACCACATTGATCCTCCTATTATTGCCAGATATATTAGGCTGCATCCAACCAAGTTCCACAACAGACCTACTTTCCGCATTGAACTGTTAGGTTGTGAAGTTGAAGGTAAGACATAAACAGATGTTTGACACATGCATCAATTCCATTTAATGTTATCAAAAACACTGAAAGTGCAAAGAGAAACAAGATTTTATACAAGGGCTGAATATTAGGGGGGAAGAGATTAAATTACTTGACCAAACCATCTGTAGAAATATAATTCCAAACCTTCTGGTATTTTTTCCTGAATATGATAGGATTAGAGAAATCTAACAAGGATATGTACCTAAAACAGGTTGCTCTTTGCCATTGGGTATGGAAAATGGGGCTATCAAGAATTCAGAGATTACAGCCTCTTCTTATAAGAAGACTTGGTGGAGTTCATGGGAACCATCCCTTGCACGACTCAATCTGAAAGGACGAACAAATGCTTGGCAACCAAAGGTAAAAACAAAACAAAGTCACCTGATTATTTTTGTGATTGAATTCTTTTAAATTGTTAGGTTTCCATTAAATTAAATGCTTCAGGTAGTTCCCATCTAATAAGCGGTGGCATCAAACAGAAGTGAGAGCAGAGAACATGGCTGATATGATTAGTATATTTTGAATTATGTTGAATTGTTACTTACATAGTGGCTAATATTTCTTCCCACACTTTTATTTCTCCCTAGTAAAGTTACTTCACCAATTATGTGGCAGCAGTTTCAGAGTTGTATGTCAGTTAATACTGTCTCTCTGATTGGTATTCTTTATGATATAGGAGTCTTTAAACAATTGCTTATTGTATTCATGAAATCATGGAATCATAAGGCTGGAGGGGACATTCTAGGTCTTCTGTCCAGGGCAGGAGTCCTTGTTCTATCCCAAATAGTTGTCCAATCTTTTCTGGAAAACCTCCAGAGATGAAGCACCTGCAAATCTGGGAGATGATTTGTTTCACTGATAATTGTTCAGATTAGAAAACAGTTATATTGCAAGAATTAATACAAGAAGCATCCTTGAAGAAATGTGCTCTGAGCATTAAATGTGCTCTATTTTTATAAGACAGGAAAGTAAAACAGAGGGAGGAGAGAGTCCATTAATTCTACAGTAGGTAAAGTCTATACCAGTGGTTCCCAAACTTTTTCAGTCCATCGCCCCCTTTGTGCTAAAAACTCATCATCGGTGCCCCGCACCCGGGGGTGAGATTTAAATTTCTCTGGGTGTGGCCTAATTTGAGGGTGTGGCTTGCTGGTCACGACTGGCTGGGCATGGTTTGCTGGTCATGTGACCAGATAGGTGTGGTTTGGTGGTCATGTGACTGGGTGGGCATGGCCAGGTGACTGGCAAACCAAATACAAGTGGTCCTCACTTAATGGCTGGTTGTTTAGCAAGTGTTCTAATTTATGAGTGGCCTCCTTAGAGCTACTTGACCTGTTTTGGGAGTTTTGATAGCCACACACACACACACGCTCCCACTCCCTTCTAACCCTGCTGGAGCAGGTCGTTGGACTAGAATCAGCAAACATCTCTGATTAGATTCTAGTTGTGAATAAAATCTAATCAGAGATGCTTTGCCAATTCTTGTTGATTTATTTTTCTTTATTTTATGTTGCTGAATTGCATTGACATGTGTGTCCCTTCTTGTGCACAACCCAGAAGCTTTTGTGATTCTTTGCAGCAAAAATTACCGACCTCTGGCTTTGCTCAACTTTTCAAACGTGCCACCACTGCTGCATTTTAGGTGCCAGCCTGCAGGTCCACTCCATTGAGTCTGCTGCACTGGAGGGACTTGCCCAAGCAAGTCCGAGTGAAGCAGTGCACCAAGTTAATGGGGTGAGCCTGAGAGAGGGAAAGAGAGAGAGAGAAAAGAAAGAGAGAGAGAAAGAGAGAAGAACGAGAAAAGGGAAATAAAGAAAAAGGGACTGATGAAGAAAGAGGGGGGGGATGGAAGGAAGAGACAGAAAGAAAAAGAAATAAAGGAGGGAGGGAGGGAGGAGAAAGATAATGAGATATCTATTCTAGTCAAATCACCTGCTCCAGCAGGATTTGAAGGGTGTGTGTGTGTGTGTGTGTTCTTGTAATTTACCAGTACATTTTGGTTTTGCCTTCTTCAGAATTGGCACTTTAAAACATTGGGGAAAAGTAATTTTTTAGGGTGGAGATCTTGGCCAATGGATCTTGTTTAAAGAGTCAACAAAATGTGAGTTTCCTGATAGTCTTGACCATGTTTCCTCCACAAAACATTTAATAGAAGCCAAAGATGTTTCAATTCTCTCTCCCCCTCCCTCCCTCCCTCCCCCCTCTCCTCCCCCTTCTTCCCAGACTGGCTTTGCTCTACTTTCCCAATGTGCCTGCGGGGCCAGCGCTTCGAACATGGATAGATGGATGGATAGAGAGACAGAGAGACAGACAGGTAGGTAGGTAGGTAGATAGAAATATTGGTAGATAGGTAGGTAGATCGGTCGGAGGGCAGGCAAGCAAGCAGGCAGACAGAAAGAACAGACAGACCTTTTGGATGGATGGATGGATGGATAGGTAGGTAGATAGGTAGGTAGACAGAAAGACAGGCAGGCAGGCAGACAGAAAGAACTTTTGAATGGATGGACAGAACATGACAGCGGCGGCACTTTGGGAAAGTAAAGCAAAGTTGCCTTCCCTGGGCTACCTCAACCCTGCCCTGCTCCAGGAAGGAGGGAACAGCACCGCCCTCTACAACATGAGTGTCCCAAGAGGGGGGGGGGCAGCATTGGAGGCTGATCGCTGGCAGGAGGGGCACCCTGTGAACTTGCTGTCAGGCACGGCAACTACAAAGAGGGGCGGGCTTGGCTGAGCAGGATCTTGGATATTGGGCCTGTGGTCAAAGCCCCCCTTCTTCTGCCTCCCCCTAGGTCAGGGGTCTGCAACCTTAAACACTCAAAGAGCCATTTGGACCTATTTCCCACAGAAAACAAAACACCGGGAGCCCCAAGACATGGGTGGGCATGGCAACTCAATGTCACTCCCACTGAGTCATATTACAACCCCTCCCAGGTTTTGTGGTTTTCTGTGTTTTCTATGGGGAACAGGTTGCTCTCTCTCTCCTCCATCCCTCTCCCATCTCTATCTTTCTCCCTCTATCTCCCTCTCCCTCCTTCTCATCTCTCTCTCTCTCTCTCTCTCTCTCTCTCTCTCTCTCTCTCTCTCT
>BLBF01000006.1:33696745-33734962 GCA_015471245.1 Laticauda colubrina
TCTCTCTCTCTCTCTCTCTCTCTCTCTCTCTCTCTCTCTCTCTCTCTCTCTTTCTTTCTTTTCTTTCTCCCTCTCCTTCTCTTTCTCTCTCCTATAACTTTCTCTCTTTCTCTCTCTCTATGCCTCTTCCTCCCTCCTTCTCTCCCACTTCCCACAACCCTTCCCAACTCCCACACCCAGGGAATAACTGGAAGGAAATTTGGCCGTGTTCTTTCTGTCTCTGGAAAGCTTGCATTCCAAAAGGGAATGAGAGTCAGGCTGTTGACCTCACAGTGCTATGAGGTTGCTACCTTAGATCGCTGCTGAATCCTTGCAAAACTGGGCAAAGACACAGAGAGGGGAGCAGACAGAGCTGAATTGAGCCGAATCTCTCTCCCTCCCTTTGTATCTCTCCCTCTCTCTCTGTGTTATCTCACTCTCTCCTCTCTCTCTCAGAAAGCCCTGTGCGCTCTCCTTGGGGCTCTTCACTGTCCCCTTTTCTTTCTTTCTTTTGGAAATCTGGGCTGGCTGAAGAATGAGAGGAGGAAGAAGGGGAGGAGGGAAGCCTCCATCACGGCTTCCACTCGTTCTTCAGCTAGGCCGGATTTCCAAAAGGAAGGAAGAAAAAAGGAAAGAGGAGAGTAGAGCATACAGGGCTTTCCAAGAGTGTGAGAAGCTTCTTTTCCTTCTTCGTGGCGAGTTTTTGGAAATCCAGGTTGGCTGAGGAATGAGCGCAAGCCGAGGCGGAGGCTTCCTCCCTCCCTCTCCTCTCGTGCACCCACCAGGCTCCACTGGCTGTTCGCTGCTCTTGCAGCACCCTTGCAGCACCCTCAAATTTACTGCACTTCACTCCATCCCCTCCTCCTCCTCCTGGAGCCCATTACAATGCGATGCATCAGATCTGCCGCATTCGAGCCGCATTCGGCTCCTGAGCGGTGCAACAGTCAATGGGGTGACCCTGCAGAGCCTCGAACACCCCCTCCCCGCCGGCCTCCTTGCCTCTTAGCACCCCCCTAAGGCATCCCACCGCCCCCCCCCCCCCCGAGGAACCACTGGTCTATATGATTGGAGATCATCTTTGGGTTTGTGTTGCTTAAATTTAGGGTAGATAGGCTTCATGTGTTCTCTTAGATTTTTAATAGCATTTCATTTACATATCAATGAGTTCAGATTTCCTGCGCACTTTTGTATGACTCAATTAGTTGCAGGTTGTACATAATTAGGGTTCAACTGCTAAGAGTAGCATGATAGGGTGACCTTTATTAATCCTTTAGGTAAACAACAAAGATCAATGGCTACAAATTGACCTGCAACATCTTACAAAAATAACAAGCATAATAACTCAAGGAGCCACATCAATGTCTACAGCAATGTATGTGAAAACATTCTCCATCCATTATACTGATGACAATTCAACATGGAAGCCTTATTTGGATGTTTGCACTTCCATGGAAAAGGTACCAATTACTTAACTTACTAATGGATTTGGTTACCTAAATTATGTCTTCCAACTTTATTATTTATTACTACATGTATGGCATTATATTGGGGACATATTAGGCCAAAAAAATCTTCATGATTCCTTTTATAGGTTTTAATCTATGCTTTGGGAATTAGTGACTCTGTACTATCTCATTTGGTTTTGTTACAGCTCCTATAGTTTGCCATAGTACAATTTGTAATTAGGTGGGCATCAGAGGCCCCTTTATTAATTCAGAGAAAGCAAAGGGTACAGTGGGAACAGTGGTTGATAATCGTGGGATGTGTTAGCGGATCGATTTGCAGACTAGTTTCCTGGAAAGATCACTGCTCAAAAACCCGTACCATCATGGAATCTTATCACAGATCAATTATAATTCATGTCTCCTGTGGGACATAGCCCTAATATTCTTACTATAAAAACTACAAACCAATACTGGAGTGCTTCATAAATATTGTCAGAATCAATTTGGTTTAGCTTGCATTCCAAGCATGGCTATCAATATCATGAAGTATTTTTTAAACTCATACTGTTTTACCAATAAAGGAGAAAATGATGGCAATGTGCATCAACCCAGAAATCTAATGAAGCCTAAAGGGCCTGCAAAGACAGTAATCACCAAAGCCATGTCCCATATTTTTCCCTATGGCTGAATTTTTCCATGAATTCCAGTATATGACATTTCTCCAATTAAAAGCACTTGGAGTGTGCCATCAGTCAGGACAATACATGCTTCACAATTTGAATTTGACAAAGCTCATTGGTAGTCAATAATATTTATTTCAACTAATGGAACAATAGTTGAAATCATAAGGCAACTTGATTTTATTGATCTTATTTATTGATCTAAATTTTGCAGGCTTACAAATTACATGTTACTGAGGTGATCTGAGACAGAAAATAATTTTTCTGGTGATATTCTGTGAGAATTTTGAGGATTTATGTTTTAAATGTTCATTCATTTGCAAATGATGCTAATTTATTATTTTGTTTTATGTTTAGGTTTTCACAGGAAATATTAACACTGATGGTCATGTCAAACATTTTTTCAAGCCACCTATATTGTCCAGATTCATTCGTATCATCCCTAAAACATGGAATCAATATATTGCACTCCGGATAGAACTGTTTGGTTGTGAAGTTTTTTAAGGCTTGGACAGAAGACTATCAAATCAAGCAACTTCAATGTTTCAAGTTTTCTTATTACTAACTCTGCTTTATAAAAGGAAACAAAAACAAAAGCATAATAAAACTGTATTAGCATAAAAAAGCTATCCTTCTCAAACAATTTTCAGCTATAGCTTTCAAATAACTTTGAAAATATCAATCAAAATATCATAACTGAAGTGACTTTACAATAATTCTAGTGCCACTTTAATCATGAATGTACATCCTAATACAATAAAATCTTATTTTTTTTGCCAGTTCCATGTTCCTTCTGTTTTTCTCTTCTCAAATAGATATCATTTCATTTCAATTTTTTTGTTGTGCTTTCTTCTGAGGGCCTATAATGAGAATATTTACATTAATTAAATTTCAGCAGATACTGATAGGCCTGTGATGGTGAACCTATGCCACGTGTGCCGGAAGTGGCATGCAGAGCCATCTCTCTGAGCATGCCAGTTGTTGCCCATTGCTCTTCCAGGTTCTGGTGCGTGCATGAACGCTGGCCAGCTGGTCTTTGCATGCATGCGAGCGCCAGAAAGCAGAATAGCAACTCCCTGGTGGCATGTGTGTTGAGGAGCTGCTTTTCCGGTTTCCAGCACTCCCACATGCACGTGCTGGGGAGCTGCTCTTCCAGTTTCTGGTTCTCCCTGGTGCATGCACTCCCATTTTGTCACTCAATGTGGAAAAGTTTCACGAACATTGCTCTAGGTCAACTGAGCTGATCTAGAAGTTAAAGTTGGTCCTGGTTGGTACATAGATGATTTATCTGAAACATCTATGCTAATAAGATGTATTGGGAAATTGAAAAAGGCAATAGCATTTAATGGTTCACTTAAGGTTGCCAGCACAGGCAACTTTTAATGTAGGCAGATAACAGTAACTGTTAAATAAGAGGCATGAATGCTGATATTAATAGTGCCTTTCAACAGTTTCTATGAATAATCTTGGGTCTGAAGAATGAATCAGTGACTAATATAATGAATTTATAATCATTCATTTCAATTAACTTTCTAACATCTACCAAAAATGAATCAATTCCAATGAATCAATAAGCATATCCAAGCCCAATATATACAATATATACCCAATTATTCCTCAAATAAACACATCCCTGGCTATTTTTGCAAATTTCCATGTTTTAACATTTCTCTAGTTTTACAATCTCACAATATTTACTACCTTTTCATCATTTTTTTCTCAAAAACTAAATGTTACAGCATAAATTTAAATTCCAAACTTTCACATTATTACCTCCATTACAACAGAGATATATTTAGTACTCCTTTCAGCATTCCTTTCGTTTCTTTCCAAATAATTTCATAATCTTTATTGTTATTTCCATTCACCTTCTAATATTTTAGCCTTTCATTCATGGACACTTGGAAGCTTCTGCTGCTTTCATGAAAGTAGCAATTCGAGCCAGGTTAGCATAATGGTTAGCATAAGTGCTGGCTTAGAAACCAGGAGATTGAGTTCCAGTCCCACCTGAGGCATGAAAACTAACTGGATATTTTTGGGCCTGTCATTCTCTCTCAATCCAACCTACCTCACAGGGTTGTTGTCATGGAGAAAATAGGAGAATTGGGTATGTTTGCCTCCTTGAGTTACTTATAAAGTAATAAAGGTAAGATAAAAATCTAATAAAGTGATGTTATAATTAACATAAAAGGGAATGAGGCATGTGCTGTGATGACATAGTATTTCATCACTGACCCACCTGACCATACCTGTTAGGCTGCTGCTTTGTTTATAGTTAAACCTACACCATAACTTTCATATATATGTTTGTCAACTGTTTCCTGAAATCAGACCATTTCCATTCAGATCTATTACAATTTCTCCTTTTCCTTTAGTTTCACAGACACAAACCATATCTATCTATCTATCTATCTATCTATCTATCTATCTATCCATCCATCCATCCATCCATCCATCCATCCCTTGCCTGTAAAATGTACTTCTCTTATATTCCAAATTAAAGTCCTCCATACATGATAATCATCAACAGAATGGCCAACAAATACTGATTTCAGCTTCCCATATTTTTGTTACCAAGTATGTTTAGAGGCAGAAGTAGATTAAGATAGCAAGCTCCCTTATAATGTTGCATGCAGCCTTCCCTGCCAGTGATAAGGACAGCATCGGCCAGTTTTGGTAATACTTGATTGTTCTACCATAAGAACCTTAAGCACACTTATATTATTCTATGCAAGCAAAGAGGCAAGACAACAGGCTTCTTTCATGGCTATCCCATTAACTAGGAAGTACATGCATGTATAATAACATTCAAGATACTCTGCGCCAAATCAGAAAGCTCAAACTGCCCAGGGAGCTGCTAATCCAGTCCTACAGAGGAATCACTGAGCCTGTCATCTGCACCTCTATAACTCTCTGGTTTGGTTCTGCAATCCAACAGGACAGACACAGACTTCAGAGGAGAATTAGGACTCCAGAAAAAACAATTACTACCCACCAGCCTTCGATCGAGGACCTGCATACTGCACGAGTCAAAAAGAGGGCTGTGGAAATATTAACACATCCTCACATCCCAGACATAAAAAAAAAAAAAAAAATATTTGCACACCCTCACATCCCGGACATGAACTGTTTCAACTCCTTCCCTCAAAACGACGCTATAGAGCATTGTGCAGAACAACTAGACACAAGAAGAGTTTTTTCCTGAAAGCCATCACTCTGCTAAACAAATAATTCCCTCAACCCTGTTCAACTCTTTACAAAGTGTACACCACTATGACTGTTAATCTTCTCATCACTCCTGATCACCCATCCCCTCCCTCTTGTGACTGTATGAGTGTAACTTTGTGGCTTGTATCCTTATGATTTATATTGACTGTTTCCTAGTATGATTTGATTGCTTCTTGTACCCTATGACTATCACGAAGTGCCGTATCTTGACTCCTGACGAATGTATCTTTTATTTATATGGAGAGTGTTTACACCAAGGCAAATTCCTTGTGTGTCCAATCACACTTGGCCAATAAAGAATTCTGTTCTGTTCTGTTCTATTCTATTCTATTCTAATTCCTGAAATCCGTAATAAAATTTTATTTCCTCCGCAGCAGGCCTTTTGATTTATCCTGTCTCTTCTCACCCCCACCAGTTATCCTTGGTTTAGGATGGTCATGATTATTGCTTCTTTTACATGCCTATTAAAAAATGCACGCAAGATCGCTTGGTACTTATCGCTCAGGCACAAACAACCCAAGTGACTCCGAGATTCAGGTCCAGAAGTTCCTTGACTATCGACTCCACGGCACACCCGGCTCTCACCAGACTGCCTGTTTTTTTCCCCCCCCGGGGAAAGCCCGATAAAGACGTTAAAGGCGTTTGAATCTCACACATTTCCCACCGCCTCTGGGCGTCCAGACTGGCGAACTTCGACTGCCCCCCCCCGTGCCTTTCTTCCTCTCAGCCGTTGATCCCATCTATCTGCCCGTCACCAGACTTCGCCACGTGAGAACAGGAGGGAGAAAAAAGCATGGCAAAGAACCGAGGACGGCGGAAAGCGGAAAGGTCATCACGGCAATAAACCGCCCCTAAAACGGCGGTTGAGAACGTTTTGAGGTTCGGGTTTGCCTGGTTAACACTCCACGACACGTGAGATGTTTCCTATTCTGGAAACTTCTCTTCTAGTTCCACTGACGTCACAGCCCTCCCGAAGCAAACAAACAAAAAAAAAAACCACCACCACAACGCGCCGGTTAAAACAAGAAAAAGCAGGAAGAGAGAAGCGACGACCTTTCAAAATAAAAGCCCACGGTGTGGCGGGTGTGGCCTGAATTAAAAGCAATCCGATTGGCTGCTCTGCAATCAACCAGTCACCCCCCCCCCCACCTCGTGAAGATTTGGACTTCCCTTCTGTCTCTTCCACCCAATCCCAGGTGCCAAACGAAAAGCCAGGAGGCGGGACGATTGACTGCGCAGGGCCAAGGTGCCTTTGGTCGCGTGGGTTGCCGGTCGGGCGACTGGTCGCGAGGTCGCTGGAAGCGGGAGTTTGAGTGGGCCCCGTTGCGGGGGCTCGTCAGATGGAAACGCCGGGTGTCTTGGACGGGCTCCGGTCCCGGTTGTTTCCGAGCCGCGCGAGGCGGCCCCCGCGGCCTCTTGGTTGCGTCTTGCCGACGACTGTGCTGTGTGGCTACGGTTTCTTTGCCAACTTGCGACCGTCGGAACCTTTCCTCACACCTTACTTGTTGGGACCGGACAAGAACCTCACCGAGACCCAGGTGAGATCTTTTCTCTCATTGACCCAAAAGTGATGTGTGGTTTTTTTTACCCGCCCCCGAAAAGGCAACGGGACTTTTGTTTTTCCTGAGGACGTTTCACTTCTCATCCAAGACGCTTCTTCCGCTCTGACTGAATGGTGGAGGATGGAAAAGTGGAGCGCACACATAAACTTTCAAGGGGGCCTCAGCCACTTTCAGAAAGAATGCTTACTAGCAGATGACTGCAAGGAACAGAAATCAAAGTCAAGAGAAACATTTCTGGTTTCAATTATCTATTAATGTTTAATTTTTTTCATTAAACACACATGTGTGCATATTTTCATACATATGTACATGTATATATACTCACGCAGACATACACACACACACATACTATGCGTCCATCAAGCTTGACAAAAGGTCTTGTTCACATTTCCAACGTAAATTTGAAATTCCTTCATACAGATGATATTCTGGTCACAAATACCAATGATACATCATTTCATACGAGTTTCAGCCCTTTGATCCGCTTATTCTCCCATTGTACAATTTGTATATTATAACCAAAATTTCCACTCTGTTTTGTCATCCTTTCTTTCACATCTTTTCATTTCAAATTTTAATAAAAGTTTATGTTAGCAATTATATGTTCATTTCCATGCAATTCTGTTTTAAATGTATTTGTATAATATTCAATATGGAGAGGGGGGGAGAGAGGGAGGGGGAGAGAGACTTACATTTTATATGTAAAAGAGAGAGAGATTTACATTTTATAAAGATAATATCTCTTTTTTTGTAGGTCTTCAATGAAATTTATCCAGTATGGACATACTCTTATTTAGTGCTGCTGTTCCCAGTCTTCTTGGCCACAGATTATCTCAGATACAAGCCTGTCATCCTTCTGCAAGGACTAAGCCTTATAGTAACATGGTTTATGCTTCTCTACTCCCAAGGAATTCTAGCTGTTCAGTTCCTGGAATTCTTTTATGGATTAGTGACTGCAACAGAAATTGCTTACTACTCTTACATTTATAGTGTTGTGGACTTGAACTTGTACCAGAAAGCCACAAGCTACTGTCGAAGTGCTGCCCTTGTGGGCTATACTGTGGGCTCTGTCTGTGGACAAGTCCTCGTGTCTGTTGCAGGCTGGTCCCTGTTCAGTTTGAATGTGGTGTCACTTACTTCTGTATCTGTTGCCTTTGCAATAGCTTGGTCTCTGCCCATGCCACAGAAAAGCTTTTTTTTTCACCATCACCCAAGCTTCCAGGTCAGTAAGGAGATGAAAGTTTTAAATTATGAAAATGGAACAATTATCCAACATGATCCTGCCTTAAAAAAGGTTCCTGAGTTGGAAGATGTGGAATTGAAGATTCCATTAAATATAGAAGAGTGTCCTGCAGAGGAGCGAGTAAGTACTACTTCTTTTGCATTGAGGGGTATGTGGAAAATACAGTCTGCCATTGAGCACTTGTTTTCCATTGGATTGACCTGCGCTGATCGATAGTATGTTCCCCTTTGATGCATCTGATTAATCATTTAAAATTCTGGTGATGAGATTTTAATCATGTTTGTGTTGGTGAGATCCTATGACTTGCCAAAACAAGGACTTTTCAGAATATAGGCAAACAAAATATGCCAATATGCACTTTGAGGAAAACACATTTTTGGGCAGTGGCGGGAAAGGCAATCCATTTACTTTGCAAGGCAGGTCCCTACCTACCATGTTTCTCACAAAATAAGGCCGGGCCTTATTTTTTTTTGACCCCCGAAAAAACGGCTAGGCTGTCTTTTGGGGGGTGACTTAATTTCCTTCCTCACCTAGAGTAGCCTGTATGCACATACCTCTCCACGAGGCTGTTTCTATCAGCTGACAAAAGTTCCCCGAAGGCAGAGTCCCAGCCGCTTTGAGGCGAGGCATGGCTGCCCGTGTCCCCTCGCCATTAGGTAGTGTCTTTCGAGCAATGGAAGCTCCCCAAAGGCAGTCACCAGTCACTTCGATCGGCCGATAGAAACGGCCTTGCGGCGAGGGGAGTGTGCGTGTGCGCTTGCCCCGAGGCCGCTTCTACCGGCCGATCGAATTGGCTGGTGACTGCCCTTGGGGAGCTTCCATCGCCCAAAAGACACTGCATAATGGCGAGGGGACACGGGCAGCCACACCTTGCCCCAAAGCGGCTGGGAACTCTGCCTTCAAGGAAGCTTTCGTCGGCCAAGAGAAGCGGCCTCGTGGCAAGGAGAGTGTGTGTGTATGTGCGCTTGCCCCGAGGCTGCTTCTACCGGCCGATCGAAGTGGCTGGTGACTGCCCTTGGGGAGCTTCCATCACCTGAAAGACACTGCCTAATGGTGAGGGGACACGGGCAGCCATGCCTCACCCCGAAGCGGCTGGGGACTCTGCCTTTGGGGAGCTTCTATCGGCTGATGTTCTTTCGGTAGATCGGGGTATTCTAGCCTAGGCTACCTGCAGGGCACTCCTAAAGGCAAGTTTTCTCCCCCCCCCCCCCATTTCTCTTTACCTCGTGTACTTCTAACGAACGATGTGAGAAATGGCGGGGAAACGCATGATTTAAATAGGCCTAAATTTTGGGGACGGGGCTTAATTTCAGCTCATGCCTAGAAATCATGCTGGGCCTTCCTATTGGTGGAGGCCGTATTGTTGGAGAAACACGGTGTATAACAGATTCTTCCAAAAAGAGTTAATGAGAGCTATGGTTAGTCTTAGCCCAGTGCAATCTAGATATCATTTAATGAAAATTTGAACATAACATTCAGATAAGAAAATCAACATAACATTAAGGGTTAATTGGGGTACATTAAAGGGTCATCTTGCCAGTTACATAAGCTTAGCTGGCATGTTTAGAACAGAGATAGAAAGGCTTTTCAGGTCCTCCCTCCCCTCCTTCTACTTACACTCCAGTATGACAGATTTCTTAGATTTCTTAATCACACAATGCTTCAGCATTTTTGCCATGAAAATGAAATAATTGGTGTAAGAAGGGAGGCTCAGCCAATATCACTGTACACATGTTGTACTCTGACAATAAAGGTGGTAATAATAATAATAAAGATTAGGCTACAAAGCAGGAGACTGTGAGTTCAAGTTTCACCTTAGCCATGAAAGCCATCTGGGTGACTTTGAGCCTTTGTTCTCTCTCAGCCCAAACCACCATATGGGGTTGTTGCGATGGAGAAAAGAGAAGGAGGAAGGTGTCTTGGATAAGTTTACCACCTTGAGTTACAAGTTTTAAGGTACAAACAAGCAAAATAAATAAAATGATCACTGGAAAATAATATATATGTTTTCATATTGCCAAATGCATAAGTTTCTAGTGGTAAGTATAACAAAGTATGTTATATCCAATGCTAATTAGTTTGTGGTCTCTTGTATATCTAAGCCCATTTTAAGTATAATTGAGACAAGACCAGTTTTTCTTGCTTAGTGTTTCTATCTGATGTACCTTATATGTGAAAAACAAATGTGCCTGTTTGTCCTATTAACAGGAAGTGTAGGGTTGCTGTTTTCATGTAGAATGCTGGAAATATTGTTAATGTTTTGCTAATATTCTGAAACCAAATATGAAAGCATGTTACTTAAATGTAATATTTGGTCATTTATGGTCTACTGCCTGATAATTACCTTTGGTAACTCCTCATTCTATAATTATGGAGCAATCATAGACAGATGCTTTTTATCAGGATTGAAGAAAAGATAGAACAGTTGGGTGGTGGGAAACTAACCAGAAGAATGTTGTAGCAAGCCATTGATATATTGTTGCCAAGAAACCTACATATCTACAAAGTAAGGATTTTGTCATATTTTATGAAGGACCGTGACATTTACACTTTTATACTTTTATTCTATTTTGAGATAAAGAATATACCTTTAATATTAATAATAAAAAATATTAATATTTTGGCCTAGGCAAACCAAAGAGTTGGACAGCCATGCACTATATGCTTTCTTTTAATCCACGTAGAAAAATGGATTAATTTTAACCCTAACACTTGCCTGATTGGATGCAAAATTTTGGCTTTTTTCGTAGACTCATTGTAATTCATTTCTTGCTTTAATATTACAATTATGTACAAGCAGTTAACTTTGATGGCATTACTAGCTGTATACTCAGAATATATGAAAATTTGTGCTGTTTTTAATGAGCTCTTTCGATATTACATAAGTTCATTGGGTTAGAATAGCAGTTGGGATCAGAATTTTTGTCACTAAACAATGCTGTCATTAAGCCTAAAGCATGCCACTGAGCAGTGGCAATTTGAGGACTTCAGAGGTCATTAGGCAAGGACCTCATGTGATTGTGCATTCCAATTCTTTCTGGCTTTCCCATTGACTTCTTGTGGGTAGCTAGCAGGGAAAATCACAAATTACAATCACATAACTGCAGAATGCTGCAATGGCCGGTAATATGAGCAGGTTGCCGAGTGTCCTGGATTATGATCATATGACTGTAGGGTTGCTGCAATAGCCAGAACTTCAAGGACTGGTTATAAACACCACTTATTCACTTGGTCACTGACTGAATGGTTGTTAAATGAAGACCACTGTACTGAAGGATTTTGTGAAAAATGCTCTAGATATCACTCTTTGGTCTACACAGAACTGAGTGTGGAAAGAACACTAGAATTTTTTATGTTCATTGTAATCATGGTGATTCTTTGAGAGAGACTATGGTTGTTTTTCATTTATGGAAAGTAATTAAGGTACTGAGAAGTACCATTTACCTAGCAACAAGGTTATTAATATGGGAGAGATCTGTGATATGAATACAAAACTTTGTTGTTAAAATCCATCCTATTTAGAGTGCTATTAACTTTCTTATCCAACTATATTGTAAATGTTTGCCCACATCGAGCTGAAGCAAAGTATTATTTGCACATGCTAAGTCATCCAAGCTAAAACAGATGGTGTATTATTTCTGCAACAATTGATGATAGTTTTCTTGTGAACCATTTCCATTATTATCAAGCATTGCTTCGCCATCACATGTTATTCAGATTTTTATGGAATTATTGAACAGTTTTATTTAAACCTGACCATTGCTTGCTTTGTTTTTAAGGTGGTAAAAGGTAGCTTTTGCAGAACTATGCAAAATAATGTTTGAGCTTGCATCGGTTTTTATGATATGAAGGTAGTTAATTGTACTGTATGCTTCTGAAAGCCTTGGGAATAATTGGGAGCCTGTCTGATGCTGATAGAAAAAATATTTATGCATGAACTGAATACCAACTTCTGAACAATTGCTTGAAATATTCTTCAGTGTAATATCAAATGATTGCATTTTTTTTATTGTACTTATAGTTTAATTTAATAAGCAGGCAGTAGAAAAACACATAAGGTGAGGGAACCATACAGGATCTGCCCCTCTTACAACATACCCTGGTGCAGGATTATTGATTGGCAGAATACTGTTCCTGGAATTGGTAAAACCAGATCTTCCTACATTCACTGGAATATAAAGCTCTAAAAGTTACTTCCTAATATTTCATTTAGTAATGGAAATAAGCACAAAAGAAGTGTTAAGAGCATACTTCCATAAGCAGAAAAATGGTCAGAGTGATTTGTTCTGTGGACAATTCATACTTGCCACATATCTAAGGAGAAATGAAAACTCTCTGTGGTATTTGTTATGATTTCTTCTGAAACATATGAACAATATTCTCAGTACTGGATCAGTACTGTTCTAGTTGTACTATGATAGACGTAAAAGACAATTCTCATATATTTTAGTTGTATTATTTATTTAATCCATCTAGGAGCAAAAGGTGAACATTATGAAGGTAACCAAAGAACTCTGGCAGGACTTCTTACACTGTTACTCTTCCTGGGCTCTGGTTTGCTGGTCTGTATGGTGGGCCCTGTCAACATGTGGCTATTTCCAGGTCATCAATTATGCTCAAGGCATGTGGAAAATTGTGCTGCCTTCTCAGACCTCTGAGATCTATAATGGTGCTGTGGAAGCTGTTTCCACATTGTTGGGTAAGCTGTTTCTTAGCTTTCTTCTGATCAATGAAACATATTGTTGCATTTTGGAATTGTCAAAACTAATATTTACTAATTTGTATAAAGACCATTTTGTCTTAAGAGCACTCTACTATGTTGCTGTTAAGTGAATTCATGTGATGTTGTTTTTAGCAATTTAGTCATAATAGTTTTAAACTATTATATGGAGATGATATGTATACACATACACTCAAAGCAGTTTGATCATATTCATGTGTATACATTTTCAACGTAATGGCAACTAAAACAGTACAATTATGGCTAAACAATCTTTACTGTGCAATATTTTGAGTAATGATTTCATCAGCTAGATTAGGAAGTATCCTACATAATCCAACTCCACCTGTATTATTCTTACTTCTGATGCCCATCATCAAAAACTGTTTTGAATTCTGGCTTGTTATAAGTGACCAATAATTTGCTAAAGGAAACAAGTATATAACAGAAGTTGCATTTCGACTCCACACTGAAATTACATAGAGATAATCCTTGACATTAAGAGTAATGACAGCCACCCCCAAAAATTACTTTCAACCTGGTTTTGAAATTCTGATGTTAACCCCCCCCCCCCTCCTGTGACAATATTTTGAGTACCCCCCCCCCCCCATCCTGTGACAATATTTTGAGTACTCAGCAAATGGCCATTTGCAGCACTTCATGGCCATGTATTCATGATTTACAATGTTTTTTAAGCAACCCAGTGTTTATTTCCAGTAATGAACAGTAGGCTTGTTTAACAACTGATGCATTTATTTAATGACCACCACAAAAATTGTAAAATTGGATCCAAGCACAATGTATGACTATAATTGCAGACTCAACAAATCCTAGTTTCTTCTTTCTGCTTATGCGAAAATTAACTCGCAAATACTTAGCAAAGCTATTACTGACTTCTTTTTTCTGATTTTGATCCCTGGAATATTCCTTTGAAAAAGTATTCAAAATATACAGTATACTGGACATAATTATTCTTGCACTCTAACTTGTTTGGATTTTCCATTTATAGGTGCTGTGGCTGTATTTGCTGTGGGACACATAAAAATATCTTTTCTTACTTGGGGTGAAATAGTCTTGGCTATGTTATCCCTTTTCATTGCTGCAGCTGTATATATCATGGACACTATTGATAACATTTGGGTGTGCTATGCTTCCTATATGGCATTTCGAATTGTCTATATGCTACTCATTACAATTGCAACGTAAGTACTTGCTTGCATATTTCCTCATTTTATACATTTTTAATCTTGCCATTGCTCAGATATTACACATATATGAGACTGCAAATCCCCAAAATTCTAAATAATCTAATGAGAATGCTATCCCAGTACATATGGAATATACCATGTTGAGGAATGTTGCAATATAGCTTTTGGAGTAGATTCATTGTGTTTTTGTCTGAAAGCTTCAATTCTGTCACAATGAAGCTATAAAACAGCTAAAATAGGTTTGCACAGTGGTTTCACCACCTGGTGAATTACAAAGTAACAAAAAGCAGTGAATTTATTTAGTTAAAATGGGGCTGGAAATTGGGAATGTAACAAATGTATCTTATAAATTTGTTGTAAATGTGCTGCTTGTGGAGAACCACATTTCTGGAACCTCTAACCTAAGCAGATGTAGGACTGGTACACTAAACTTTTATGGAAGCAGATGAGGAACACCTTTAAATGTCAAGATAAATATGGGGAGTGCTGTATATCTGAAGGCTGAAACTGAAAATTAGTTTATAAAATTAAATATAGTTTTTATAGTTGATTCTCATTATTCACAGATTCTATGCTTGCAGATATGCCTACTTTAAAAATAAAATGAAAACACATGAGAATTTGAAAACTCTTTTGCCTGTAGGTTACTTTGCCTTAGTCCCTCTTACCTTTTTTCTTTTTCTCAATTTGGGGATTGATGTCCTTCAGAACTCTTAGGTAGAAAGTTGTTTTTTTTTTTACAGAAATAAGGCAAAAGAGGAAAGAAAAACAGCACTCTCCTACCTCATATGCTTTTTTAAGGTTCACAAAGGTCTCTGTGTGAAATGAATGGAACTCAATAATTTTAAATGTGTGTGTGTGTATGCAGCTTTGTTCGGGTATTTTCCCACGTCATTATAGTTGTGCTCTTAAAGTTGTAGCAACACAGGAAAGCCACAGGTCATAGCATCAACTTCAATGGCACCAAAACCCTAGCCACTGTAGATAACCCCAGCTACAGAATTATCAGAGAAGCCATAGAGATTGAAAAAAGACCTGAAAGCATGAATAGAAGAGATGATTCCACCAGACTGTCAATTATTTGGAAGCCTGCACTCACAAACAAAAAAATCTCCACACCACAAGCCAGACAAACACCTGAGCATAAACAGATCCCCCCTGATGTCTCCAGCTCAAACACACCCCAACCAGGCACCCAGATGAAACCTAGCTTCCTAACAAATGATAGCTGTCCTTTTAATCGGAGCCAAGCCACACTAAAAGCCTCCAATACAGGAACACAGTGTTGCCAGCCAATTAAGACAAAAAAAGCTACAAAACAGACAGAAGATACTAGAAACACCAATCAAGCAGAACACAGCAAACTCCAAGACCAGTTAACACAGACCAAGATGCACAACCAATCAGGATGAAGAAAAAACCTGGCACAGCAGTAGGCTAGCCCCAAATTTAAAACTGAAATGGCTGTGAAGGTCTGGCTCACAGACGAACACAATACAGAAGCCAGATGATGGCAGATGAGATTCTGCCGAAACGTTGTTACAACTTTAAAAGCACAACTACAATGATGTGGGATAATACCCGAAGAAAGCTGAACAACATACATACATACATACATACATACATACATACATACATACATACATGCTGTTCATCTTCCTTCAGGTATTATCCCACACCATCTAGTTGTGCTTTTAAAGTTGTAGCAACGTTTCGGCAGAATCTCATCTGCCATCATCAGGCTTCTTCATTGAGTTCATATTTGGGATAATACCCGAAGGAAGCTGAACAGCATACATGTAAGTACCCGTGAAAACTTTAAAAAACATATTATATATATATCTCCAATATGGTTACATTTTGATGATCATCTGCAGATGATAAATGAAATATGTTGTTTAAGTTCATCTTTGTTTTCTTTTTGTGAAGGTTCCAGATTGCTACAAATTTAAGTGTAGAGCGTTATGCCCTTGTATTTGGTGTTAATACTTTTATTGCACTGGCATTGCAGACAGTACTCACATTGATAGTTGTTGATGCAAAAGGTCTTGGCCTTGACATAATTACACAGGTAAGATATATTATTTTTGATTGGGTGGGAAGAGAGTGGACAGTTTTTCATAACTTGCTACCTTGCAGAGACGTTAGACTTCAGTTCTCGTATGCTCCATATTCTCTAATATCAACATAACACCATTTAGAAAGGCTACCTTTGAGTATCTTCAAAATGTGAGAGGCCTTATAGGTTGCTTTTGGAGGGTAAAAAGTACATCACCCCCTCTACTTTAGGATATTTTTTAATATTCTTAATAAAGATCAGATTTTCTATTTTTAGACATATTGAACTGCTAGGATGTTCAACAGATGTAATAATACCAATTATAATTTTTGTTTAGTTTAAAATTGAATTGCCTCTTGTCTTTCGCTTCCTTTTTAACATTCCTGGAAATACATTAACAAATTATAGAGTAGGTATACAATCTAATTTGCTTTCTGTAATCACAAATTCTGACCCGTGTAACTCAGGTCTGCATGGGAAGGAACAGGTATGAATGCCCTAATCATCTCATGACCCACGTAGCTCCATATGGATTACCCTTGAAGATAATCAGAAACTGATCTAAGAGGTATTGGTATCAGCAATAACAGGCTTTAATATATTACTGCTGCTACATGAGCAGCCATTTAGCTTCCAGGTACAATTTAAAATATTGGTCATCACTTATATAGTCCTTTATAACATAGGGTCTGATTATCTATAGGATTAAGTATCTCCAATAATTTTTGTCCACCTGGAATGGGTGCACTCTAGATTAAATGTTGCTATCTTGTGGGAGTGAGGAAGTGTGCCTTTACTGTCAGACCCCCTATCCTCTGAAATAGCATTCCTGAAGACATATGTCTCCCTCCCATAGAATACTGGAAACACTTATGACCTGGCTGTGTTTCCAGACTTGGGGTTAGTAAAGCTCCTATTGTGGTATTAATATTTTTCCCCCTTTGGAAACTACCAGAGGGCTGCAAAAGAGCTGATGTGGTTCGCATCTTCAAAAAAAAAAAAGAAAAAACAGACCCAGGAAACTATAGATCAATCAGCTTAACATCAATACCCAGGAAGGTATTGGAAAAGATAAAAAAAACCCCAGATCTGCCAACATCTAGGAACAAGTAAAGTAATAACTAGCAGTCAGCATGGGTTTGTTAAAAACAGATCATGCCAAACCAATTTTATTTCATTCTTAAACATAGTGACTAAATTAGTAGACCAGCGAAATACTGTAGACATAATACTGTGTTTCTCACAAAATAAGGCTGGGCCTTATTTTTTTTATTTTTTTTGAGCCTCCCAAAAATGGCTAGGACGTCTTTTCGGGGGTGAATTAATTTCTCCCTCCCCACACACCAGCGCTGTCTCCAACAACAGTGTCTGAGTCGCTCCTGCTTTTCCCTCATCCCCATAACAAGAGGGGGAAAAAAACATTTTGAGGTACCTGGGAGCGCCGCGCGCTGCGTTTTGGTTTAATCCCTACCTTTGGTGCTCCAGCCTCGGGCTCTGCAAGTTTGCAAAAGTCTCGGTGTGCAGCCCGATTCTGCATTCCAAGCGCTCCCAGGCCGAGCTGCAGCTGTCCCTCTCTCGCCAGCATTGTCTCCAATAACAGCGGCAGTGGTGGCAGGAACTGTGGAAGGTTATGGAGGCAGCTTCCCCACCCAAGAAGTGGCTGAAATGCATCCAGTTTCCGCCGCTGATGCCGCTGTTATTGGAGATGGCACTGGAGGTGCAAGAAGATAGGCTCAAGATCCAGATAGATCTTGACAATCTAGAACACTCAGCCATATCTAACAAAATGAAATTCAATGTAGAGAAAAGTAAAGTCTTACACTTAGGCAAGAAAAACCAAAAGTACAGATATAGACTGGGTGAAACCAGGCTCAATAGCAGTAACTGTGAGAGGGATCTTGGAGTCTTAGTGGACAACCAGCTAAATATGTGCCAGCAGTGTGCAGCAGCAGCCAAAAAAGCTAATGCAATCCTAAATTGCATTAACAGAGGGATACAATCAAGATCAAGTGAGGTACTAATTCCACCCTATAAAACCTTAGTAAGACCACACCTAGAGTACTGCATCCAGTTTTAGTCACCACATTATAAAAAGATATTGAGACTTTCGAAAAAGTACAAAGAGCAACCGGGATGATTAGGGGACTGGAGGCTACAATGTACAACAAACAGTTGCAGGAACTGGGCTTGGCTAGTCTCGTAAAGAGAAGAATCAGGGGAGACATGATAGTGGTCTTCCAATATCTGAGGGGCTGCCACTGAGAGGAAGGGGTCAAGCTGTTTTCTAAAGTTCCTGTAGGCCAGACAAGGAATAATGGATGGAAACTGAACAAGGAGAGATTTAACCTGGAAACAAGGAGAAACTTTCTGACAGTGAGAACACTCAACCAATGGAACAGCTTGCCCTCGGAGGTTGTGGGAACACCATCACTTGAGACTTTCAAGGAGAGATTGAACTTCCATTTGTCAGAAATGGTGCAGGGTCTCCTGCTCGGGTGGGGGATTGGACTAGATGACCTACAAGGTCCCCTTCCAACTCTGATTATCTGTTATCAGTTACTCTGTTCTTATATTTTTAATGGTTTTGGGATATTGCAAGCCACCTAGAGTCTTATGTAACTGAGCAACTATAATAAATCTAATAATTATGATTCTTGAGACAGAAGGTCTAAAAGATGCCTTCCTCCAGTTATGTTTAAAAAAAACCCACAGCAAATTAAGTTATTTTTAATTTGTCTCATGATTGTACCTACAATGAGAGAAGTCAGTGAACATTAACTTCTCCATTTACTAAATCTCTCTTTGTTTTTTGCAGTTCATGATCTATGCTGGCTATTTTGCTGTCATAGCAGTATTGTTCCTGATAAGTGGTACATACAGTATTATCAAGAATTTATGGAGAAAGGAAAGAAGAAATGATGCTGTTGTAGATGATGTTTAAAATATGAACTAGAGTATGAACTTTATAAACTTTATGAACTCATAACTTAAGTATGAACTAATTTGATATATGGTGGGGCAAACCTATTTTTAAATATGATGGTTTATATTTATGCAACTTTTATTACTGTAAAACCACTGTCTGTATTGTATTTTACTCTATTTGTACTATATTAGTAGCATCTATTAGTAGAATACATTCATCTTATATAAGTAAGAATGTTGTATTTAACAACATAGTGTCAACGTGCCTTTTGTGGACAAAGTCTACACAGGAAGAATTTTTTTCTTTTTTTTTTCTTTATCCAGACCATAAAACTGTAAATGGAAAGTGATGGTTTTTTAAAAGCATAGCTTATGTATGCTTTCAGTGTTCTTTATATGTTAACTTTCAAAAGCCTAAAACGGTGAGGCACTATGCAATTAGCAGTATCCTTTGAAATAAATTGGTCATGGCAGGATATTGCTCGTGTTTGGTAATTGCATATTCTGAATAACAGACCTTTCTGTATATGCAATCAAAATATTTTTCATTCTGTAGAGTGATTTTGGTAAATTTAAAGATTTTAGTTCTCTTTTGTTGCTATCCCTGATTTGCTGATTTCATGAAGTATCAACTGTATATCCTAATTCATTGATATTACAGGCCGTGATTAACAAAAGCAGAAAACCTCCTGGGATTCAGAAATAGATTGTCATTTGGAAAATTTTTATTGGACATATTAGGCTTTTCAGCTTCTCCAAAGAAAGTCTTAAACTTTTGTATTTATGCTGTTATTAGTAGACTTTCACAGTATCTGAGTAAAAGAAATGGCAGCTGTATCATTCTACATTATCTGTCCAAGTAATAGAAATTGTCTTGCTGTTTCTGCCAGTGATTATTGTATTTTTGAATTGTGGAACAAATTGATACAACAATACGAGATAGGACATCATTATTTTGATTGTTTTGGTGTTTTCCAACAATCCATAATTTGGATTTATTAAAATCTCTGGGTGGTTTCTGGAGCTTTCTGGGGTTGCCCAAGTAGACTATAGATATTTCATAATAAATAAAAAAAGTGCAGAAGAACACAGAGAGTTCTATTTATCCTTTAAATTTAGAGAAGGAAGAAAGAGTTCACGTATACTTTTTGGGTTGGGGGGAGGAAAACAAGTTGAGTTACTTGTTTTTTATTCCCTTCCTGTACAATTACATGTCTATATTGTCATAAAATCAATTAAATCCATAAACAGCAGCTATTTGCTGCAGGATGCTGGAGTAGTTGCTAAAAATAGCAGCCCTGGCCTTTTGATGAAAATGTTACATGTGAAAAGTTACATCTTGTTCATGGGTTGTTGGTGAATAGCTACCATAGGAAATTATTCAGCAACTGTTTGAAGTTAGTGTGTTACTGTTAATATAATTAACCAGCTCTCCAAACATGAAAAAAAAACCCTGAAGTTAACTCAAAGATTCCCTTATTAGGAGCACCAAAAGGAGTCCTGGCAAAAAGTTTCTCTTTCAACGCAGGCTAATAAGTCTGTGGTGAATAGTTGTCTGCCACATGGAAGGTGAATAGTTGTCTACCACAACTATTCATCACCGTCCCCTGCCTTTTATCTCCAGAGTTAGGGTGGGGCTTCATTAACAGTGGTGGCTCTTCCATCCCAAGGATCGGCCCATGGATTTCCACTGCTCTCCACTTTTCTGCCTTCTGTTCATCCATGCATCAGGCATTAGACCTAGCTGTTCCTCCTGTGTTCCTCATTAGTCACCTCCAGATCTGGGGGCTCTTGGCTCTCTATCTGAAGGCTGATGGACAGCCCAGGCTCGCTCTCTCGCTCGCTCTCTCTCTCTCTCTGCCAACTCCATTCCCTCTTCCCACTTGGATCTCAGATTGCCCTGATGCTGACCCTGATTCCCATCTCCTCTGATTTGGCTGCTGGAGGGGTCAGGGCCTGACAGGCCACAACATAATGGCCCTGAGGTAGTGGTATTTATGACAGGTCCTTGAAGTTCTGGCTGCCCCAGCACCCCATGATCATGTGATTATGGTCTCGCTGCTTGGCAACTGGCTTGCACTGACAATACTTGCAGCATCTCACTTTCATTTGATCAACAGTTGCAGCCTTCCTTGACGCCTTCCCACAAGCAAAGTTAATGAGCAGGGAAGATGCTTCTTGAAATTGCTCACACTCCTGCAGCTTTTTTTCCTGGAGGAGCCTGAGCACTCTCCTCTATTGGATAGTAGTCACCCCCATCCCCACCACTGTTCCATCCTGCCTAGCAGCCACCTCTGGTCCCACCATGTTCATGCAGCATCCACCTATCTCGCTGCTGGCTTGCTTGTGAGCTGCCTGGGACTTGCAATTTCCTGCTGGCTTCCCTGTGGACTTTGCTTATTGGAAGCTGGTAATGATGGAAATGATGAGAAAATCATTGCTTAATGATCCACAATCCTCACTTAATTACAGCAACAGGGAACATTGGGGTTACCGTTGCCAAGTGATGTGGTCATATAATTTTGCACTTAATGGCTGCCTTGCTTAGCCAGGGAAATTCTGGTCCCAATTAACATCATTAAGCAAGGACTACCTGTATTTATATGTAGTTGTGAATGATTTTCAGTGAGGAAGAATTTTCCTACCCCCAAAAATTAATATGTATGAGGCCCATATTTATAAACCTGTTTAGAGTGGACTGTTCAGGTGGTGGCAACTAATTGACCTAGACTGATCTTGAAAAAGCTGGCCCAGTATTGGATGGGAGATACTGAAAAGTACCCAGCTGTAGCCTAGAGTGGGAAGCAGAAAATATCCAAAAGGTAGCAGGAAGGTATTGTATTTCTACATTATTTCCAAAAAGTTTGTGGACTTGTCTATGGAGTCAGAAGTTGAGCTCAATTCAGTAGAGTCTTTATCATTTTTTCTTCCCAGCTTGTAATATTTTCTCATCAAATGTTATTTTTATCTTATCAGATTTTATTGTAATACTTGGAATATTATGGTTCCCAAAGTACAAGTATAAAAACTGGCAAATGACTGAAAATTCAGAAAAAATGCTAATTATGGTTAAAGCCATAATATTCAATATTCAGTATTGCATTGTCTTTTTTGTGACAAATTCTACTTTGGAAGTTAATCTTATGGAAACATCCAACAAACTTTAAATGATATCTTGGTGAAGTAAATTTTGTTGGCATCCAGAGCATCTTGATTTACAAAGCTCAATCTTCCCTTCAACTACCGTATTCATAAAACCAACATACATAATTATAATTGAAAATATAACTAAAATTATATGTACTTCAGCCCTCCATGTTTCTTCTCTTGATAACTGTGGAGGTTGATAACAATACCTATGAAACCTCATTTATGTAAAGGATACTGTTAGTGGATGAATTAAGACACTTTCCTTGTTTGAGAATTGCACTTACCTGTGAATGCACAAACACACAGAGTTAGGTTATACTAATACAATCCATTCTTTTTGAGGATATATGTTTTTTTGGATTAATATAATCACGTTAGGGTACAATGTTTTAAAGAGAAATTTCCTTGTCAAAGGAAAAATAGCAGGAAAGCTAAATAATATCTTGATAGGAAACAATATTTTAATCAAATTGTAAAACTATTTTAAACAAATAAAGATATTTAAAATGTTAAATTTTGTTTTTCTTCATTTATTGCAAAAATAATTCTGATATATATATTATTTAAAAGTCATCTACATCCTCTTATGTGCATTTAGAATTGGGCAGTGTTTTCCAAAATTTGTAACTGATTCTTTCTCATCATACATCATACTACCGAGCAGCCTTCACATGCAATTATAACCAAAATTATATTAATATATACTGTACTTTCTGATATGTATTTTTGCATTTTCCTTCCTGGCATATATTAATCAGTTCCACTCCAGAAGATCAGAACAATTTTATTTACATCTCTCTTTCCTCCTTGGAAGATTTAAACCATCAACCACCACTGATCATTTCTAAAATCTGGAATGCCCAACAGCATTCTTTACCTTTTTCCCAGTCCACCAAAAGGGCAATTGTTATTCATCTTTTTCTGCAATGCATCAAAAGATGGTGGGGTGTTTTGTTTTGTTTTTTGCCTTATGCTCACAAGCAGCATGTGCCTCATTTCATTGTACAAGTAGACAAATATAGCCATTTCAGTCTGCATGGTGGTAGAAATGCCTCCCTTAATAAAGAAGCAAGGAATCTACCCATTAGAAGCTGTGGCAAGCAGAGTTTCGACAATGAGACCTTGATTGATCACAATGAGGAAAGGGTTAACATCCCAAAAGGGATTTACCAAGTTGGCTTTATTTCAAATCAGTTTAGGAACAGGAGATCAGCAGTTTAAGCATTAATGAAATTTAAACTAGCTCTAAATTTTCCTTCCTTCCTTCCTTCCTTCCTTCCTTCCTTCCTTCCTTCCTTTTCTTCTTCCCTTCCCTTTCCTCCCCTCCCCTCCTAGTTGAAATTGAATTTTCCTGATACTGTGGTTGTCATCAGGCTCACCCCTTTCCTAAGTGGGCGTGCATAAGCGCACCAACGTGCCTACTGTCCCTGTTCTATTGTTTCTTTTATTTTTCTTATATGTACCCATTTCATGTATTCGTAACGATATATATACTTATATTTATTATCTTGTAAGCGATTGACAAATCAAAATAAATAAATAAATAATGTGTTTTAGTGAGATAGGAAGTTGGACCAAGTTACAGCCTCAGTTACAAATCTACCATGCTGCCATCCCCACTAGATATAAAGATAGTAACAATCGGTTTTGGAATATTGTAATATTTTGGAATACTGCATGGCACAAGTAGAACCAAACATGTCCATGCCATTATATGCCAACCAGGACCTCTAATCTAGCAAAACCTTGCGAGTATACACTACCCTTACCTGTAATCCACCAACTAAAAGATGTGTATATTAATACACAGTCTGACACTCGCTCTCGAGAGCAATGTGCACTCAGGGTTCAGGAAAATAGAATAGAATGAATGAGCTGGAAGGGACCTTGGAGGTCTTCTAGTCCAGTCCCCTGCTCAGGCAGGAGAACCTATACCAATGTTGGCAAACCTTTTCAGCACCCAGTGCCGAAATGGGAGTGTGTGTGCAGGGGAGTGCTGGAAACCGGAAGAGTAGCTCCCTGGCATGCTTCCACGCCCACGAAGACCAGTTGGGTGGCGTGCATGCGCACGCCGGAACCCAGAAGAGCAGCGGGTGACGACTGGCATGCCTGGAGAGATGGCTTTGTGTGCCACTTCCAGCAAGTTTGCCATAAATTCACCATCACGGACCGATACCATTTCAGGCAAACCACTGTCTAGACCAGAGGTGTCAAATTCAATTTCATTGAGGGCCACATCAGGGTTGTGTTTAGCCCGGGAGGTGGGGAGGCAGGATGGGCGTGGCCAGCTCAACATCACTTGCGTCCAGGGTGCCTGTGGCTGCCCAAGTGCTCTGCCAGTGAAAATGGCCGCCTGCAATCCTCTTGCCTGCAAAAACAGCTCGGGGGGGGGGGGGGAGGCTGCGTTTTCACTGGCAGGGCACAACGGGCCAGTCCCTCACTGTTTCCAAGGCAGCCCTGCGGGCCAGATCTAAGCACCCCGCAGGCTGGATCCAGCCCGCAGGCCTTGAGTTTGACACCCCTGGTCTGAACTCTTCTTAAAACCCCCCCAGTGATGGGAGCACCCACAATTTCTGGAGGCAAGCTGTTCCACTGGTTAATTGTCCTCACTATGAGGAAGTTTCTCCTTAATTCCAGATTCTTTTTCTCTCTGACCAGTTTCCAACCATTGCTTCTTGTCCTTCCCCTCTGGGGCTTTGAAGAATAACCTGACCCCCCTCTTCTCTGTGGCAGCCTCTCAAATGTTGGAATACTGCTGTCATGTCACCCCTAATTCTTCTTTTCTTTCGACTAGCCAAATAAAATGTTATTTTCTCAACCTAATTCTGTCCCACTTTCCCCCCTCCGTGAGTTTGTAACTCCTCACATGTGCAAATTGAAACGACGTCCGCCCAATAATGAACACATTTCACAGACACGCGCGCCACCATCGCAGACACATTTTTCCCGCCTACGCGCCACTTCAACTATTTTCCCCCAGCGGCACGAGGATTCCGTTCTATCGTCAGATGACCCTACCCCACCCTTCCCACCCCCCCACCCCACCCCGGGTTTCTATGGAGACGGGAAGCGTGGCGCGCGGCAAAAGTGCTCCGTTTGATCCTTGACAGCCGCCGTCCTTCTCTGCTCGGTGAGTGGTGGGGGAAACTCGGGAGACATGGCAGGACGCCGGTGGGTGCAGCAGTTACCATGACGACGCCTTGGCGGCGGCGGCGGGGGGGAGGGGGGGAAATGGTCGCTGCTCAGCGCCGTCCACAGGTGGAGATGAGAGGGAAAATGCGGCAGGTTTTCGAGAGCCGGCGCTTTCGAGAGTGAAAGGGCCTGAGGTTATGACGGACGACGCGCGGTATCCCGGCAGGCTCTTATCTGGGAAGAATAGCCCGACGAAGCTTCCTTGCTTCGTTGGGAAGCGAAGGCTGGAAAGTTACTGATTCGATTGAAGTCGGCGTAGTGTTCCCTGACCAGAAAAGAGCATGGGATTTGTTTAGTTACTTAACTTGCCTGAAAAGACTTTTTTGTTCGGAGGGCGGCAATTCTGCGGTTAGTCTTAAGGGGCGGGCGGGCGGGCGGGCGGACAGGAAAGCAAGCAGGCACCCGAGATAGGCTAGGTGTATGTGTGTATGTGTCACTGTTTGGGTAGTTCGGACAGCTATAACGTCATCTCGGGTCAGAGTCGGCCCTTATTTCAGCGAGGACCAAAACGGAGGTGGCAATTGCCATGGCGACGGGTTTCAAGACTTGGCTTACTGCTTAGTTGCCTCCCCCTCAGACGCTTAGTGAGCCGAAACGGCATCAAACCTGCCTTAATCTGCAAGGTTTCC
The DNA here is from genome assembly GCA_015471245.1 of Laticauda colubrina. NCBI lineage: Eukaryota > Metazoa > Chordata > Lepidosauria > Squamata > Elapidae > Laticauda > Laticauda colubrina. Next base: position 33,722,766 of record BLBF01000006.1, read on the forward strand.
CCTGACTCGCGTTTCGCTCGGTTCTGGGCTATGTGACTGGACTCCAGAATTAGTTCGATCTATAAAGGAAGCTTTATTATCGTTTGCCTCAACGAACTTGGCAAATCATACCAGTGGGAAAAAGGCAACCTCTTCTTCAAAGCATCGAAAGGCAGGACAAGAAGTGACAGATGGAAACTTATCAAGGAGAGATTCAACCTAGAACTAAGGAAAATGTTCCTGGCAGAACAATTAGTTGCTCCCACCAGTTGCCTTAATAAAAGACAGGTTGCAGTTCTGTCATATTAACACAAAAGTCAGATTTATATGTGGCTACTACGTGCAAGAACATATTGTAATCGTTAATTAAGTTGTCTATATTAGTGATTAGTTGATATCATCTTTCCTTAATGTGTGTGTATAAGATGCATTTCTAAAAAGTGTACTCAAAGCATTTGGCTAAGTGGAAATTAATATGATAAAATCTTTATTAGTATTTAAGGAACAGAAGACTCTTTGATTTGTAAGATGGATCAAAATACTTGTTTATAAAGTGAGGAAAGTAGAAGAAAAAGTGGGTAGTGTGGAGAAGAAGTTACTAGAATGTTCTTGGAAAAGCTGTAAAGTAAACCTAAAGGAGAATTGAGTATTTGCCCATATAGTTAACAAGATTAGAACTTACTTAATGCCTATGTAATTTGTGTACAGGTGGTCCTTATTTAGTGATTGCCTAGTTAACTGCCTTGTTTAGCAGCTGATTGTAGTGATGACCATGATGAAAAAGTAACTTTATGACCAATGTTTAGATTTATGACCTTTGCTGGTCTGTAAAGCAAAAGAAAGCTGAAGTAAGATCATAAGCATGGTTGTGGTTTTACTTAACAACCTAGTTGCAATTAGGTTGTTCTCATTGTGGTTGCTAAATGAAAACTACTCTAAAATGGCCGATGTGAGCGTAATGCCTTTTCTAAAATTTTATTTAGAGAAACAGAAAAGTAGGATTTTAATATATTTGATCTATTAGCTCCATTTTCCAATGTTATGATTCCTTTCTTTTCATTGATCAGAATGATGGATATCTCATTTCATTATACTATATTAAAGAGTTATATGAAATCTAATAAAAATAAACCTATACTTTTTGAAGATTACAATCCTGCATATACAGGTAGTCCTTGATTTATACTGACAGTTTGAAGTTACAACAGTCCTGAAGAAGTGATTTTTGACTGTTTTTCACACTTAGACCATTGTAGCATCCCCGTGCTCACATGATCAAAATTCAGATGCTTGACAACTGTCTCATATTTATGATGAGTGTCCTGGGGTCATCTGATCACCTTTTGCTACATTTTGACAAAGTCAATAGAAAAGCCAGATTCACTTAACAACCATGTTACTAATGTAAGTGAACTTGATTCACTTAACAACTATGGCAAAAGGTTCATAAAATGGGGCAAAACTCATTTAACAACTGTCTTACTTAACAACAGAAATTTTGGGCTCAATTGCAGTCATAAGTCGAGGACTACCTATACTTTGGAATTGCTTTGCAACTTCTGAGTAGATATGCAACTTTAACACTGTCCAAGGAGGTCCACCAGACATACAGATTTTCTCAAAATTATTACTTTGCAATGTAAGATGTGGGACAATAGAATGAGCAAAAGCTTCATGTATAAAAGGGTCAAGTAATTGTATACAAGTGTACTGGAAAGCGTAGATACCCTTGATGTCTTGAGTTTAGAATGGAAATATTGATTAGGAGCATTGTTTGCCTGATAAATGAAAACCTTTTTGTAGGATATAAGCAGGGTTTCTTGACTTTCTGTCCTCCTCAGCTGAAGTATGGCTTCCAAGCAAATGTTTATTCACACATATGTGTGACCTCCATTTATTAGAAGCAAAAACAAATTTGAGCTAGATTGCTTTCAGTAGGAATTAGTTCCCAAAGTTGACATGGGAGAAAATTGAGTATTCCACAAGATTTTAATCTGTTTCTATGTAATATCTGCCTATTCTATGGGGGGAATGTATAGCACTCAGGATTGTTTTCATTTCAAATAAATAGTACTTTTCCCTGGTGGAACTGACAAATACCTTGATACCCTGCTATATTATATTGCTAAACAATTCTCTCACCATGGACTTCTATAAATGTACTTGTAAAACTTGTTTTAATTTAATTGATTCTATTCTATTTCTATTGTTTTTAATTTTCTGTTGCCTTAACATAAACTTGTAGAATAACATGTTAGTGTTTTGAGTTAATTGGGACCAGTACTTTGCTGAGTTACATTTTATTGCCATTATTTATTGAGTTATAAATTGGTATATGCTATTTGTAATTTATGTTTTCCACTTTTATAGTTTTATTTTAAGAAACATCCACAATGAGTGACAAAAAAGAAACCAGTGAATCTACAGACACAGGAGATACCACAGAAGGTGGTGACTATGAGGATGATTTTGAGAAAGATCTTGAGTGGCTAATTAATGAAGAAGAAAAAGAAATTTCTGATGATATACAGGTATTAAGAGAATATAATTTTATACCAATATATAGAGAACAAAGATATGTAATATAGATAGATTAGAAGAGTTGCTGAATGCAAGATAAAATTCAAATGGCTTATGATTAAATGCCAAATGGCAATCAGCTATTCTGTGGCTTGATTCACCATGATGTTAATTAATAAGGTGTTTGCTTACTTTTGGGTTACTGTGTTTTATGAGTCTAATCACTGCAATTTGTATACTATTACAATTTAGTTCAGTGATACACAATCTGAAGCCCCAAGGATTTGTGAAGTCCCTCCAAAGCTTTTGTGAGTCCACCAAAAATTGTTACTAACTTATGTAATGTTTAATGTGATAAAAGGGGAATTATTAAATGCATAACTGGAAAAGTTTGTTAACTATATTTGATTTCAATTAAGTATAAATGAAATAAATTTAGGAATTTGATGCATAGACTGCAAAACCTTAGAGCAGTACTCAGATCAGAAAAGTATGTATTCCCAGCTTAGCATAGTTTAAGAAGCAGTTGTCATCCAATAAATCATGATCAAACAAATTATGCTTTAACTAGTACATGAACCATGACCATATTGCCTCCTACATTTTGCATAAATAGATACTATATTTTTTTCATAGAATCATGATGAGAATGAAGAGAATTTTGAAACTAACACTGACAAAGACTTAGAAGATAGAAAAAATCCTTCACAAGAGTCTCTTGAGCCTGAAGAAATGCTGAAGGATGAGGAACGAAATTCTTCACAAGAACCTCCTGAGCCTGAGGAAGCTCTAAATGATGCATCACAAAATGAAATGCATTCTATATTTGAACTTGATCCTAAGGCATTGGAACCAGCATCTGATACAGATAGTGAAAGCTCCGGTCAAGAATCAAGGCTAGAAGACAAGGAGGAAGATGATGAAGATATAAAGCGTTATATCTTAGAAAAAATTGAAGAAGCTAACAAACTTCTGTTGGGTCAGGAGCCTTTAGATGAAACAAAAGAAAGAAAACTAAAATTCAATGATAATATAGTAGAACTAGAAGTAACATCTCTGACAAATACAGAAGCAGATCAAAATGATCCTTACAGGGAACAAAACATTGCAGCTAGGCTGTCTCAGTTACGCATTTCTAATGAAACAGGACAAGAAGATATAGCTCTGTCCATTAATGGTGGAATGGATGATGAGCACAAGGATGGCAAGATCTTAGTAGAAAGAGATGGGAAGTTTGAACTCTTGAGTATCCGTGACATTGAAAGTCAAGGCTTATTTCCTCCTCTGAGTATTTCTTTCAGTGACATTGAAACTCAACATGTTTCTTCTAAAAGTTCGTATGCTAATGCTTTTGGTGCAAAAGACGAGTCCTTCTTGCAAACACCTATAACATCTTGTTCTCCTTCCAAAGAACGATATTTTTTTTTCCCTCAACCACCACCTATTCGACCAAGCTCTGCCATCAATATTACGAGGAATATAGAACGAGGAAGAAGCCCTCGCAGGGTCCAGTCAGCAAAAGTGTGCCTTGGTGTAAGAAGTTCTACATACTGCTTATCACCCAGGCAAAAAGACCTACAAAAACAAATAGAGCAAAGAAGAGAGAAAATAAGAAGAGAGGTAAGAATATTAATGATGTGATTAATTTTACAAATCTACAATTACGATATGGAAGCAAAGAATACCCTTCACATTTATTTCTCTTGCAAACAATGTTAAGAGTACAGGTTTTATATATGGGGACTGTTTAGCTGTTATCTTCTTTTATGCAGTCATTTGTGTTTGAAAACTCCTTTTTAAAAACTTCTAACAGGAGTGACTTAAGAATAAACTTTAAAATCCTGGTCCATATCTTAAACTTAGTATATGTTCTATTTCATCTTTTAAAACTAATATAATTTCCTGTGCCCAGAGGTCAGTTTCCCTTGTTAGCTTTGTTCTTGTATTGCAGTGGTAGTTTACTTAATATACCTCAATTTTCTGGGTTTGCACAATATACCAAACCATAAATTAACAACATAAACTCAATTCATAAAACCACAATGTTTAATGTTTGGTTTGTGATTCAGGGTATTGTATGAGCACATATTGAATATGGACTATGTTACAGTTCTAAAAGCAGAAATGGTTCGAGGGAGGAAGGTAGCCATTTGTAATGAATCATCAAGGGAGGAAGGTAGCCATTTGTAATGAATCATCAAGTAACATGAAGCTTCACTACAATTGAGAATATTACTAATTTTGAAATACTACGGTATTTCCCATTATTATAGTATCTTTGGATAAAAACAAAAATTCTGATTACATATAATTTCAATTTCTTTGTCTTCTGATCCAGTAGAGAATCTCAGAATGTGAGATCATATGATTTTGGGCAGTTCCTACTCCTGCTTGCAATCTTTGGGCCAGTTTTCCTTTATTTTCAGTGTCTCCCAAGTTTTCAGAGGACCTTGAGGTGGGGATATCTTGTGGAAGAACAGCTGAAAATCAGATCCATTTTGTCTACTCTGTATCAAAAGCAAAATATGAAGCTCTGTGATGGAAAACTACTTAACTAACTTCTGTTACAATTTTCATTCTGGAAGTTCATAATTCTTTGTGTTTTGAATATTTTTTTTCTAAAATTGTCATTATTTGTTAATGTTTTAATGCAAGGAAGAAAACCAAAAAAAGATGCTGGAAGATGAAAAAAAGAGAGAAAATGACCGAGTCTTCCAGGCTTGGCTACAAAAGAAAAAAGACCAAATGCTACAGGAGAAAAGAGTTCAGCGTGCGAAAGAAATGGAGAACTTAAACAGCAGAGTAAGATGAAGTTTCAATTATTCTTGCTGTGGGTTGGTTCAGTTTTAAAAGTTAAAGCAAGTTTTCTTGATGAGGATAGATAGAATTCAGCCTTTTATTTCCAGATGCAGCTATTTGTATGTCAGGGACAAATCTAGGATCACTTACTTATAGATAATATAATGATGAGGTATTAAGAAACCAAATAGGCATGGTATTAAACAGTACTTAATTTTTTGTTGTTGCAATATGTCATTTGTGTGATATCTCCCCAATCTCAAATATATCCTAAACAATTGCAAAATTTCAATTTCTAGATGCATATTCCTTGTTTACATCTGAAAATGTCTAGAGTGCTACTTTGTTATAAAAATAATGGAATGTTAATTTTGTAAATTAATAAAATGGTTTATGGTGGGCTAATATTTTGAAAATAAAATTGGATTATGTAAAGTATTTAAAAGTTTATGAGCCATTCTGAATTTTCAATATTTCTGCATAAATATGTCATGTGGACATGGACAATTAGTGGGTAAGAGTTATGGCAACAAAGAGCTCTCCTAAGAAGGAGGCAGTAAGCCACATCAGAGAGAGGCCCAGATAAAGAGACTGCAGTCCCCAGCCGGATCGAGGAAGAAAGGTTCGGGGAAGTTTTGCCTGCCCTACAATCTCTCAAGATGTATCTAATAAATTAGAAAGTTATAGCTTTAGTTAGACAAGATTCTGATGGTTGAGTGTAAGCAGATAAGGGATTGGACTCAATTAGATATTGATTGGACTCAATTAGCTAGATAGGTGTTTGTGTGGCTGCACAATACAAACCTTTAGGATTCACTTGAAGGGAAATTAGAGCCAGGTATTTCAAACAATGAGATGATAATCAGATATAAATGTGGGAGGTCCTGTCTTATTAAATAACAGAATGGTGAGCATTCCCTATCAAAGTCTGATCTTTCCAACATAGATATGTGGAAATATATCATGGCTTGAACAAAAGTGATTTCTTAGGATTTCCCAAAAACAATTGTTGATGCTCACCAAGCTGGAAAAAGTTACAAACTACCATATTTCCAAAGAGTTTGGACTCCCAACGGTCCACTTCCAGGCAGATTGTGTACAGATGGAGTCAATTCAATACTATTGTTACTAACCCCAGGAATAGCTGACCAATTATCACACCAAGAACGAGGAGTGTTAATCCTCCAGGTCTCTAAGAACCTGAAGTAATAGCTAAAAAATTAAAGGCCTCACTTGCATTGACAAATGTCACTGTTCATGAGACCATCATCAGGAGAACAGTGAACAATGCTTTACATGGCAGATTTGCAATGAGAAAGCCATCACTCTCCAAAAAATATCCATTACTGCCTGTCCAGAGTTTGTGAAAGACCATTTTAGAGTTTATCCAATCTGTGAAATGGTGATGACAGTATCACAACTGGGGCTGCTTTGCTGCCTTTGGAACAGGACAATTGATAGAACTATGAATTCTGAGATGTACCAGCAAATTCTATAAGAAATTGCGAGGGTATCTCTGAACTGAAGCTTAAGAGAAATGAGTCATGTAGCAAGGCAGTGAACTAAAACACAAGTTGTACAACCCAAGACTTAAAACCAGAGCCAGTTTGGTCTAGTGGTAAAGGCATCAGGCTAGAAAGTGGGAGAAGTTGAGTTCTAGTCCCACTTTAGTCGTGAAAACTAGCTGGGTGGCCCTGGGCCAGTCATTCTCTCTCTCAGCAAAACCCACTTCACAGAGTTGTTATTGTGAGGAAAATAGCAGAGAATGTTATGTATGTACTTCACCTTCAGTTATTTATTTGTATTCTACCTTTATTATTTTTAGAAATAATTCAAGGCCACAAACATATGCAACACACCTTCCTCCTATCTAAGTTCCCTTCAACAACCCTTTGAGGTGAGTTGGGCTGAGAAAGTGACAGGCCCAAGGTCACCTAACCACCCATCATGGCCCTAAGGTGGGACTAGAACTCACTTTCCCACTTTCTAGCCTGGTCTCTTAATCACGAGACCAAACTGGCATCCATTATTCATAAAAATAATAAAATAAAAATACTAATAACAAGAAAATAAGATGCCTTGGAACACATGCAGGTTACTGGTTTTGGATTCAGTGTATCACTCTTTCTAAATATGGAATAATGATTAAGATGGGATTGTTAGTGCGAATTGTATTCAGCTTGTATTTATGATGTAATCTCTTCCACTTTTCTGATATTATTCTGGAAGGCAGGTATACATCTACAAATAATAACCAGATCATGAATACCTTCTCTTTTTATTTTAATAGAGTATCTCGTACCTTCAGCTTAGGACATACAGCTATCAGTTTCATGACTCTTAAGAATCAGTATACATTTTTTGAATTTTAAATATTCATATATTTTTAATTTTTAAATAGGAGAATAGAAATCCAGATGAAGCTTTCAAGTTGTGGCTTAAAAGAAAGCAGCAGGAACAGATTAAAGAAAAACAGATGCAAACCCTGAAGGAGCAAGAAGAGGGCATGTTCTTCCTTCCAAGAACAGCTGAAAACGACAAGGCTTATAAACAGTAAGTATTTTTGTTTTTCATTTTAAGAACCAATGTAATATTATCTTAATAAAAACTGAATGTTTTTATTCCAGGAAGCAAATGAATTTTGGTCCCTGTTGTCTTCTCTCGTTTTCTCCTGTAAATGTGTATTTTTCTCACCACATTTTTGATCAAGCAAGAGAAGAATATATGCACATTACATCGAAATAATAGTGCAGTTGGAAAACTTGGATCAGTTTAGAAACCATGTTTTTAACAGTGTACTATTATATGTTATGATATTGTATAATTGTAGATTAGTCATTTTTTTTCTTTTTGTCTTACAATACTAAATCAAATACATTATTTTCATATTATCTGCTTTAAACCAAAGGTAGTGATGAAGTGAGCAGTTTGATTCAACTCTAAAAAGTTCGTGGCCCATAACAATAGAAATGAAATCTAGTTATTGCTTGAAGAAAATAGTTTCAGATTCAGCATTTAATCTTTTATCAAAACACTTATATTTCTCTGTAAGCTAGAGCATGATAATGTATGATAATGAATAAGTTCACTGCCAACAAGATTCAAAATACTTATTGATCTCAATATTATGAACTATAGTCCTAATCACAGGTAATTGTCTAATAAGACAATTATCTATACTATCTCAGAATATATATTTTTGGGTATAGGTTATCTGTTTATAATATATAAACAGCAAAAATGAAATGTAGGTTAATATTCAGTTTTAAACATGATTTCATTTCTCTCTAGATGGCTAAGGAGGAAGAGACGTGAGAGGCGAGAAGAGCAACTAGTTGCTAGAGAACGATCAAAACAATTTCGGCAAGAAGCCAGAAGAGCAAAGCAAATAGAAAATATTCTGCATTCAATTTCTGAACCAAAGTCCCTTCGCTTTACAGATCAGTACTGCTGAAATTTAGAAGCCCTGGGTGCCTAATGTGTTCCATTATATCTTGCATAGCTTGAGATTGCCTGTTGGAAGTGGTTTCTCTTCTGGAATGTTTTGAAGTCCTTCAATAATGGCTTAATTTTCTCTTATCTTAGCAATTTTTCCACATCTTAAACTTGGAATAATTATCTATTTGTGAATAGATTGGGATTGCCTTCTCAGTTCTATAAAACTTACACAAAATAAATACTCCTCCTGTAGTATGGTGTATTTTTTTAAGAATTAGTTTATCTTCTGACCTATCATTTTCACATCCGGCATTTGGTTAGAAACTATACCACCAATCACAGCGTATCAGACCAAAAAAATGGTTGAATATTATTATGTCGTAGCATTATCTGGAAGTCCCATTGTAAATAATCCAGGGTATTTGGTGTGTTATTGAGAAATTGCAAATTATACCACCAACCCCACCCCCACTGTCAAGAAATAAAGATTTACAAAGGAAGTGTTTTTTTTAAAGTGATGATAGTATATTTTGTCTCTTTACAAATTAGAGAAAAGAGATACAAGAAGAGTAGTCCAACCACATTTAATAGCACCATTAAAACCTTTTCACATAATCCCTCAGGGATAGTCATTCCAAGTTTGTTTTTAAAAACCAGTAGAAAAGGTGAACTCAGAGGCACATCTCCAGTAGTTTGGATATAAATGCTGTTGCTACTCTTACGTAAATGTTGTGCATTAGATTTAATCTCACCAAATCAGCTCCATCACTTAAAATCTTCTTAAGGTATAAACTGTACATTACAGATCTTGAGTTTTCATTAAAATATGCATTTTAACCTGCCCATGTAACAGTTCTTTAATACTGGAAATCAACTGAAGAAAATACTAAAACACCTACCCTAATTCTAAAATAAAATAGTTCCGTTCACATATAGAAATAAACTGTATCTTTTCAAGGAATAAAGTATTTGAGGTTCGTGGGGTACTTCTAATATTCTCAAGTGTTCCCTTAAAGAAGAATCATTGGTTCGCACATTCTATAGTTCTTTGTATATAGTATGGAACATTTTTCTAATACATTCTTGGTTGCCATTGAACAGTTGACATTGTGTTACAAATTCAATCTGCCACAAAGAAGAATTTGAGAGCAGAACATTGAGATCCTGAAAGCTTTACGAAAGACATAATTCCAGCACATTAGATAAATGTACAGAAAATAAAAGTGCACAAAGATCGTATGCTTTATCCGAATCTGAAACCATTGCTACCAAATAATTTTTTTTTAAAGAACAAGTAATTCTCCCTTGCAGTGATCACAACAGTTGAAAGTTATGTTCTCATATCTAGTGTAGGGATGAAACCGTCCAATATTTTTCTTTGGGGAAAGAAAAGATGCTGTTGAAGGCTCAGAAAAAGAAAGTTCTGATACTTCTGTACATTTGCCAGAATCCAGCATTCTTAATACCTGGAAAACAGTAACAGCAATGAATCACTGTGGTTTCTTTTGGTAAAAAATATTTTACATATTTTTAAAAATCTGAAATAAGGGCTATCTCACTTTTCAAAGTTAGAAAGTTCAATTCCCATGCAAGAGAAAGGCCTCTTTTGTATTTACAATTACTTTTTAGAGATAGAGTGGCATCTCTATCAGATTATTCTCCACAGAATAAAGTGTTTGCTTCTTAAAATTGTTTATTATTTTAAATATTAAAACCAGCAACTTGAATTGTGACCAGAACACAACGTATTATCTTAGTTTCACATATCAGTATCACCTAGCTGCCACAATTTACATCTACTGAACTTTTCAAGGATGGTCTGTATTAACTGAACAATAACGCAGGAGATGCAAAGATTATAATTCAGATACAATCAATTTGGAAATGATTGCATCTGACATAAAAGGCACAAATTCCTTTCACTACTGGTATCTGGACAACAAGCAGGAATACAAACTTGTCTGTCCAGCACAAGCCAAACAATTCTCAGTTTAGGTTTTCTAGTACCCTCAGCTACTGCACTTTAAACTATAACCATAGTTTAGATTACGTTCGAGGCTAAACTTCTTCAGCAATCTACTTTAGAAGTGAGCCATGACAGAGATGTAGCTCTAGATGTAGCTCAACTGCCACCTTGCTCCAACCATCTCTGAGTTTGTATCTTGTCTTGCAAATGAACTGTAGAAAACTGTACTGCCATGTAGTACAGTAGAATACTAATAATACTATGTTGTAGAATACGGAGGAATTTGTTGTTATGCAATAAAAAGGTACTGCTTCGTGTTTCTAGAAAGTAAACTTGAAAAATTTTAATGCACAACAGAATAGCATGCTATTATATAAAATAGTTTTTACCATCTCGGCCATTTTCTCAGCAGGGGTAGTGCAGAGTTCTGTGGATGAAGAGGCATTTTTTGGATTGTTAACAATACTAGAGTTTCCAAGTAGATGTGAAGTTACTGCTTTAGCAAGCTTATGATTTACAGCAGCTAATTCTACCGTACTATGAGGATGTGCATTTGGGTAGTATGTCTGCTGCCTTCCCCACTGTAGAGAAACCAGGAGCTCCTCTAATAATCTGCAATGGAAATAAATCAGTTTCAGTTACAAATGTACATGAGAAAATATGGAGGACTACAGAAACAGGATGAATACTCAGAGAGAAGGAGGGATTAAAAAAGGTTATTAAATTATCCAAGAGCAAACATTGCTGTCTATAGTTTTTCTAGTGATGCAAAGAAACAAACTATGTAGATTCTGGTTAAGATTTTGGATGGAAAAATTAGTGTAAAGTTGAATTATGGCCTTTGCATAACGGGAGACCACAACAGGAAGGGCAGAAAACTACAGACCAACTGTGTATTATTTTCAAAAGAGGTAAAAAAAATCATTGGAGGAAAAAAGATTTCTCCTTGCATAGGGAGCCCTGCAGCTCACATCAGGCATATCGAACAGAAATTTCACCCAGATTTATTATCCATTTTCAAATTTTGTTAGAATGAAGTTTCTTTCTTGTGGATAATTCTGAGAACAAAATGTAAGATAAACAGACTATAGAACAAAAAGTTAAGCTATATAAGGACCTTATAACTACGGATGGTAAATCTCTGTTGTCACAGAGAGTGGGTTTTGGTGTAATACTGTATAGTCTGTGCCACTAAGTACATTTTAGGGCAATGACACTGCTTTCAATTCTTTCTGTATACACCTGTCATTGTATAATATATTTATAATATATGTATGTGTGTGTATGTATGTATGTATGTATGTATGTATGTATGTATGTATATATATATATATATATGTGTGTGCTGTTCAGCTTCCTTTGGGTATTATCCCACGTCATTGTAGTTCTGTTAAAGTTGTAGCAACGTTTCAGCAGAATCTCATCTGCCATCATCAGGCTTCTGTACTACAGAACTACAATGACGTGGGATAATACCCGAAGGAAGCTGAACAGC
>BLBF01000006.1:33735362-33788427 GCA_015471245.1 Laticauda colubrina
TACAGAAGCCTGATGATGGCAGATGAGATTCTGCTGAAACGTTGCTACAACTTTAAAAGCACTACAATGACGTGGGATAATACCCGAAGGAAGCTGAACAGCACACACACACACACACACACACACACACACATATATATAATAAAATAATAATTGTAAATATATATTGTATAATACTAAAACTCTTTGTGCTTGTTTTTCTATTTGTACCTTCAATTGTGCAAAGCGATGTATCATACCACAACAGTTTTTGAATTAAGGTAACTCAAATGGCCTAATTTACAAAATTTGGAACCCATTATTCCAGTGGTATTGAAATCTGGAAAAGTTGTGACTGTTTCAATGCTGCTGCACTGCCACACCACTGTCCTGTTCTACCAATCACAGTCACATGACTGTCATTTCCAACGTTCCCTGTCAGCTTCCCACAAGCAAAATCAGCAAGGCAGGTAGGTAAGAAGAGTGGCAATGGTTGGGAAGGTGCATAAGAGGCACAGGAGATCAAGGTGTCTATGTGAGGGGGCACAGAGGTGTGCTGGTTGCTGGTATGGCATGAGCACAAAGGGACTGTGGGGGATGCACAGGTGGGGGAGACTTGCCTGAGCACTTTCCAATGCTCCCTGTTGACTTCCCCACTGACTTTCTGCAGGTTTCCCAAAAACAAAGTAGGTGGGAAAGACAGCAGGAAGTTGGAAATCATTCTTGCTCTGAAAAATAATGTCTCAACAACTGAAACAATGACACAACTGAAAATGATGACAGGTCTGGAACAATGACTCAACTGAAACAATGACTTAAAGGGTCATGGATTATTTAGTGTGTGTATATAAGACTTGTCAACCGAGAACACCTTTACATACATATGATCATTCTTATATAAGTATGTTGCCTGTATTTTACTCATAGAAATTTGATTATATAGAATTTTAATTCAGTCTATGGAATTGGAAGTAAATCTTTGAATAAAGGAAATTATAATTAAGACATGCACACAATAAACATATAGGTATAAGACTATTACTTCTAAATATCAATAATCCAGAGCTGCTTCATAAAATGGCTAAACTGGAATTTAAAGCAATGTCTTTCAGAGATTAAAAAAACACATATATTCATACTTTTGTGCAGCAATCATTTCTTGGCGAAACTGATCACGTTCATTTAGCAGATCCTGAATTGCACTGTGTGCATCTCTGGCCTGACGCTGGAGAACTGCTCTGGAGTTGGTCAACTCATCAGACATGACTCTGTGAAAGAAATTTCAGATACAACCTGGTTAAAGTTGATTCAACTAATTAATATTGTGTTCCTATTGTATATTAGCAGTTAATTCAATGGTTGCATTTTCATGCTGCAACCTAAACAGATTATGTACATAATTTGGAATAAAGGGATAATACATCTTGAACAAATAAATGTGATATGAGGTACAACTTTCTTATGACTATCATTCCACTTTTTCTCAGGAGTACTATTATAATATTACAATGGAAATAAACCTGTAAAATATATTACGCTGAAGGATGGCATTCTAGGACCATGCAATGAGCTTGTTTGATAAATTGAGATTTAAATCATTATTTTAGACCAGTTCAGACATGATATCAGTTACATCATAGTAGCTTTCCCAACTTCCAATCATATTAATATCAAGTGCCCTTTTTTTTTTGCAATAATTTAGGAATGTATATGACATCAATTAAGTGAATAGATATTTGTCAGACAAACTTCTAAAAGCCTATTTAGATTTATAAAGATTTTTTAAAAAGCATATACGATGACATTTTCATTTGGTGTTTTAGTTGGCATATAAATATTCATAATTATCAAAATTAACATTTTAGACCTACCCAGTTTTGTATATCAGACTGAGTACCCTGAATTGGAATCAGAAAATTACTCAAGTTTGCATAACTGCTTTATGAAAGGTGTGTTGTGACACCGCCTAGAAGCACCAATCATGTTATTTCAGTCTGGACCAATTGTCATTGTTTTCAAGAGGCACTCCCAAAATAACAGTGTGTAATAGTAATCCAGCCTCAGGGTTACCAAACCATACATTAACAAATGTCTGTTCTCCCTCTTCCAGGAATACCCAATTGGTTTATCCACCAAGGCTGATGAAAGGTAAACCTGCTACTGATGTGTATCTTTGGCTAAAAACAGTTGCAAGCTGGAAACCTGTTCTTTAATGGAAGTATGACCCCATCCAAAGCAATCATGTCTGTCAAACCTTAAAGCTTGGTATCCTCAATCAACAACTGTGATAGAGAAATGGTACTTATGTGTCTATGGTTGCTTAGGTAAATGTACATTTATTTATAAAGACATCCTTTAAAAGGCAGCATTATTAATAGTACCTGCTTGCTAGGAATTTGCTTCGCCAAACATCACATTGTATAGACATCCTTTCTAATTGCTCAGATAGCTGAGACACATTCCGTCCAAGGGCTTCATTTTCAAGAATCAGTTGATTTTTTTCACGTGCCATACGCTCAAAATGATATTGCAAGTCATCTCCAACTGAAGCAACAAGCAATTTTTTCAACTCCCGATTGACCTAAGATAGGGAAATGAGTTCAACATGCACTGAGTTGATTAACCAATCACAGCTGAAGAACTGGGTTGTTTTGTGTTGCTAGATAGGTGTAGCAGTTAATTCTAGCACATATTAAAAGTTGCCTGCTTTCAAAATATGATGGACATCAAAGTTTGTTACTGTTTGTATTACTGTAGAGTGGCTGCATAAACACCTTTTCTATATCTTAATAAGGAAAAAGAAAAAGACATGATTTTACTCAAGGCTGAAAATAAGTTTACATGTTCTTCTTAGCTTTCATAATCTAAGCCCAGTAACTTTCTATCCCATAGTAGCTTTCAAGAAACTCCTCCAGAAATCCAAATTGTAATTTTGCTCAGATGAAAGTTGGCTTTTTCCAAGGGATAGGGAACTTACAGTCTTATGAAATAATGGCATATTCAAATACAGCAGCTATCCACTTTTCAATTTTCAGGTGGAGAGTATACTTTCTGTTTATTTATACAGTTATGGTTAATATATGTACGTATTTAGAGATCGCCCTTCTCCTTTATAAGGAGTCACTTTATACATAATAGTTTTATAGTCATTGCTCAAAATAATCCAATGATATAGAATACAATCCTTAAAGGCCTTATTATGAAATAATGTCATTGAGTGCAATTTAATTCTGAATGAAAATAAATAGAAAATTACCAAAACTAGGAAAAAACCCTGAGTATTGCAGTTATTTCTTCCAAACAAATGGTATGAAGTAGTCTTCAAAAGTAAACTAATCAAGTCTATTTTCCTACCTCTGTTTGCACATGGAGTTGATTGGAAAGACCTTCCTTATCCTGTAAGAGTCTCTTTTCTGAATTCTTAAGTTTTCCTATATCACTTCTTAGCTCCAGAAGTTCTTTCTTAGTATCTGACGAAATCCCGACGGACAGACTGAGGGGCTCTTTTTGAGGACCTGAGGATTTAGAACCTTTAGCATTTTTAACAGGCACCACATGGTTTATAGAAGCTTTAGGAACCACTATTCGTACAGCTTCAATTTCCACAGCCTTGTCACCATATACTTTGCCCAACTGAAGAACTCCAGGACTCAGTGATGGAAGAAGTTTCTTGCGTGGGCTTCGATGGGCATGGCCAGTTGTGTTAGGGATTACTTCAACAGATTTTGAAGGCTGCTCTGTTTCCATGCCATCACCAGGTCCACGAATGGGTGAGGTAATGTATTCACCTTCAGGTTGAGGCAGAAAATAGCATACAATATGTTTAAATCAGAAAAACATGATTAATATAATCTAATATTATTAGGAAAGCCAGTTTGGTGTAATCAGTTAAGGCATCAGGCTAGAAACTGGGAGACCATGAATTCTAATCCTCCATTAGGCACAAAACCAGCTAGGCAATCTTTGACTCGTTACTTGCTGTCAAGCCTAAGAAGACGGCAATGGCACTTCTGAAAAATCTTGCCAAGAAAACTGTAGCAACTTGCAGTCTCAGAGAATAGGACATGGCTGAATGGCAGAAAAAAAAAAATTACAGATAGTTCTTGACTTACTACTGGTTGCTTAACAACTGTTTGAAGTTATGACGACCTTAGAAAGGGTACTCGATAGCCTGTGAAGCACTTCAAGTCATCATAAAATGTTGCACTGCTCCCCCAGTCATATGATCATGATCTGGGTGTTTGGCAGCCTGTTCACATTTATGACCAGTTTCCATGTGTCCCAGAATCACATGATTGCCATTTGCAGTATGGTGGCAGAAAAGGGTGCAATCTGGTAGTGCTTGCCACACAGCTGAAATTCCCTCCCCAGCAGGTAACTTTTTAAGAGTGAGAAGGCTGCCCACAAGATGAAGGAAACTCATCCAGTGTTCTTAATGTATAGTTTTACTTTTGCTATCGATTTGTTATTTTTCTACGCAACAACGCTGCAGTTCTGGTTTGCTCTGACATTAGAGATGCAAAAGCTGAAAAGAAAATGTTTGTGATTTTGAATAAAAAAGCTGACTAAGAATGTAATTCTTTTCTCAAGTAGACAACTACTCCAATGGAGCTTGGAATGACCAAGGTATCCTTCTGCAGCCCTTTAAAGGAATTCTCTTCCACGTATGGAGTGGAACTTCTCTAAAGGGCTATAGAAATGAAGGTCAGATCTCAAAAGACCTGAGCTCCATTTCTGCAGCCCTTCAAAGAAATCCTCCTCCATGAACAGAGAGGAGACGCATTCTTCTGACAGGCTGCAGGTGTGATATTCAAGATCTGAGCTCCATTTTAACACCCTGTGGAGTTCATCTTCTCTCCATGTGTGGAAGAGAATGGCTCTAGAGGGGAGATGAATTCCTCCAGTGGAATGGAGAAACAGCTCAGATCCCAAAGATCCCAGCTTCATTCCACAGACCTCTAGAACAATTGCTTTCTATGCCTGGCGAGGAATTGAACTTGGCAGGCAGCTCTTTTGCTCTGTCCATTTAATAATCTGGGAGACCATTTAACAATCCTAACTGGAAGTGTGAGATTGCATTCATTGAATGAAGCAGTCATGCTGAACAACTACTTAACTCAACAACTGAGATTCTGGTCCAAATTATGGCCCTAAATCAAGGACCACCCGTAATAGATTACATCCAAAGCTTGTCATTTTCCATAGCATAGGAATGTTTGACAGCACTGTGTCAAACTCCTCACTACATAACTTCGGAAGGCTCAGTGTCACATTCCATTTGAAACTCATTTTAGGAACTTAAGGAATTTAAGCTACAGGTAGTCTTTGGGTTACAACACCACCTGGAATTTCCATTGCTAAGTGATGCAGTCATAAAGCACAACGTGGGACCATATAACTTCATGATAGTAATCCTGGCAGTCAGGCTGACCTCACTCTAGGATCACACAGGTCATTAAGTGGGAAGAGGTTGGCATCCCAGGCAAGCAGGTCATGGAGAGGTGCTGTGGAACCCACTGATTTTGCTAATGGGAAGCCAGCAG
This sequence comes from Laticauda colubrina, assembly GCA_015471245.1. Lineage (NCBI taxonomy): Eukaryota > Metazoa > Chordata > Lepidosauria > Squamata > Elapidae > Laticauda > Laticauda colubrina. The sequence goes on from BLBF01000006.1 coordinate 33,740,885, forward strand.
GTAATGTCCTTGGAGTTCTAGCCATAACAGTCTCTATATATGTTATCACAATCTGGGCATTTGGTCCTGACTCATGATTATGTTCTTGCAGTCACATGATCACAATTTCTGACATTATCAAAGACTATTCATAAATCCCTCTTGGTGAGTATGTTTGTAACTTTGAATGGTTGCTGAATGAATGGCTGTAACCTGAGGACTACCCATAAAACAAAGCTAACTGCAGATTAGATCTAATACCAATTTGAATGTAAAAAAATTTTATTTAAATATTCATAAGTAAAATGTTAGTACTATGAAAAAGCATGTAAGTTTCTCATTTGCTAAATAACTGATATTTAGTTTTCTTCCACAAAAGCTCTTATCTAGAGTTTTTTGAAATACAACATGCATTTCAAATACATGTTATATTTGATTTACAAATGTCCGCAGAATATATTTCCAAAATCAATATTTAATTCCTAAGAAAGATGAATACTTACTATTTTCTGCATTATTTAGAGCTGCCATTTTATTGACAGGATTGCATACAAGAAAAAAACGTTACAGCCTAAAAGAAGCAAAGAACAAAAATATTATGGCTTTCAGTTCCATTAAACAGAATATAAAATCATTAGTACAGAACAAATTGCAACATACTAATTCAACTTCATAATGCAGTTTCTCGCAAAAATAGTAGAAAATGTTCAAGCCCCCAAACCTCCTGTATTTGGAAGTGATTGGATGGATATGCATCCTATTTGGGATGGTTAATTATTATTTAAAGTATTATAAAAATATTTTCATGGTGCTGTGTTTAAAAAATAAGCTGCAGATTTTAGTCTAATAAAAACAGTTAATACAATAAAATTCTGAAAGACAAAAAGAAGTACTATTTCATTTCAGCAAATACTAAAAAAATGCCTATGATTTTGAAACAGGAAGTCGACTAAGAACACTTATCTTGTGTAGGCAGTATTCCAATGGAACCTGGGTGCCTGAATAACCAAGATATATGTTCAAGATATCTTGACCCTTCGAATATAATCAACCACTCATACAAGTGATAAAACCTATCTCAAGCATAAGGCAAAATGAAGTGATTACTGCAGATAGCAGTTTTGGGGATTCATGAATAGATAGAAAATCAATACAGTAGTTATTTACTTTACAAACTGAAAACAGGGAGATGCTAGTGAGGCTTGGATGTGGACTCATTAGGCAGCAAATCTCTTTGCTCAGCTGTAACATTCAAACAGGGCTTCACCCTTAAAACACTAAGATTCTCTGGTCTGTATTTTAAATCATCATTAATACTAAACAAACTTTACACCATCATGAAACAAGTATGTGCACCAAGATGACAGAAATAAAAATATACACCACACAAGTCAAGAGGCAAAACTATCTTTCTGAAGATAGTTTTTCTGTCTTTATTGAAAGAGGTTACCCTACACATTGAATTGTCATATGACATGTGAACTTTGGTTCAGCATGTGTGAACCCCAGTATTTTGGATTGTAAACTAGTTTGCACAAATCCAAATTAGGTTACCAGGCTTGGGCTACACAAATTCAGACAATTCCTAATGGGTAAGAAAGATTAAATTTTTTCATAGCTCCTTGTAGCTATGGAACTCCCAGGAGCTGCCTAGGAGTTGTCATTTTGGCACAGGCCTCAGGTGGGGTGGTGGAGCCCAGAGGAAGGCAGGGGATGCTGCAAATAGGTGCATGTGATGGAGTGCAAGCAGGCAGGGAAGGTGCTGCTAGTGACTTACTTGGGACAATTTGCAACCTTCCCTACTGGCTTCCACATTAACTTTGCTTGTGTGAAGGTGCCAGAGAAAGTCACAGATGGCAATCATGTAACATAGCTTGTGCAATGTTGTAATTGTGAGCCATTGTAATTGTAATCATAATCACAGGATCACAGGGACATTAGGACAGCTGGAACTTGGAAAACTAGTTGTTCCCCAGATCAATCTCAGTAGGGACCAGAACCTATAGGACATTTGCTTTGGTATGTCCCATGCCTGGATCCTGTCGACAGCAATCTGGAGAAGGGGCGTTGGTCTTACCTGAGACGCACCTTCTCAGATGGTGGAGACAGGATCCAGTCCCACCCTTTTCTCTGGCCTCTATGATTTTGGGTGTGTGGGATGATACAACCTATGACTTACACCTAATGATGGAACTTTTACAACAACTATATTAAGACCTTGACTTCATCAAGAACTGGGGACAGTGGCCCAAAGGGAGCGTGTCTTCAGTTTTTCTATTCAGTCTATAGCTGAAAAGAGCTGAATACATCTCATGCCTGGATCCTGTCTCCACCATCTGAAAAGGTGAGTCTCAGGTAAGACCAATTTTTTTCAGCACCTCAGTAACTCTGAATGACTGCTGAACAAATGGATATAAGCCACGTCTACCCATAGCTTGCCTTACCTGTTGCCTAAAGCTACCACATAGACAGCAAAACTTACATTCACTATGCATTGGTGATGTTGGATACTGAAACATCTGCAAACAACCAACCAAGCTCAGACAGTAGTGTCAAGAATCCCACACTTCAACCCTGAGCTAAAGAAAAACCATATTTTTACTCTCCAATATGTCATACAATATGTTATCGCACTGAGGCTGAGGGATGCTTCCCCTAAAATCTAGACTTGCCCCTCTGAAGATGCTGGATGAAATGGAGTTCTTCCAGAGGGTTTTTTTTGTGTGTGTGTGTGTGTGGAGGGGGTAGTTATTCTTTCTATTGCAATTTCTGTGGTGGAGTAATTGTTCCGTGTTCTTATATCACAAAAAAAAAAAAAAAACCCAAACCCAAAGAATTTTTGCTGTAAACTGCTGCAACATTTGGCAGCACACAACACTCACAAACCATACCAATAAATCAATAAACCTGGTCATGGCTGACATTTGATTTTCATTAATTACCCAGAAAACCTTTTTTCCCCAAGCCTGCTCTCTCTCTCTCATATGAGCCCTTCAATTTCAGCGTGGCTGGTTACATTGTGCCTGGGTCTGATCTCAACACATCCCAATTCCCCCCAACAATGATTTACAGAAATGCAGGCAGTCCTCAATTTGCCACAGTTCACTTAATGACCTGTTAAAGTTACAACAGCACTTAAAAAAAGCGACTTATGACCATTTTTTACACTTGTGACCGTTGTAGTATCCCCAGAGTCCCGCGAACAGAGTTCAGATGCTTGGCAGTTGATTCATATTTATGACAGTTGCAAGGTCCTGGAGTTATGGGACCACCTTTAGCGACCTTCTGACAAGCAAAGTCAATGGGGAAGCCCGAATCACTTCAACAACCAAGTTACTAAATGTCTCCTGAGATTCTCAAGGCATTCCAGGTCACAGTTAGTCCCAAAGGTGCTTTTTTTTTTTTTTTTCCTCCCCTTCCCAAAAAACAACTGGACTTTCTGGTTTTTCTTTGAAGCTCAAGGCTAAAGAAGCTGCTTGGGTGAGAAGCCAAACGTCTTCAAAGAAAAAACAAACAAACCAAACCAAACCAGAAAGTCCAGTTGTTTTTTGGGACGAAGAAGGAAAAAAAAAAAAAAAAAAAAGCACCTTTGGGACAACCGAGTTAACAAACTCAAACAACTGGCAATGATTTGCTTAACCAAGAGGTTACCCTACACATTGAATTGTCATATGACACGTGAACTTTGGTTCAGCATGTGTGAACCCCAGTATTTTGTGGCAAGAAAAGTCGTAAAACGGGGCAAAACGGACTGAACACATTCCTCACTTAAGCAACATCACTTTTGGAGCTCAACTGCCATCGTCAGTTGAGGTCTACGCGTCCAGCTGAAGAACTCGCAATCCGGCCATCGCCCCGACGGCTTCGTTTCCCCCACCCCGCACGCCAACCGGGAAAGAAGCCGATCATTGTTTGGACCAGCAGGCGAGGCGTTTTACAGAACAGCGTTCTGCAAAACAGGAAACACTGTAAAAACCATGTCCCGTAAAACAGTGTCCATTTTACAGAACAGGGAACTGCTGGGCAAATTGGTCTCAAGGGTAAAACGAACCAGCCGTGGGTTTTCCTCCGCCTCCACTCCTCCCAGCCGCTTCTCATCTATGATTCTTTCTTTCTCCTTTTGGGAAGGAGTCACTTCCGATCCACTCCCTTCCGCCTACAGAGGTTTATCATAGTAGATTGATTCACCCACCCAAATCGCGTCACTTCTGGCTTCAATTTCAAATTATTTTTTTTTTTCTTTTCCAAGCCTTTAGTCGGGGAAACGAACCAATCAAGTCCGTGACAATGTTTCGGACGAGGGAATCCTACGACTCCTTCATTATCTGTGTGTGGAGCAGTGTTTGCCTCACCCTTCGTCCTGTAACTTTTAAAGATGCGTGGACTTCAACTCCCAGAATCCTCCTCTAAAGTGCTGGCAGGGGAATTCTGGGAATCTGAACGCCACACGTTTTAAAATTGTAAAAAGGCGAGAAACATTGTACAGTATGATTTATTTTTATTTATTTATTTATTTGTTTGTTTGTTTGTTTGTTTGTTTATTTATATTTATTTATGTATTTATGTATTTATGTATTTATGTATTTATGTATGTATGTATGTATGTATGTATGTATGTATTTATTTATTTATTTATTTATTTATTTATTTATTTAAGCAATTATAGGATAACAGGTATAAACATAGTTACCAATACATGAAGCGGATACAGATAAGAAAAATAAAAAGAAACAACGGGGCAGGGTTGGTGCTCGCAATGCAATCCTTGCTCTTCAGAGTTGCCTTTGATGGATGGGCGGCTATGTAGATTTGATAAATAAATGCCTGCAACAAAGAAGAATTCATACTTTTACTGCAAGGCTTTGTTCAAATGAGGGAAAAAAGAGATACCTGTTTCTAAAAGCTGTGTGAAGAACTGATGAAGTTTGGAGGGTGGAACTGAACTAACAGATTAACAAAACAACAGAGTTGGAAGGGACCTTGTGGGTCATCTAGTCCAACCCCCATCCAAGCAGGGGATCTTACACCATTTCTGACAGATGGAAGTCCAGCTGCTTCTTCAAAGCTTCCAGTTAATTAAGCTCCCACAACTTTTGAAGACAAGCTGTTCCACTGGATGATTGTTCTCACTGTCAAGAAAATTTCTCCTTATTTCTAGATTGAATCTCTCCTTGGTCAGTTTCCATCAATTATTCCTTCAGATGCTTTGGAAAATAGTTTGATGCCCCCTCCTCCCTGCTTAGCAATTTGTTTGTGGGGCTTTTTTTTGGGGGGGGGGAAAGGGAGTGGCAAATAGCTTGTTTTTTTCATCTCCGTTTTATAAAATATTTCAGGATTAATGTATGTTAGCCACAGGTCTCTTTACAATCTATAATGAAGCCTATTAGAGGGTCGCGTCTGTGGCGGAACTAAAAAAAAAAACAACAAAAGTACCACTTTTCACTTGAAAGTGAATGAACGCTGCGACTCCTACATTCCTATCTCTACGTTCTTGTACAGAAAAGCAATCATGACGTGCCCTTACCCACATTCATCCTTGCGCAGGCTCGCGGGAATTTCCTGATTTCCGGTCTCTTTTTTCCCGTGACAACTCCAGGCCCTTTCACGCTACGCAGGACTGAACGATCACGAGAGTGAATGATACTACTCCCAGCCAATAGGAATTCAAGGCGGGCTCGATGAAGATTTTTTTATTTTTTTATTTTTTTTTTTAAACCGGACGTTTCAGCCGCACAACAAGAGAAAGGCGCGGCCTCGGTTGCTAAGAAGCGACTTGGGGATAACGCGTGTCGCTAGTTGCGTTTTCTTTCTCTTGCTTTGAGAGCGCTCCAGCGGTGAGGTGGCGGTCGGGAAGGCGGTGGTGGCCGGACCATGGTGAGTAGAGGTGGGCTGTGCGCGCTGGCGAAGGAGACCTCCGGCGGGAAAGAGGCTCCCGTGATGTCAGAGCATAAAAAAGTCGTTTAGGGGAGGGAGGCAACGACCCCGACGAAGCATCCCCATGAAAAGAAATGTTGACACTTGAGCGAGCTAATAGCATGTGCTGCAGCTCAGTGACATGACGTGATTTAAATTCCACAATTCTTTCAGACCTATGCTCCTTGCTGCTGTGGTTAGACTTTTTTCAATCTGTACACAGGTGAAACTCCCAAAAATTAGAATAATCCTGCAAAAGTTCGTTTATTTCAGTAATGCAACTTAAAAGGTGAACCTAATATACGAGACAGACTCATGACATGCAAAGCAAGATAGTTCAAGCCGTGATGTGTTGCAATTGAAATGATTATGGCTCACAGATCAGGAAAACCCCAAACCCACAATCTCAGAAAATTAGAATATTGTGAAAAAGCTTCAATATTCTAGGCTCAAAGTGTCCCATTCTAATCAGCTAATGAAGCCATAACACCTGCAAAAGGGTTCCTGAGCCTTTAAATCAGGGGTTCCCAACCTGGGGTGTGAGACGATATTCCAGGGGGTGCGAGAAAAGTCCAGGTAAATAATAGGATATTGGCTATATGTTGGCATTTTTATTTTCTTTTGCAATGGACTAACTTCCTTTTCATTTTAGAGTTAAGTATCATTTCGTGGCCGTCACATACATAGCTGAAAAGATTCAATCCTACCATATATTTAACAATGAAATAATTCAATCCTACCATATATTTACCATATATTTCAGAGGGTGTGAGGTTCGAGTGAAATTTAGGGGTGCGGGGTGAAGGAAAGGTTGGGAACCACTGCTTTAAATGGTCTCTCAGTCTGGTTCAGTAAGAATCACAATCATGGGAAAGACTGCTGACCTGACAGTTGTGCAGAAAACCATCATTGACACCTTCCATAGGGAGGGAAAGCCTCAAAAGGGAATTGCAAATGAAATTGGATGTTCCCAAAGTGCTGTATCAAAGCACATGAATAGAAAGTTATTTGGAAGGGAAAAGGGTGGAAGAAAAAGGTGCACAAGCAGCAAGGATGACCGCAGCCTGGAGAGGATTGTCAGGAAAAGGCCATTCAAACGTGTTGGGGACTTTCACAAGGAGTGGGCTGAGGCTGGAGTCAGTGCATCAAGAGCCACCACACACAGACGGATCCTGGACATGGGCTTCAAATGTCGTGTTCCTCTTGTCAAGCCGCTCCTGAACAACAAACAACATCAGAAGCGTCTTACCTGGGCTCAAGAAAAACAGACCTGGTCCAAAGTCCTCTTTTCTGATGAGAGCAACTTTTGCATCTCATTTGGAAACCAAGGACCCAGAGTCTGGAGGAAGAATGGAGAGGCACACACTGCAAGATGCTTGAGGGACAGTGTGAAGTTTCCACAGTCTGTGTTGATTTGGGGAGCCATGTCATCTGCTGGTGTTGGTCCACTGTGCTTCATTAAGTCCAGGGTCAACGCAACCGTCTACCATGAGATTTTGGAGCACTTCATGCTTCCTTCCACAGACAAGCTTTATGGGGATGCTGACTTCATTTTCCAGCAGGACTTGGCACCTGTCCACACTGCCAAAAGCACTTGGTTTGAAGCAAACCTGGTTCAATGACCGTGGGATTACTGTGCTTGATTGGCCAGCAAACTCTCCTGATCTGAACCCCATAGAAAATCTATGGGGCATTGCCAAAAGAAAGATAAGAGACATGAGACCGAACAATGCAGAAGAGCTGAAGGCCGCTATTGAAGCATCCTGGTCTTCCATAACACCTCAGCAGCGCCACAGGCTGATAGCTTCCATGCCACACCACGTTGAGGCAGTAATTGCTGCAAAAGGGGCTCAAACCAAGTATTGAGTACATATGCATGCTGATACTTTTCAGAGGTCCGATATCGTTCTCTGTACAATCCTTGTTTTATTGATTTCATGTAATAATCTAATTTTCTGAGATTGTGGATTTGAGGTTTTCGTGAGCTGTAAACCATAATCATCTCAATTATGACAAATCACAACTTGAACTATCTTGCTTTACACATAATAAGTCTATCTCATATATTAGTTTCACCTTTTAAATTGCATTACTGAAATAAATGAACTTTTGCACGATATTCTAATTTTTCGAGTTTAACCTGTATAGTGATAATGTCTTCTTGGGGATAAAAAGGGACAAATCTAAAATGGGGCAAATCTGAGATTCCGGAGGATGAAAAATGTTATAATTTTGCTTTACAAAGTAAAATTCAAAAGCAAAATAAATGTCAAGAACAACCTTCTGAAATATTGCAAAGAATGGTCTTTTGTAATAAAGAATGTATTGGGAAAAATGAACTATTTATTTAATGAGACTGCAGTTATATTCCATCTTTCTTGTATAGTGCAGTATTGTATTGCCGTATAATATTAATGTAGTATTAGGGATTTTCAATTCAATTTATGGAATGTGAAGGATGTGTATTCATAGTTTTGCACTGAAGGTACTATTTAATTTTGTTGTATGAGGTGCAATGACAATAAACTAAACTTTCTTCAAAGAAGCTGTATGTAGAATCAGTTTTACATGTTTTATTTTCTCTGTAACCCTGAGAAGTAGGCTGGGCTTAGAAAGTAGTGGGCTACAACCATTCAGTGTTTGTTATTTTTGGTGAAATGATGTTTCAAATTTTAATTCTGCTCTTAATTTGATGTATTTCCCATCCTTTTCACTAAATCAACTCCTGCCACTATGCCCAGTGATTAAGGAAGACCAGAGTTTCTTAGATAAATGTGTGAAAACACTCAGGATGACTGCTTTAGTTACTAAACTGTTATAGATTATCTTCATGCTATCCTAATAAGTAGAGGTTTTATTTAGATTTAAGGAAATGATATTTATTAGCTTGGAGAAATATAAAGTCCGCTCCATGCAGGAAGGGGAAGGCAAGATGGAAAAAAGCAATAAAGAATCAAGAATTCAGGCTGACATTGTTTGGAAAGTATGCTCTGGTTTACACAGCATGTTAACCCATTATGTGATTTGTATAGTTTGGACATAATGCATTTGACATACCCAATTTTGGAGTGATTTATCTCAGTGAGTGAATTCAGGTTGTATGGCCTGTTCCTATACTTTGTAGATTGGCTAGACATTGTAGTATTTTTATATGCAGACATAGAAGCAAAGGCCTATAAAGCATGTCTCATAAATTGTAGTTGTGAAATAGGAATTATAAATATAAAACCATACAACTGTAAAACCAATGATTTATTTTTGAATACAGTAAGCAGAATTTGAATCTAATTAAGATTCTGTTTGACTGCAATTTTATGCATATTAATACTTTTAGAACAATTTTGTTGAATACAGTGGGATTTAAATTTGCTATGCATAAATAGGGTAACATACATTCCCCCCCAGTCCCACTAATTAATGATCTTTTACTTAATTTCTCTCAGCTGCTTTGTATGTAGTTACATAAGCTTCCAAAGTTCAACTTCAATTGATTCTAAAATACTTTGTGTCAAGCTCATTTTTTCCTGGAATTCTTTCTTGGCCAACAGTGATAAAAATATTTTAAAATATTTAAAACATTTTTCTTAGCACGGAATAACTCAGAATGGTAGTGCCATGGGAATGGCTATTGGATTTCTATATGTCTCCTGGAGTCACTTTCCATAAGATACATATATTTGATTGATTAATAAATAGTTGTAGTCTGAATGCATCTGTAAAAATTTAGGAACCTAAGAATACAAGAGGTCAACAAATAAAGGATTAGGAGATACATTTATTTTCCTAGCTTCTTAACAAACAATTCTTGAGTTCTTACATTTGAATTGAATATACAAGCATAGTTTTTTGCATTGTTTCCAATTCCTGTATTACCAGTGATCATAAGAGTTTCTATATTTTTTTCTGTGTACTGATTTTCCTGACCAAGTTATATGTTTATTTTGCCTGTATATGTGTGTATTTCTGAGCTGTGATCAGGGCAGGTTCTTATGTATATGCTCCATGTATTAGTTGATTTTCTGAGAAGGGCAGATATGTATATGCTCCATGTATTAGTTGATTTTCTGAGAAGGGCAGATATGTATTTTCTGTGTATAAGTTAGTCACATGACAGTTGCTTCCAATTAAGAAAACTGGTTTCCCAGGATCTCATTTCTTAAATCAGGGGTGTCAAGCTTACATTGTCATGGCGGTATCACGTGATATATCGTGACTCCTTTCCCCTTCACTAAACGGAGTGACACATCTGGCTCACAGGCCGGGAGTTTGACAACCCTGCTTTTAAATTGATTTAAAGGAACATGGTTAGGTTACAGCATCTTAAGCCCATGTCACACTGCACCAACGGATGGAAAGAGGATGTAAAACAGAGAGAAACACTTGCCATCTGTTGGTTAATGCGATTCATCCGTTCTGTACTCACTGCATCCATTTTTCTTCCTCTCTATCCGTCCAGCATCCGTCGACTGAGGTTTCATCTGCTCAAAAAGTTTTGAGCTGCTCAAAACTTTTTGAGTGGAAAATGTATCCAACGCGTCCGTTCTGCATCCGCTACGCATACGGGGAACATCCGTTCTGCATCCGTTGTCATCCGTTACGCATCCGCTACATCCGCTAGGCATCCGCTGTGCATACGCGCAACTCAAATCCGCTCCAGCGATAAACGGACACAGGGAGGAAGCGAAACAGACGTGGAATGGACGCGCAGCATTAGTAGCACGGACGGAGAAAGGATGAAAGCGGATGCAACTCGCATAGAAAGCATTTAAAATGGAAAAAACGTTCGCAGAGGGGATCTATCTCGGATATTAAGGATGTCTAGAGGATGCCTAGAGGATGCAAAAGGACACCTAGTGGAAAACCTATATTGCCTATAAAAAGGGGGAGCAACACACCTGGATCTCACTTTCAGTCCAGCAGCCCTGCTATGCAGACCACTGCAGCCTTCATCTGGATCTTGCTCTTCCACAGCATCCATTGATGTCCACCATGGATCGTAACACAGTCCTTTTGGTAACCACCATCGTTCTGCAAGAGTGTGAAGCCATCTACAGGCTCTTTCAACTGTTCTACGGGAAGAAAAGGAGGCGGCCAAGAAGCGTCTGGGTCCGAAGATGGATCGGGAGAAGAGCAGAGTACGGACTGTACAACAAGCTGATGGTGGAGCTCAGGAACGAAGACACTCGGGCATTCCAGAACTTCATGAGGATGCCTCGAGCCATGTTTGATGAAGTTGTGGAGCGGCTGACACCCAGGTTGACCAAGCAGAGCACCAACTTCCAGCCCAACCTGGACCCTGGGCTCAAGGTGGCACTCACTCTGCGCCACCTGGCCTCAGGGACCACCTACAGGAGCATGCAGTACGGCTGGAGGGTGCCACACAAAACCATCAGCATTGTGGTCAGAGAAGTGGTGCAGGCCATCATCGAAGAATACCTGGAGGAGCTCCTCCAGTGCCCCTCCACTGAAGAAGGCTGGAAGAAAGTTGCAGAGCAGTGGTATCAGAAATGGAACTTTCCCCACACCGTTGGAGCCATAGATGGCAAGCACGTGGCCTGCAAAGCTCCAGCCAATTCGGGGTCCACTTATTTCAACTACAAGGGCTTCTTCAGCATCATCCTCTTCGCCATGGTCGATGCTGACTACAAGTTCATGTACATCGATGCTTCAGGCAACGGGTCAGCTTCAGATGCCCAGGTATACAACGCCAGTGACCTCAAGGAGGGGCTGGAACGCAACCTTGTCATGGGCTTGCCAGATCCAGATCCCCTGCCCAACGACACGCAAGGTGTGCCCTACTTCATCGTGGGGGAATGACGCCTTCTCCCTCAGAACTTACCTCATGAAGCCCTACACTTCCAGATGCCTCACCCGTGAAGAGAGGATCTTCAACTACAGGCTGTCCAGGGCAAGGCGGGTGGTGGAGAACGCCTTTGGCATCCTGGCCAACAGGTTCCAGGTACTTCTCACCACCATGCAGCATCGCCCAGAGACCGTGAGGAGGATCATGGAAGCTTGCTGCATCCTGCACAATCTCATGCACACCCACTACCCAGTCTTGCAGAACAGGCTCGTGGACCTCCAACAAGGCAATGGGGACATGGAGCCTGGGGAATGGAGGCAAGGGCGAAACCTGATAGACACTGAGGATGTGCAAGGCCCCAACAGAGCTTCACGTGAAGGGAAGAAGCAGCGCAACCTCCTGAGACACTGGTGCAACTCCCCAGCTGGAGCAGTGGAGTGGCAAGACAGGATGATAGATGCTTAATGGACGCTTCCTTCAGCCTGTCTCATCACACTGATGAGATTGGGCCATGTATGTTGGGTGGGCCTACAATGAATAGAGCATTTAATAAAGAGTTGTGTTTATGTTCAAATGTGTGGATCAATGCTTACATTGTTATTGATAATGAAGGGCCAAAGGTGTGGCACCTGGGAGGGTGGACCATACAGTCCCACTATGCTTGCACTGGAGGTTTATCTATCCCACAACTATCTTAACCCATCCCAAAGGTATCCCTGCCCATCCCACAGCTATCTTCACCCATCCCAAAGGTATCCCTGCCCATCCCACTGCTATCCTTATCCATCCCACAAGCATGCAAAGGCTTAAACCATTTCTAAAAGTTTTCACCAAGACTTTATTTAATAAAATAAATGAAGCAAGTGTGTGAAGTAAAGATAATCTTTATTAATAACAAGCTGTAAAAGAAAAATGACCCAAGTCAAGTGTCCAAAGCAAAATTAAAGTCAACAGGTAGCCACCCAGTCTCTGGCACTCTTCTTGGTGACTCGAAGGCATGCCCAGTCTCAGGGGTGAAGGGTCCAGGTGCTGTGGAGGTGGCTGCTGCTGGAGTGCTGGTCTGAAGCGCCACTGGGGTGCCTGGCCCCGAGAGGACAACAGGGGACGGTGTGTTGAGGAAGCTCTCAGACAGCTGGCTCAGCCCTGTGATGTTGAGAGCTTCTTCCTCCATGCCATGGGGTGTCAGCCCCAGTACCGATGACAGATGTACTGAGGCCGGGCTTGGCTGTGGGGTGGAGGAAGGAGCAGTGTAGTGGGGCTCTCTGGTCTGCAGCTGTGTGAGGACTGGCGTCAGTGGCATCTGTGGCGTGGGTGGCATCTGTGGCATGGGTGGCATTGGTGGCGTGGGTGGCATCGGTGGTGTGGGTGGCATTGGTGGCATCAGTGGCACCGGTGGCATCCGAAGAACATGTGCCTGGACTGGGAAGGGCTACTGCCTGTGCTGCTGGACCTTCTGGTAGCCGTAGCCTTGGTAGGTGAGGGCCTGTGGAAAGCCTTGGAAGGGCTGTGATATCACCTGGGGTGGAGGAGCAGACCTGGACTGGGTGGGAGCAGGTTCCTCTGGGTCTGGAGGGTTGTGAAGCAGATCGGTGATCCTGTCCTTCACCACCTGGTACTGGGGTTCCGCCATGTCCATGAGGGTCTGGTTCACATAGGTGAGGAAGGGCTTGCGGTTGGAGGATGAGGAGTCGGTGTGTACCAGCTGAGAGAGGAGATCTACGCTGCTTCTGATGGTGTCTCTTATCTCCAGCAGGACAGTGTGGCTCTGTCCCTCCGGTTTGCCTCTTTGCCTTTCTGTGGAGGTGGAGCTGGGGTTGGATGCGGTTGGGCTGTGGTGGAAGTGTCGTCTCCTTTCTCCCACTGCATCAGGGGGTCCTCCACGCGCTCCGCCACGGGTAGTACAGCTGTCGGGGGGGTCTCCGTCGTGGCACGCTCCACAGATACCTGCCTGGAGACAGGAGCTGACTCTCTCCCGGAAGAGGACTGGCTCTCAGCAGGCTGCCTGAGAGAGAGGGTTGTGAGAGGGGCTGCTCCTCGGTGGCGGATCTCACCCTCCAGAAAGCTGCACTTGGCCATCACATAGGTCTCTCTGTCCGTCAGCTTGACCGCGGCCTGGCCAGATTTCTTGAGGTGCAGCTTTCCGTACCAGGTGTGCATGTGCTTCCACCAGCCGAGGAGCACCTCCGAAGTGTAGCCCAGGCTCTCTGCCTTCTCTCTCCAAGCAGCCTGCTTCCTTTTGGTGTCCCTATAGAGCTTGTGTCCCTTCCGCCATAGATACTCGTTCTCTCTCAGCCACTCCAGCACCTCATCCTCATGTTCCTCTTCTATGGTGTATTGCCTCCTCTCCCGTTCTTGCGTTTGCCTCTTCCTCCCTTTGACAGGACCACATGGGCCCTCATCAGAGGGGCTTCCAGGTTGTAGGGGCTGCTCCTCCACACCACCAGCAGCACCAGTAGCACCAGCAGGACCAGCAGGACCAGGATCAGCAGCAGCAGAGTAAGCACCAGTAGGACCAGCAGGACCAGGAGCACCAGCAGAACCAGGAGCACCAGCAGAACCAGCAGGATCAGGAGCAGCGCCAGCAGAGTAAGCACCAGCAGAAGCACCAGCACCAGGAGCAGCGCCAGCAGAGTAAGCACCAGCAGAAGCCCCAGCACCAGGAGCAGCGCCAACAGAGTAAGCACCAGCAGAAGCCCCAGGAGCAGTGCCAGCAGAGTAAGCACCAGCAGAAGCACCACCACCAGAAGCATCATCATCAGCTCCTCCAGGAGCAGCATCAGCAGAAGCCCCAGCCCCAGAAGAGCGAGCCTGGGCTGCAGAAGCCCCAGCAGAAGCAGAGTGAGGGGCAGGGGGTGGGAGGGTGGCTCTGTCCCTCTTGCCAGGGCTGGCAGCAGATGGCTGAGGCTTTCTCTTCTTTCCCATGGTTGTGGGGTTGCTGGCTGCAGGCAGGCTGGCAGGCAGGCAGGCTGGAGATATGTCTGGAAGCAGGTCTTTCCTCTGAATGGTGACCTGCTTGGGAGCTGCTTCCCTTTATATCCACGGGGCTGACGCAATGCATCCTCCCCACATGCGCAGTGAACGCTAGGCATCCGCTAGGCTTCTGCTAGGCTTCCGTTCTGCATCCGCTTCATCCGCTCGGCATCCGCTGTGCATCCGCTTCATCCGCTCGGCGTCCGCTCTGCATCCACTGTATCCGTTCCGCGTCCACTTTGCTGCGCTCCCCCGGAAGCCTTGCAGATGTGCCATCCACTCCCATCCGCTTCAATCCGCTAGGCTTCCGTGGAGCATCTGCTTTCCATCCGCCCTACGTCCTCCCCCCGTCCGTTCCTTTCCGTCTTGTCCGCTCTGGTTATGCAAATTCGGGGCACTTTTGAGAGCGGATAACAACAGATGGAACATTTTTCTCGTCCACTGTGTCCTTTTTACAAAAGTTTTGCATCCGTCGGCCAGTGTGACAGGGCCTTTAAAAACTGGGTATGTCACAGGTGTCAAACTCGATCATATCATGTGAATATCGTAACATATTGTGACATTTTTGCCTTTGTGGAGCCTAGATGGGCGTGGCCTATGCATGACACAATCGGGCCGCCAGTTTGACAGGCCTGCTTTTAGGTCTTCAATTTTCAGTAAATGCAAATCCACTTTGTTTCTTCTGATCCTTTTTTTAACTGCCTCTTAATGCAAAGGAAGGAAGTATACTACATGTTTGCCTCATCCAGATATATACAGACATTCTGACCAATATTTTGCAAATTACCATTCCTCATTTCAGCAAATTGCAGTATATTTCTGCTCTCCCTTGATGCATCTGTATATTTTTATCTATTGTATGCATAGGGTAGCACAGAGAAGCTCCATCATAGTACAGGTTATCGAGTAGGGGTGTCAGTAATATTTCATGCTGTTTCTTGACTGTCTTGCCATTATGTATTGAGGATTTTCCTTCCTTCCTTCCCTCCCTTCCTCCCTTCCTTCCTTCCTTTCTGTTGGAAGGAGTAAAAGCTAACAAAACCATGTAGCCTGGAATTCTTTGCAACCCTTTTAAAGGTACTTCTGCTTTGGACAACATAATGGGGAAGAAAAGAAGCTTACAATGAAGAAGTTGACTATGGTGTGAACTACTGACCATCTGTAAAAATAAAAAAAATATTTATTTTACTAGCTTTCCAGTGTGGAAAATGTGGTTCAGTTTGCAAACAATTACCTTGATAATGAAACTGATGAACAGAGTCCTGCATTATTTTATATCGTTTCTTTCCAACACTCCATTGTGTTGATTTTTTTTAAATGAGATTATTTATTTACTCAATTTAGGACCACCCCAACTCCAGTGTGTCTAGGTGGCAATAAAACCAAACAGGTAGAAAGTATAGGAAATAAAAAGAAAAGGAAATAAAGAGGAAAATGTCAGGATTAGCTAACAAAACTGAATAAACATATTCAACGGGGACTCCTGTTAACCTACCATATGCCTGGGAGAACAGTCATTTCTTTAAGGATTTCTGGAATGCACAGAATGAAAGCCAAATGGGTCTCTGGTGGTACCCCTTTCAAGAAGGCTGGCATGATTCTTGAGTCTGATACTTGACATTGTTTAATTGAAGAGACCAGGCTGAACTAACCCTATTGGCTTTTGCCTGCTGGGCAGATACTACAGAAGATAGATGGTCCCTCAGATAATATGGGCCTATATGATGCAGGCTTTATAGGTCATAACCAGCACCTTAAATTGCACTCAGCAGCATACTGCTAATCAGTGCAGCTTATCAGGGATGCCCATTGTCCATGCTGCTGCATTTTGGACCATTTGAAGTTTTCAGTGGTCTTCAAAGTCAACTCTAGTTAGAGCATGTTGCATCAGTCAAGCTATGAGATGAATAGGACATGATTAAAGGGCCTCCCAGATTAGGAAAAGGCACAACTAGTGCACCAATAGGGTTGGTAGGCCTTCCTTTCCATAGCTGCATTCTACTCATTAATCAGGAATTAAAAGTCTAGGAAGATTAGTTTAAAATTAGGGAAGAAAGCTTGCAGTTGATTTTTTCTGGCAGTGTCTGAGAATAGGGATGGGGAGAATAATATGAGAACCCAACAGAAGTATATAATTTATTTCTATCCTGCCTTTATTGTTTAAAAAATAATAATTCCAGGCAATGACCATACTCAGCACACCTTCCTTCTATTTTTTCCATAACAACAACCCTGTGAGGGGAAGTTGGGCTGAGAGAGAGTGATTGGCCCAAGGTCACCCAGCTGGCTTTCATGGTTGAGGCTGATGCATTAACCACTAGACCAAGCTGGCTCTAAGAGTACTAAAATATCATATTATACAACAGACAAATGATGCTTTGCTTTTATCTGTCCCAAGTAAGTAGTCACAGAAGATGAAATTGCCCCTAATTTGGGGGCACAGGGGTTGCACTTATCCTGATTCTGCCTGAACGTGGGTAGGCCTCATTGAGTTACTGATTCTACACCGGTCTATATATAGAATCTAGGAACAGGAGCTCTCCCTTTAGCAGCTTCTATGCACATGAAACAACTCTTACGCCAACTCTAATCTGTTTCTTAATTCCATAGAGACTTTCCAGGGCTCCCTAGCCTGAGAAATTTGACTCTGCTACTGTAAAAATGAAGCTTCCAACCTTGTCAATACCACACTGCATTGCCATGGAGCCCTGTATGGAGCAGCTGTTTGGTTGTCTAGGTTTTTAACTGCTAACTCTTTCTTTGCAAGATGAATGGAATTGGACCCTTAGGATTTCTGAGTTAGCATCTATGGGAGTGGGTTTGTAGGTCTTCTGGATAGGGCCGTGCTGTCGATTAGCAGAATGTCACCAGGTGGCAAGGTTGCTCCTTCTGTGGAAAACTCAGGGAGCCACATTTGAATAGCCGCACCCCGGAAACTTCCATGAAAAACTGCTAACCAAACAACAACCAGTGCTTTTCTCAAGCTAACAATCTCATAACACCACTGCTTAGTCAGGGGACATAGTCTGCATAGTCCCTGACTGTTAAGAGAGAGAGAGAAAGAGAGAGGGAGGGAGAGAGAGAGAGAGGGGGGGAGAGAGAGAGAGAGACTGACTTGTTCTTTGCCAGTTTAATCAAAGTCTCTTTTTGGTGTCTTTTTGCTGAAATGTGTCCGCATCCCTAAATTTGCTTGTACCCCTTGAGAATACCTCTCTCTTTTTTATGTGGCAGGCTCCTGAGCTAGCCTTCTACAGATCACTACCAGACAGTGCTCATTTTCTGCCTGGATGAGCAAAGATAACGGCAGCCCTGTCAAAGTGCAGCGTGCAGTCCATCAGTTTTATTCACACAGATTCATGATATTAGTGGGTCACAGCCCTTCAGCATTTGAAATCACCTGTTGCAAAATATTGCTAGCTGACTATCACAAAGCTAATCTCTTGTTTCATTTTGGTTTTTGTGAGCTTTGTTTAAACTCAAATCATGCATAAAATAAATAATATGGAAGTGGTGATGGGCATTCTTCAAATTTTTTTGAAAGGTATTTTTAAGTACGGATTTTTAATTGTAAACTTCTTTACATCTCTAGATAAGTTTTCCATGATGTAAACAGCCTTGGTAGTGATCCATAATTCCCCAAGAACAGAGTTATGTTTAACCGCAAAGGAATAATTTAGAAGAGGATTCTCCAACCTTGGCAACTTTAAGGCTGGAGGACTTCAGTTCCCAGTTTTACTGGCTGGGGAATTCTGGGAGTTGAAGTCTTCCAGGCTTAAAGTTGCCAAAGTTGGAGACCCCTAATTTAGAAAGAGAGGAGTAACCATCAATAAAAGGTATCAATGAAAAAAGCAATTGATAATGTTGGTATTCTCTGCAATTAAAAATAGATTGGATTCTCCTTCAGCATTTTCAGAGCAAGTTTGTAGAAAAACTTAGAAACATTCAACTAAATAATATTTTTCCTTTATCACTCAATACTTTAAATAAATTGGTAGGTGTGAAAATGTATGGCCAAGAGATTAACATATTTAAAAATTGTGGGCTCACATTTTCGGCTGAAATGTTCTTCACAGCATACCTGCTAGCCCACTGAATGAAGTGGGATTTGTAAGCAGATTGTAAGTAATCACATTCCCTAATTGCATTAGGATTAAATATAAGGTCAGGGGTTTTTGGTACACTTGGTGGAGCTATTTGCTTGCCAAAGATATTTCTCTACTGGTTTCTGCACTCTTTTTAAAAAAGTGCATAAATAGCCAGCATTTAATTAGGGTTTCTTTTGGCAAGAATATTAACTTGAATCATTTGTAAATACCTCTTCCTCTAGAGGTTTTGAAGCTGTTGTAAAAAAAAATGTTGAAACATAGGATAGCCAACATGTAATTTCAGTGATTTAACAGTGTTTTCCTAAGTGTGCTATAATATTGTTACAATGTAGCATCATGTATAATAACACATTATTATTATTGAACATTCAACTGTATTTAATCAGTATTTTAAGCCAAGTTGGATGCACTACTCTCTGTAATCCTTGGGCCATACTGTATGAAGACTTTATTTTACACTATTGTATTTATGCTTATTTTTTGAATTAGTAAGTATAGGTTTATGTATTTTTACTATAGTGTTCTCTGTACAAAAAGCCATATTGAATTTTTGCTTGCTTTGATAACATGTGTTTTACCTATGCAGGTAGTTTTTGATTTATGACTACAATTGAGCCCAAAATTTCTATGCTCAGCAAGAAAGGCAAGTACATTTTGCCTCATTTATGACCTTTCTGGCCCAATTGTTAAATGAATACTGCAGTTAAGATAGTCACATGTTTTTTAAGTGAATCTGCCTTCCCCATTGTCTTTGCTTGTAGAAGTTAGCAAAAGTTGATAATTTGAGCCCAAGACTCAGCAACCTTCATAAATATGAATCTGTTGCCACCATCTGAATTTGGATCATATGACCCTGGGGATGGTCCAACGGTTGTAACTCTGAAAAAGCCATAAGTTGCTTTTTTTCAATGCTGTTGTAATTTTGAAGGGTCACTAAATGAACTGTTGTCAGTCGAAGTTTACCTGCAGATGTTTCTGGGCTCAGTCTCAGACATCTACAGTTAGAACAATTAGGTAAGCTAAAGATGAGTAAGACTACTGTGACTCACAAACTTGCAATGCATCGTAGGCTATAATTGAAAAACAGAATTTGTGATGCCTGCGGACATTGACATATCCAGCATCATTCCTCTTGGTGTCTGCTCGGCTTCCTATGGAACCTGATTTTAATTTTATGTATATATTTAGTACTTTTTTATATAGTTCATAATTTCTTCGAAGAATTCTTCTTTGCCTTATATAGGTTTTTACAGCAATTCTTAGGAGAAAAAAATGGAAGGGCTGCAGCCCAGGGATTTGTTTGACTATCAACTCCGTCTTCCAGAAAAAAAAAAGGGAAAGATAATCTGTTAATGGAAGAGACATGGCAAAAAGACAAAGTAGGAATTAGAGGTGATGGCAGAAAATAATCTCATCAGTTTGCTTTTTTTTTTTTGGGAAAGTCCATGTCTGCAGTGTAGCCATTTTGTTAAATCATTTTCAAGTTAGACTATTACCCACTCATAAAATTTCAGTTGTGTCCTTTGAACCCAAAAGATTGCCAACACCTGCAATTCAAGATTGCTACAGTTTCAGTGTGTCTCTGCTACTGGATTTAAACAGAACAAATGGGAGAATTGGAACTACAGTTTACACTAATTCCCTGTTTAGGCAGCCACCTTATACTTGCAGTTCTAAATCCTATGGTTGCAGTTGTTAAAATGTTCATAGGTAGCATCAAACAGTATATGCTATTGAAAAGACATAGACATTGCTTCATCCATCTGAATTGGATTGTGATTCAGCTTCAGCTTTAGTAAAAAGGTAATTGGGATACAATGGGATTATTTGCATCGCTAATTTGATGAGTTGATCTGAATTAAAAAGATTTACAATTCTAATCTTTACAAGTATATTCAGCATAAACTCCATTTAGTTCATTGGAATTTGCTCCCGTCAAGGAATATACAACTAGAACCCTAACTACATTTTTGTAAGCTCACACTGTACTTGGTTCCAGAATTAGCTATGAATTCCAGTTGAAATCCTCTTTGTACTTGTTTGCCCTCCCATTTTTACTTTTTTTTTTTTGCATAATTCTTTTTTAAAGATATTAGATAAGTTAGAAATACCAACACACCCCTGTTCCAATATTAACCTGATATGTGTCTTTATGATAATAGTTTTACAGGCGTGCCATCAAAAATTGTGGTAACTGAAATCTGACGTTTAGCTGAATTGCTCAAGAGTTAATATTTTACGCAATCCAAGGTAAAAAGGAGCATTTAATTTTAATGACAGACTGATCAGGAGCCTGTTTGGTTAAACTGTAGTACACAATGAATGCTGGCTCAGAATGTTCCCAGTAGTGAATAAAAAGGGGATTGGCTGAACTCATTTTCCTTCTTTGTAGCAAGGCAATAAATTTTTAATAGACCATGATATTCTCAGAATGTTCAAGGTAAGTGCAAAATGTGTGCTCTTTGGAACCGCCTTTCAAATTCTTCGGCATTAACACATGCTGGTATCAGCTGGCTGAAGGTCACTTTTCACCCTTATTGCACTTCCAAGAGAACCCAACTGTAGTACTTGTCTTATGTTTAGAAAGTATTAGACGTCGAAAATGATTGTGGCATAGTTGGCTGAGAGTCAATTGGGAACTCAGACACTGAGTTCAAGGCTCATTTGTGCATTTTGCATATGCTACATTGACTTCATTCAGATCTTAACTGTTTCTAACCAGACCTTGCAGGCCTTTTTTGTTCATAGTGGCTTTTAATTAATTACACTGGGCTTGATTTTTATCTATCATTAGTTCTTTGTTTCACGTTTTTATAGTGTTTCTGTTTCCCCGACTTGAGTTTTCTTCAACTGTTCCTGAAAATATGGGAACTATGGACAATACAGTGCTTGGAACGGAAGGGGATGGAATATAAATAGAAAAATTAATTCTCTAGTCCTCAACTTACGATGATAAGTGGGAACAGAATTTCCACTGCTGAGCCAGGTTGTTGATAAATGAATCTCATGCCTGATTTTACAATCATTTTTGCCATAGTTGTTGGTTTATTTATTTATTTAAATTAATTTCAAATTAATGATTTGAAGCGAATCTGAGCAGCTCACAGCATAAAAACATTTAAATTAACAGAGAGAAACATTCCTAACACAATAAAATGAAAGTAACTATCAAATAAAATCATAGTTACAAGATAAGGAAGAAGGGAACTAGATGGAAGGGAGATGGACTGGTTCTTAATTAATCAACCATCTCCAGTGTGATACTTTCCTGTTGGGCCCCCAAGTCATCTGACAGAGTTAGGTCTTAAGACTGTTGGGGAAGGTCAGGAGTGTGGGAGCTGATCTCACCTCAGGGGGTAAGATACAGGTACTCCTTTACTTACAACAGTTCATTTAGTGACTGTTCAAAATTATAATAACACAGAAAAAAGTGACTTATGACCATTTTTCACAATTGTGATTGCTTGCTGCATCCCCATGGTCATGTGAACAAAATTCAGATGCTTGGCAACTGGTTCATATTTACATTGGTTGCAGTGTCCCAGGGTCATGGGATAAACTTTTGCATTCTTCTGACAAGCAAAGACAATGGGAAATCCAGATTCACTTAACAATGGGGTTACTAACTTAACAACTTAAATGATTCAATTAACAGTGGTGCAAGAAAAATCATAAAATGGGGCAAAAGTCATTTAACAAATTTATCACTTGGCAACATAAATGTTGGGCTCCATTGTGGTTATAAGTCAAGAACCAGCCGTATTCCAAAAGGCAGCCACAGCAGAGAACACTCTTCTGGATCCCATAGCTGACAGGATCTACAATATGTCTCCTCTGCTGGCACAGGTGGGGAGAGGCTAAGGCCATCAGGTTGAGATGGTTCCTCAACTAACCTGTATCCTTGCCTGGCAGGGGTTTAAAGGTAATAACCAACACCTTGAACTGAACTTGGAAGTAAACCAGCAATGTGTGCAGCTGGCAGATCAGTGTAACATGGCCCCACTCTGGCAGCCCTAAGAACTGCCTGCACTGCCACAATTTTGAATGCTCTTCAAGGGTAGTCCCACGTAGAGTGCAGTAGTTCATACGTGAGATGAATAGGGCTTGAATGACTGAGTGCAGGGTTGTTAAGTGAGTAACTAAGTTGTTCAACAGATCATATGGTCGTTAAGCAAATGTGGATTCCCCCATTGACTTTGATTGCCAGAAGCTGTCCAGAAAGATTGCAAATGGTGATCACATAACAATGGGACACTGCAACGATAGGAAATGCATACTAATTGCCAAGTGCCCAAATTTTGATTAAGCGACTGTGGAGAGGCTGCAACGGCCATAAGTGCAAGGACTGGTCGTAATAAATTTTTTCAGTTTGATTGTAAATTTGACTGGTCACGAAATGAATGCTTTTAAGCTAAGGACTACTTTTAATTAATTAAAGTGGGTGTAGTACAGAGCCTTTAATGTAACAACTTCCAGTTGTTTTTAATTGGAGTTCAAGAATATATTTATAAGGCTATGTGGTATAGTTACTTTGATTTGGGAATTTAAAAAATTCTGATTGTAAATTGCTTTGAATGCAATTTTATTGTGAAAAAGTGGATTGTAAATGAAGTAATACATTAAGTACATTAGGCCCTTACAAATGAATGATTTGATTTCAAGGAAGTTCATGCTTTCAAACTGAATCAAGTTCGTTCAGATTGCTTCAAACTCAATTATATTTGATAGACTCCTGGCTTTGCAAAGTCTTGAACATTTTTCTTTAATATAGTGCATTTGCTATTCAGCTTTAAAGCATATATTACAAATTATTTTTCATAGAATTTTCTCATTTACACAATTATGATAACTTACTAGGTTTTTTTAACTGTCCCCAATTAAAAAATCTCTCCCTCTTTCTCCCACTTTCTTTCTCCTGCCTTTGAAACACAAATTCAAATTAAATAATTGAAAATATTGCTTCTTATTGGAATGTGGTTGATTGATGCATCCTGTATTACATCCCTTTAATTGTGAATTGAAATATACTGAAAGAATAAGAGTTAAAATATTATTGTCATTCTAAATGTAAGACAAGGAAAGCTTTACTCTGGCAATGTAATGCATGGCAAGAAACTCTGCTTAGTTCCACAAGCTTCTAACACTGACCCTAACATGGGACTGTTGTTATGCATAGAATTTCATGTCTGCTTTTCAAATATCATAGTAATTTTTAAAAAAAATCTAATTAGTTTTATTTTTACAAATTCTCATTTGGCACACACTTTTTATGATAGTTTCTAAATAATTGACTGAATGATGAGCGATTTTGAGGAGTTCTGAGAAGGAAAGGGTAAAGGTTATATTGTTCTAATTGTGCTTGTGTGTGTATTTTACAATTACCTGACTTAAAGATATTTTTCTTATTGTTCACAGTTCAAAGGTACTGTACATTAATGGCCTTTCTGTAAAACAACCTGAGAGTATCAAAGCAATGGAAACAGACAAAATATCAACAATATAACATGAGCTTTTAAAAAAGGGCATAGCAGTAAAATCAGTGCACTGCAGAGTTATATTGTTTACATACAGTAACTTGCTCTGCCATTCTTGGTTGGGATAGATCATCTTCTTTGAAGTTCCTTGTTGAGAGCTTTGTTTGGTGTATTTGCTGTTTATCTTAGTACTTATCTTAGAAAATGCTTGGGTCAGAGGTCCCCAAGGCTGTATCCATGCACCAACATTGGTGCATGCCAGAAACTGGGCTGCGCAAACAAGTGAAGCCCCATCCACTGGATGCAAGCAGCACATGAAGCCATACCCCCTCTGGTCCATGAAAAATCCCTCTCCACAGAATAGATCTCTTGTGCTCAAAAGGTTGGTGGCTGCTGCTCTGGGCTGTTTGTTTTCTTCCTTACTTTTGGTTATGTATTTAAATGGTTTGAGAAAAGGGTTTATCTCTTATGTTCATCCCTGTGTTACCGATGTTTTCTACTGGAGGAAGGAATATAATGAAGTTGACAAAATGGATACAGTACAGTTTTAGATTGATTCTCATATTCTTGAAAAATATAGACAGCTTATATATGATTTGGAATTGTTTCTATTTCAATGTATAGTAATAAAATTTGAACATAAATAAGAATATTATAGTATTACTGCTAGATACTATTCAGGACTACTCACTGGATCTTGAAAGGAAATAAATATTTGCTTCGCAGAATGCAATTCGCAGAATGCAATCATCTAGAATTATACCAAAATTGATAAAAGGAGAAGATATTCCATTTCCATAGGATTCCCAACCCACACTCTTCCTCAGTGATACATTCTCCCATCTAAATGGGTAGAAAAATCTGCCCTGTTCTATTTTATTCCTACCTGGATATTTATGCTTAGAAAAAGTGCTAGTCTTCAGTAAAAAAATATAAGCTGATATAAATGGACGATGCAATTTTTTAAAATAAATAAAGTAAAGTAAGTGTCTCATTTGAAAATACTTTTTAAACCTGGAGTCCCCAACCCCCAGGCCGTGAATTGATACCGGTCCATGGCCTGTTAGGAACTGGGCCACACATCTGGAAGTGAGTGACAGGTGAGCGAGTGAAACTGAAACCATCCCCCTCCCTGGTCTGTGGAAAAATTGTTTTCCACAAAACTGGTCAGTAGCGTGAAAAGGGTTGGGGGCTGTTATTTTAAACTATAGTTTTAAAGTATGAGCCTTCAGACAGCTAGTGGTAAGTACTGAATCCATTCATTTCTGTCTATAGTGGTAAATAGATGTAACATCTTTCATTCAATCTCTGTTGGTAATGACTTACTGCCTTTAAAAAAAAAAAACATTGGTTTTTAAGACAAACAAAACATAAAAACATCAAGCCATCTTCCATATGTATACATACAGTGTGTTGGTTGGTTTACAAATTGTTTTGTGCTTTCATTTCATAGTCTTCAATTACAATTACGTTGTATATATTCTCATATTTTCAAATCTTAAATACATTATTTTCATTGTTAATCATTTGACTATACTTTTATTCATGTTTTACAAAATAATCCATATTTTACTTAATTTGTTTTATGACAATTCATATCATCATCTCAAATCTATCCTACAATAATTTTGTAGATATAATAAGAAAAGAATACATCTTTGACTTATTGCCTTTTTATAGCAGTGGGAAAAGTATACAAGCTGCTTCTTGGACAGAAAAGCTCTCTTAGCAACTGTTATGTCTTCAGTGAGCCACAGATAATACATACTGTGTGTTCTTTTGAGCTTTAGAAAATGACCAGCTGACAATTGTCTCTTTGTTAGTCATCAGCTGCTTTTGAATACTGACTTTTAAATGCACAATATTTGATTAATCCCGGAATTTTAAATAGTCTGGAGAAGCTGAGAGTATGAAGCTCTCTAATATATACATATACATACATACATACATACATACATACATACATACATACATACATACATATTTCTAACTTGATATATATCGAGTCAGAAAACCAAGGAGTATATGAAATCGCTTGAACCGCCTGTCCCACCACATACATCGGACAAACTAACAGAAGAATAAGTACACGCGTTGAAGAACACAAGAACTCAATCAAAAAAGAAGAGCTGACCTCTTACCTAGTCCAACACCTCAAAGCCACAGGACATGAAATTGACTTTAACTATCACCAAAACGGAACACTTCAACAACAGAATAATCAGAGAAGCCATAGATAAAAACGGCTGTGTGTTTTATCCTGTGTGGGATAAAAAAACGTCCACACAGCATGAATAAATGAGATGATACCTCCCGCCTACCAGCCATTTGGAAACCTGCCCTCATTAATAAATGAGTACCTAACATGAAGAATGACACCAGACCCACACCCACGAGTGCCACCCAAGATGCTACCACCACACTTCCACGTAGAAAAAGGACTCACACCCACACAGAAGATGAGACATGACCACGGACCAGAAGCCGTGCCACAGCTGCATCACTATCTGCTTCAAACCCCTCCGACCCATACATGAAACGAACTGACACCCACCATGAAGATGTGGCATGACCACGAACGCGAAGCCAAACAACAGGATCACAGCTCACCAGCTCAAATCCCCCAGCAACTAAGACTAACCTGAGCACAACCAAGCCCCCACCTGAACAGAACACACCCCCACCCAATCAGAACAGACAACCCCCCTACCAATCAGAACACAGCCAAACCCCCAACCAATGAGAACACCCCCCCACCCAATCAGAACACAGCCAAGCCCCCACCCAATCAAGTCACACCCCTACTAGCAGTTAAAAGGAAGAAGCAGCTGCAAGCTCACATTACTCTGAGAAGCACAGAGCTGAAGAAACAAGCCTGAAGATGAATTAGACTTCATCGAAATGTCACCTAGATACATCTAATTTTACGCGGGAGAAAACCCGAATAACCAAAGATCTATCTATCGATCTATCTATCGATCTATCTATCGATCTATCAATCTATGGGATTCTCTCTCTCGTGCGCGCGCTCTCTGTGGGGCATGTTCTTGAACTAAATCCCATAAATAGAGTCAGGAAACTTTTGTCATTGTTGTCCAGACCTGTGGCAATGCTTAGTTTTCTAGAACTCTTAGAAAAATTGAAAAGATAAGTATAAAATTAATAAAATATGTATTTTATGGGCATCTGCCTTGATTTTATACTACAATGTCTAGCTAATCACTGGTATGTACTGTTGTACATGAATAGCAATAGATGTCAATGAAGATAGTGAAATGTTCCATACTTTTGGAGAAACACTTTAAAAAGTAATGGTCCTTATTTAAAATTCCAGCTTTTGGTGCCAGGTTGACAAATCTTGATATCTTTTATCACAAATAGCTAAACAGCATTGTTACATCAGGTGTTCATGAAAGATATATTGAACATATTGCCTATTCTGAAATTGTTACAAAATCCATACATTTGACTTCTGTTTTTTAGAACCAAGAGGAAAGATTTGCTTTCATTGCAGAATGGTATGATCCAAATGCTTCACTTTTTCGGCGCTATGAGCTTCTGTATTACCCTACAGACGGATCAGTGGAAATGGTAAGATTATTTTGTTTAAAAGTATTTTATATAAACTTCAATAATATGGATTTCATGTTACACCAGAAACAGAAGAATTGCTTTCCTTGCCTAAGAACTGCATAATGTAGAAGAAGAATATGACATTATTTCCCCTTTTCAGAAACCTACATATAATTGCAATATATTTTCACACAAAGAAAGAATGTCATTGAGAAAAACTGAGTATGAGTTTGTATTCCGCTCAGTAGAATATTAATTGGGAAAAGTATGAACTTTCCAACAAATAAGACCAGACTGAACAATCTTGCTCGAGATAACTTGAGATAATTCACTTAGCCATTAGGTTTGTTTCCTCTATTTCCATCTTTTCCAGAGGCCTTTTCTATAATCATGGAGATGAAATCCCATGACATACTTCCTTTCATAAGTTAAATATTACCTATTATACAGAATAAGTATGTAAAGTTTGCTGATCTAATTTTTGGCTCTTCTTCTCCCCCTGTTAAATATTAATGAGTTTGCTACTGATCAGAACTTGGATTATTGAATTGGTGCATTTTGTATGTTTATTTGTGTACATGCATATGATTTGCCTTTAGGAGTGCCCTACAGGTAGCCCAGGCTAGAATACCCAATAGCCGATAGAAGCTCCCTGAAGGCAGAGTCCCCAGCTGCTTCGGGGCGAGGCGTGGCTGCCCATGTCCTCTTGCATTTAGGCAGTCTCTTTTAGGCGATGGAAGGTCCCCAAGTGCATTCACCAGCCACTTCAATCGGCTGGTAGAAGCGGCCTCGGGGTAAGTGCACACACACATTTCCCTCGCCCCAAGGCCACTTCTATCAGCCGATTGAAGTGGCTGGTGACTGCACTTGGGGACCCTCCATTGCCCGAAAGAGATTGCCTAATGGCGAGGGAACACGAGCAGCCACGCCATGCCCCGAAGCAGCTGGGGACTCTGCCTTTGGGGAGCTTTCGTTGGCCAATAGAAGTGGCCTCGTGGCGAGTTACGTCCTTATGGGCCGCTCTAGGTTGGAGAGGAAATTAAGTCACCCCTGAAAAGACAGCCTAGCTGTTTTTTTCGGGGGACAAAAAAAAATAAGGCCCGGCCTTATTTTGTGAGAAACACGGTACAAGAAATAAAATAGAATAATGGGAAAAGGGAATGAGTAAGGATAGATTCATAATATTTATCTGGTTTTCTGCATTACAAAATACTATTTTTTCATGCAAAATATTTTACAATTTTAAAACATGTAATCTAGATTATTTTTTATTGTTAGTGTTAAGAATGTAAGTCACCTAATAGTTGGGTTGGAAAATATGTAAACCAGGATAGACATTTTAATACTGTTTCTTTAAGATAATGCTAAAACTTTAATTGGATGTGGTTCCTCAAATGGCCATAAGATGGAGCCAGAAACTTGGGTTGTTTAGTCCTCTTCTGTTGCTGAGAGTGTTGCTGTTCCTTAAGGCCCTGTCACACTGCCCAACGGAAGCAAAACGTTTGTAAAAAGGACACAGCGGACGAGAAAAATGTTCCATCTGTTGTGATCCGCTCTCAAAAGGGGCAAAAATTTGCATAAGCAGAGCGGATAACACGGAAAGGAACGGACGGGGGGAGGACGCAGAGCGGATGGAAAGCGGATGCGGAACGGAAGCCTAGCGGATGGAAACGGATGCAGAGCGGATGCATAGAGGATGCAGAGCGGATGCATAGAGGATGCGTAGAGGATGCAGAGCGGATCCGTAGAGGATGACGCGGATGCATAGCTGCATCTGCTTTCATCCTTTCTCCATCCGTGCTACTAACGCTGCGCATCTGTTCCGCTTCCTCCCTGCGTCCGTTTACCGCTGGAACGGATTTGAGTTGCGCGGATGCGCAGTGGATGCCTAGCGGATATAGCAGATGCGTAACAGATGCAGAACGGATGTCCCCCATATGCCTAG
Source organism: Laticauda colubrina (assembly GCA_015471245.1). NCBI lineage: Eukaryota > Metazoa > Chordata > Lepidosauria > Squamata > Elapidae > Laticauda > Laticauda colubrina. The sequence goes on from BLBF01000006.1 coordinate 33,770,648, forward strand.
CGGATGCAGAACGGATGCATTGGATACATTTTCTGCTCAAAAGTTTTGAGCAGCTCAAAACCTTCTGAGCGGATGAAATGTCAATAGACGGATGCTGGACGGATAGAGAGGAAGCAAAACGGAGGCAGTGAGTACAGAACGGAAGCATCGCGTAAAACCAACGGATGGCAAGTGTTTTTCTCCATTTTACATCCTCTTTCCATCCGTTGATGCAGTGTGACAGGGGCTTTATTGACGATTGACTGATCATAGTTCTTCTTGGATTTGATGTAAGTCTGTAACTGAACTGTTTTTGATACTGGACTTTGATTTTGGATTATCCCTGGACTGAAAACTGACTGCTTTAACTGTGAATAACTTGGACTGTGTTTGGACTTTGCTTAACCGTTTTCCTGGAAGTAAAAACCTACATTTTACTGTACAGTGTAGCTGTGTGCTATTTGTGTGTTATTCTTCACCACTCTCACTATGTCTCCCTGTATGCGCTCATTCTCCTAAAGGGAAATTACCTCAACATGTATCTTTGTTTAAATAGATGAATAATAATTCAGGATGAATAGGTGAGTTATATATACATGTTTGTATTAATATCACAGTTTTTCAGAGATGTTAGCAGTTGAAAATTGATTGAAACTTTTGCAATAATCATCAAAAGAAATGACAAATAATAGTGAAGCATTCTAATCCATGGTGTAGTGGCTTATAAGAATTTCCAAAATGTGAGCCCACAGTAGAGAAACTTCATTATAAACTCTGTAATGTGTGCAGTGTAAGAAAATAAAGGAAAAGCAAACAGAATAAAGGACCATTGCAAGGACATTGTGGCGAATTGGTATTGGATGAAAGTGAGAAGACAGAACTTTTAAGTCCTATTTTGCACCTGACTTTTCTTAGAAATAAAATAGAGCCCCAGCTAATTATCATTAGCGGGGAAAGAACTGCATTGTAGGATAGGCAAGCAGAAGGTAAGAAAAAACATAGGTTAAGAAGAGTGATTGAGTGGTGACATGATAACAATGTAGAAGGAAATTGACTTTTGTCAATTATCTCATACAATCAAACCACTGGGAGTACCATACATTTAGCACTATAAGACACACTCCCCCCCCCAAAAAAAAAGTGGGTGGAAATGTCTGTGCGTCTTATAGAGCTCATGTTGCTGAAGCCTGCCCATCCGCCAGCCCCCATTCTTCGGTCTCTGCCTCCCAGCAATTTGTTTCCTTGTAGCAAACAGCCTGGTTAGCTTCAGCACAGCCTGATTTAGCATGAGCAGCTGATTGGCGGTTAGATCAATCTCTGCCACCTGGAACCGGCCAAAAACAGGATGTTTTGAATGGAGGCCGAAAACAGGAAGTGCAGAGGCCAAAAATGGGGCATGCGGAGGCGGTGATATGTGGTGGCAGTGATGGGCAGCAGTGATCACTGCAGCCTGGAACAGCTGATTGGTGGTATTCCGGGAAGCCGATTGAACTGCCAATCAGCTACTTGTGCTAAATAAGGCTGTGCTGAAGCTGACCAGACTGTTTGCAGGAGGCAAATTGCTGAGAGGCAGAGTCAGATTTTTTTTTTCTTGTTTTCCTCCTATGTTTTATAGTGCAAAAATACCATAAGTTGAGACTTGAGGGCAGAAATAATTAATTGCTACACAAAAGTGTTGAGTCCTTCAAACAGGCTGCGTGACCATATGTTGACTGTATTCCAGTGCATCCTGTGATGAGTGGGTGGTTGGATGAGATGATCTCCAAAATGGCATCAATATAACAATTGTAGAATTGTTTAATACAAATGGAACAGGATTTGCCAATGTGTTTTTTGTTAAAGTTTTATCTCAACTTTTATATAGTGCTTGAAATGTCAACCCCAAAATCACCTATATGTTTCCACACCAGACAGTAGACTAGAACTTGGGGGTCTTTGGCATCTGTGCAATATTTTAATTACACTACACTGGCTTCTTTTCAGTTGTTATAGCATAATTATAATATATTTAATTCATCTCATGAACACATTTAATGGTCAACAGAGGCTCAGTATCCCAAAGGTTCATGCTTAAAATGTGACAAATTACATGAGAACCAATAAATTAGGCAGGTAACTAGGAAAATTTTTTTTGTTAAAAAAAAATTAACCTGTGTGATTTTAAACAGAAATCTGAAAAGTTGTCACATTTTTGCCAATAAAACAGAAAATGAAAAAGGCAGAGGGAGATGTTCTATCCCACCTTCTATGACCTTTTCTGGTTTTTTTTCTATAAATATCAAGTAGGAATTCAATATCCAACATTTGACTGGATTTTATTGAAGTGTTAATTTAAAAAAAATAAAAAAAACCAAGAAATTTAAAACAGCTATTTTTTTTACTTTTCAGTATGACATGAAGAATCGCTCCAAATTCTTGAATCGCACTAAATATGAAGATCTGAATTTTAAAGATCTCTTTGTGGGCAACAGAATTACTATTTTTTCACGCCACCTCAATTTGGTAGACTATGCCGATCAATACACCTCTCGTTTGTTGGGCAGTTGCAAAGAAAGGTGAGAAAGTGCTATTTCTGAGCTTCTGAGGAATATTCAGTTTTGTAAGTTAATTTAATCAACATACTTCACTTAATGAGTCAGATACAAGAATGACAGGCATTGGTTTTTCTGATGGATGAAAGGGAAAATAGAGAAGGGTATTATATTAAATTGATCCCCAGAAAAACTGGAACCAAGTATGTGAATATAAAAAAGAAGCAAGCTCTTTGTTATAATCGTGTCTTGTTTTTCATATACTTTTCTGCTGCTTTAACTTTGCATGGTTATATCTTATTTACTATCAGGGGCTTACAATTAAAATGTTCAAAAATATTCATGTTGGATCTGTTATAACTCAGACTATTGTCATAGAGCCTAAGTTGGCTGTTCTAAGTTTTAGGATAATCCAAACAGCACCTTGAAACATAAAGAATTAAAAGATCCTGTGATAAAATGGTAAACAAGCTGGAAAATTACATATAGTAACTACCCCCCCAAAGATAGCAGTACTACAACAATGCAGAAGATTGTTTTTCATCTGAATCTAAATTTACTGATGTATGACAGAGCCATTTTTATTTTTAGTACTCATTCTCAAGTTCTTAGTTAATGTACCCTGTTTCTCATATAATAAGGCCAGGTCTTTTTTTTTTTTGAGCCCCGAAAAAATGGCTAGGTCATCTTTTCAGGGGTGACTTAATTCACCTCCCCCTTGCATCTTCAGGCAGGCGGGCAGCGATGACTTGGATGTTGGCGTTGGTGGGGCACTTCGTATCAGGGTCAACGCAGGCAGCACCATATCCGGGTGTGCAACAAGAGTACTTCCTAACGGCAATTCCCCCCACCATTTCCCCCCCCCCCATTTCGCATGTTTTAATATAGGCCTTAATTTGGGGGGAGGGGCTTAATTTCATTTCATGCCTATAAAACATGCTGGGACTTCCTATTGGGGGAAGCCGTATTGTTGGAGAAACAGGGTAATTAAAATGTGTTTGTGTGTATAAAATATATTTGTGTATTTTTATATATGCTCCAATGTATTATTCATATGTTTACTTTAAAAAAAAAGAAAACCTGTATTTTCTTTTGTGTTGGTGTTTCTTACTAACTTATAGTAACAGTCACACATTCTTTCAGAAAGAACTAAGCGAGCTGCAAATGGCAAAATAGTTTTTTTAGCACTGTTGAAAATATTTTTGAAAAGGAAGAAAACTAGGTTATCTTGATGACATTTGCTCATTTCCACATTTGGCAATGTGAATAACAACAACATAAATAATAACAAATATCTCTTCAAAAAATTGGACATCAAAATGTTAAAATAGAAGAGAAATAATGTATACATGTGATTCACTGGCTTCATTAGAATTATTGATCAAGATATTTTCTAGTATCAACATATTATTGATCAATGTGGCATTATTGACATCAAATTAATATGCCAGATTATCCTCTAAAATACAAATCAGTACTAAAAGTATGTGTAACTAGCATTTAGAGATTTTTAAAGTACAGGTAGCCCTCAGCTTACAACTGCAATTGTGCCAAAATTTATGTTGTTAGGAGTGTTTTGCCTTATTTTACGACCTTCCTTGCTACAGTTATTCAATGTTGTTAAATTAGTAATACGGTTGCTAATTGAATCTGGCTTCCCCATTGACTTTGCTTGTCAGAAGGTTGGAAAAGAGAATCACATGACCCTGGGACACTGCAACTGTCATAAAAATGGGTCAATTGCCAAGCATCCGAATTTTGATCACATGGCCATGGGGATGCTGCAATGGTCATAAATGTGAAAAATGGTCATAAATCACTTTTTCCAGTGCCATTGTAAATTTGAACGGTCACTAAACGAACTGTTATAAGTCAACTACCTCTATAGCTAGAAAGAGAGGGGACTCTTTATTTAGCAAAGAAAATATGTGTTAGGATTTTTTTTAAAAGCAACTGAGGAACAATGGATAGGGTCATCGAAAATGGCAGCTTAGCCTCTGAGAAAAAGCTAAAAATTAATCTGGCATTTCTTTTGAGATATAAAATATTAAATTGTACAATTTCTAGATCTAAAAGTTTGTATACACTAGAGTCTTTTTGCATTTTAAATGATTTCATCCCATAATTTGAGGGGTGGCTTAGATTCCTTTCTTTCCTTCATTCCTCACTATTGTTCCCAGGGAAAAACAAAAGAACAAAAGTCTCCAGTAAGCTCCTCCTTTCTTATTTAACTTCAGGGTAGTTCTTGTTCAGTGGTTTAGCCAACTTATGATACGAGAGGTAGAAGGGATTGGTATTTTCTGACCTACACAAATCTTTAAAAACTTGTATTGCCGCTAAATATCCTGCTTAATCCTCAGGAAATTTGTTAAAACTAAGCCTGTATTGTGGAGTTTTTTTGAGACAGCTGTCTTTATCTGGCTTGGAGCTGACCATGGTGCTTGAACTACTTGATTTCCTCAGGGAAAATTTAGAAAAGCACAACCCCCCCCCCCAAACAAACGTACTGCTGGTTTCCCACAGTGATTACGCACTTAGTTAAGCCCATGTCCCACTGCACCAACGGATGCAAAGAGGATGTAAAATGGACAAAAAAGCTTGCCATCCGTTTGAAAACGCGATGCATCCGTTATGTACTCACTGCGTACGTGTTTCATATGCTCTATCCGTCAAATATCCGTCTACTGCTATTTCATCCGCTTAAAAAGTTTTGAGCTGCAGAAAACTTTTTGAGCGGATGAACTTTCCGCTGCGTACGATGTACATCCGCGACACGTACGGGTAACAAATGTTCTATGTCCGTTGTCATCTGTTACACGTCCGCTGTATCCTCTCAGCATCCTCTGGACATCCCCTCAACTCACATCCACTGCAGCTGAAAGCGGAAAGAGGGAGGAAGCGAAAGGTACATGGAACGTCCATACAGCGTTAGTAGCACAGAAATAGAAAGGATGTAAGTGGACGCATCTCGTATATAAAGCATTAAAATAGACAAAACTTTCATATATGGGACGTATCTCGGATATTTAGGATGTCTGGAGTATACCTAGAGTATGTGAAAGGACATCTAGCGGAAAACCGACATTTCCTATAAAAAGGGGGAGGAAATCACCTGGATCTCACTATCAGTCCAGCAGTACAGACCTCTTCACCCTTGGTCTTGCTCTTCCACATCATCCATTGATCTCCACCATGGATCATCACACACTCCTTATGGTAGCCGCCATCATTCAACACCAGAACCAAGCCCTCTTCAGACTGTTTCACCTTTTCTACGCAAGGAGAAGAAGGAGACATCCAAGAGTTGTGTGGGTCCGACGATGGATCGGGAGAAGAGTGGAGTTTGGACTCTATGAGAAGCTGATGGTGGAGCTGAGGAATGAAGACCCTCGTGCATTCCAGCACTTCATGAGGATGCCACCAGCCATGTTTGACGAAATTGTGGAGCGTCTGAGACCCAGGTTGACCAAGCCGAGCACCAACTTCCGTCCCAGCCTGGACCCTGGACTGAAGGTGGCACTGACTCTGTGCACTTGTCCTCTGGAACCACATACAGAAACATGCAGTATGCCTAGAGGGTGCCACACAACACCATCAGCAAAGTGGTCAGAGAAGTGGTGCAGGTCATCATCGAAGAATACGTGGAGGAGCTCCTCCATTGTCCCACCACTGAAGAAGGCTGGAGGAAAGTTGCAGAACAGTGGTAACAGAGGTGGAACTTTCCCCACACCGTTGGAGCCATAGATGGGAAGCACGTGGCCTGCAAAGCTCCAGCCAACTCAGGGTCCACTTATCACAACTACAAGGGCTTCTTCAGTATCATCCTCTTTGCCATAGTTGATGCTGACTACAGGTTCATCTACATCGATGCTTCAGGCAACGGGTCAGCTTCAGATAGCCAGGTATACAACGCCAGTGACCTCAAGGATGGGCTGGAACGCAACCTCATCATGGGCTTGCCAGATCCAGACCCCCTACCCAATGACACCCAAGATGTGCCCTACTTCATCGTGGAGGATGACGTCTTCTCCCTCAGAACCTACCTCATGAAGCCCTACACTTCCAGATGCCTCACCCGTGAAGAGAGGATCTTCAACTACAGGCTGTCCAAAGCAAGACGGGTGGTGGAGAATGCCTTTGGCATCCTGGCCAACAGGTTCCAGGTACTTCTCACCACCATGCAGCATCACCCAGGGACTGTGAGGAGCATCGTGGAAGCTGGGAGGGTGGACCATACAGTCCCACTATGCTTGCACTGGAGGTTTATTTATCCCACAGCTATCCTTTCCTATCCCACAACTATCCTTACCTATCCCACAGCTATCCTTACCTATCCCATAGCTATCCTTACCTATCCCACAACTATCCTTACCTATCCCACAGCTATCCTTACCCATCCCACAACTATCCTTACCTATCCCATAGCTATCCTTACCTATCCCACAGCTATCCTTACCCATCCCACAGATATCCTTACCTATCCCACAACTATCCTTACCCATCCCACAACTATCCTTACCCATCTCACAACTATCCTTACCTATCCCACAAGCATGCAAAGGCTTAACCATTTTTTCAAAGTTTTCACCAACACTTTATTAAGTAAATAAAATGAACCAAGTGTGTGAGCAAAGATAACCTTTATTAACAACTGTCTTAAGTAAACTGTATGACTTTGTTAAAAAAGCAAAATGAACCAACTAAAGTGTCTTTAAGCAAAGATAAGGTGAACAGGTAACAACTCAGTCTCTGGCACTATTCTCAGTAACTCTGAGGCATGTCCATGGTCTCAGCTGTCGAGCGGCCAGGAATTGTGGAAGTGGCTGTGGCTGGAGTGCTGGTCTGAGGCGCCATTGGGGTGCCTGGCCCCGAGAGTACAACAGGGGATGGTGTGTTCACGAAGCTCTCAGAGAGCTTACTCAGTCCCTTGAGGTTGAGAGGCGCTTCCTCAAGGACCTGGGTTTTCAGGCACAGTACTGATGACAGATTTTCTGTTGAGGGGCTTGGCTGTGGGGTGGAGGAAGGAGGAGTGTAGTGGGGCTGTCTGGTCTGCAGCTGTGTGAGGTGAGGCATCTGTGGCGTGCGATGTACCTGGGCCTGGACTGGGAAGGGCTGCCTCTGCTGTGGAAAGTCCTGGTACTCGTAGCCTTGGTAGGTGAGGGGCTGTTGAAAGCCGTGGAAGGGCTGTGACATCGCCTGGGGTGGAGGAGCAGTCCTGGACTGGGTTGGAGCAGGTTCAGCTGGGCCTTGAGGATGGTGCAGCAGTGCTGTGATTTTCTCCTTCATCACCTGGTACTGGGCCTTGGGCAGGTCCATGAGGGTCTGGCTCACATAGGTGATGAAGGGCTTGCGGTTAGAGGATGGCATATCGCTGTGGACCAGCTGAGAGAGAAGATCTGTGCTGGTCTTGATCGTGTCCCTGATCTCCAACAGGACAGTGTGGCTCTGGCCCTCCAGTCTGCCTCTCTGCCTGCTTTCTGTGAAGGTGGAGCTTGGGGTGGGTGTGGGTTGGTCTCTGGCTGCTGCTTCTTCTTGCTCCATTTGAGACAGGGGATCCTCCACGTCCTCCAGCATGGGGAGTGCAGCTGTCGGGGGGGTCTCTGTCGTGGGGTCCTCCAAAGACACCTGCCTGGACAAGGTAGCTGTTTCCTGGCTGGAAGAGGAGTGGCTCTCTGTGGGCTGTCTGAGGGAGAGGATTGACAGAGGGGCTGCTCCTCGGTGGCGGACCTCACCCTCCAGGAAGCTGCACTTGGCCATGATGTACATCTCCCGGTCAGTGAGCTTGACAGTGGCCTGGCCAGATTTCTTCAGGTGCAGCTTGCCATACCAGGTGTGCATGTGCTTCCACCATCCCAGGAGTACATCTGAAGTGTAGCCCAGGCTCTCCGCCTTCTCTCTCCACGCTGCCTGGTTCCTCTTGGTGTCGCAAGAGAGCCTGTGGCCCTTTCTCCACAGGTACTCGTTCTCCCTCAGCCATTCCAGTACCTCCTCCTCGTGGTCCTCGGAAATGGAGTACTGTTTCCTCTCTCCTTTCTCCTTGCCTCTTCCTCCCTCTGGCAGGGGCTTCAGGGCCTTCAGCAGCAGGGCTTTGAGGGCCTTGGGGCTGGTCCACCAAAGTAGCAGCAGCAGCTGGAGAAGCACCAGCAGCACCAGCAGCACCAGCAGGAGAAGCACCAGCAGCACCAACAGCACCAGCAGGAGAAGCACCAGCAGCACCAGCACCAGCAGCAGCACCAGCAGCACCAGCAGGAGAAGCACCAGCAGCACCAGCAGGAGAAGCACCAGCAGAAGCACCAGTAGCAGAAGCACCAGCAGCTTCAGAGTCAGCGCTAGGGGGTGGGGTGGTGGTTCTGTCTTTCTTGCCAGGGCTGGCAGGAGTAGGCACAGGCCTTCTCTTCTTCCCTGACTGACGAACTATGGTGTTCCTTCAAGATATCTCTGGCAGCAGGTCTTTCCTCTGAATGGTGACTGCCTGCAAGCTGCATCCTTTTATATCCACAGAGCTGACGCAATTCATCCTCCCCGTATGCGCAGTGAACGCTTTGCATCCGCTACGCATCCGCTATGCATCCTATAGGCATCCGTGGTGCATCGCATCATCCGCTACGCATCCACTCCTTCCACTCCGGGTCCACTTCGCTATTCTCCCCCGGAAGCCCTGCAGATGTGTCATCCGCTTCCATCCGCTTCCATCCACTAGGCTTCCTACAAACATCCACTTACCATCCTCGCTACGTACTACCCCCGTCCGTTCCTTTCTGTTGTTGTCCATTCTGTTTATGCAAATTTGGGGCACTTTTGAGAGCGATAACAACGGATGGAGCCACCTCCAAAATTTTGCTTGTCCGCTGTGTCCTTTTTGCATCCGTTTTGCATCCATTGGCCAGTGTGACCTAGCCTTTAGGACGTTGCTTCATCTTCTTTTTCTCTTCTCACCCCAATTTTGGCATACCCCCCCTCCAAGTATCATAATCCAGATGCTACCATAAATAAAATTTCAACCAATTGGTTGCCTTCTGAGTTTCTGACAAAAGAAAACACTAAAGGCATAATTTTCTTCCTTAACTGCTCTATAGTCCAAGAGTTCCAGTTGTATTGCAGTTGTCAAAGGAACATGTTCATGGGATAATGGGGGTGACAGGATAAAAAAAAAATCTGCTGGATTTCATTTAAGCTGTTGAAAAACCAGCACCTCTCACCGTAAGCACATGACATGGCTCCCCAAATCTTTCCATTTTGCAGTATGAGAATATTAAAAACAATTTTGCCAAAGTATGATTAGCTACTCTACCTGCCCTACTTTGGGTCAGTAATATTTCTTCCTGTCCTTCCTAATATATAGCTACTTAAGCCCCTGTCACACTGCACCAACGGATGCAAAGAGGATCTAAAACGGACAAAAAAGCTTGCCATCCGTTGGTTAACGCGATGTATCCATTCTGTACTCACTGCCTCCATTTTGCTTCCTCTCTATCCGTCCAGCATCCGTTTATGGACGTTTCATCCACTCAGAAAGTTTTGAGCTGCTCAAAACTTTTGCGTGGAAAATGTATCCAATTCGTCCGTTCTGCATCCGCTAGGCATCCGTTCTGCATCTGTTACGCATCTGCTATATCTGCTAGGCATCCGTTCCGCATCCGCGCAACTCGCATCCGCTCGGACGCAGGGAGGAAGCGGAACAGACACAGAACGGATGCAGAACGGATGCCTAGCGGATGCAGCACGGAAACAAAGCATTAAAAACAGAAAAAACCTTCGCAGAGGGGACCTATCTCGGATATTAAGGATGTCTAGAGGATGCCTAGAGGATGCAAAGTGACGCCTATACTGCCTATAAAAAGGGGGAGCAACTCACCTGCATCTCGCTTTCAGCCCAGCAGCCCAGCTGTGCAGACTTCATCTGACTCTTCCTCTTCCACAGCATCCAGTCATGTCCACCGTGGATCATAACAAAGTCCTTTTGGCAGCCACCATCCTTCTGCAACAGTGCGAAGCCATCTACAGGCTCTGTGAACTCTACTACGGGAAGAAAAAGAGGTGGCTAAGAAGCATCTGGGTACGAAGATGGTTCGCCAGAAGAGCAGAGGATGAACTGTACAACAAGCTGATGGTGGAGCTCAGGAACGAAGACACTCGGGCATTCCAGAACTTCATGAGGATGCCTCCAGCCATGTTTGACGAAGTTGTGCAGCGGCTGACACCCAGGTTGACCAACCAGAGCACCAGGGCAAGGCAGGTGGTGGAGAACGCCTTTGGCTTCCTGGCCAACAGGTTCCAGGTACTTCTCACCACCATGCAGCATCGCCCAGAGACCGTGAGGAGGATCATGGAAGCTTGCTGCATCCTGCACAATCTCATGCGCACCCGCTACCCAGTCATGCAGAACAGGCTCGTGGACCTCCAGCAAGGCAATGGGGACATGGAGCCTAGGGAATGGAGGCAAGAGCAAAACCTGATAGACACTCAGAATGTGCAAGGCCACAACAGAGCCTCACGTGAAGGGAAGAAGCAGCGTAACCTCCTGAAACACTGGTGCAACTCCCCAGCTGGAGCAGTGGAGTGGCAAGACAGGATGATAGATGCTTAATGGATGCTTCCTTCAGCCTGTCTCATCACACTGATGAGATTGGGCCATGTATGTTGGGTGGGCCTACAATGAACAGGGCATTTAATAAAGAGTTGTGTTTATGTTGACATGTGTGGATCAATGAATAAATTGTTATTGATAATAAAGGGCCAAAGGTGTGGCACCTGGGAGGGTGGACCATACAGTCCCACTATGCTTGCACTGGAGGTTTATCTATCCCACAGCTATTACCCATCCCAAAGGTATCCCTGCCCATCCCACTGCTATCTTAACCCATCCCACAAGCCTGCAAAGGCTTAAACCATTTCTAAAAGTTTACACCAAGACTTTATTAAAAAAAAGAAATGAAGCAAGTGTATGAATCAAAAATAGACTTTATTAACAAGAAGCTATAAAACAAAAATGAGTCTCTGGCACTCCTCTTGGTCGCTCAGTCTCAGGGGTGAAGGGTCCAGGTGCTGTGTAGGTGGCTGGTGCTGGAGTGCTTGTCATCAGCTCCTCCAGAAGCAGAAGCAGCAGAAGCCCCAGAAGAGCGAGCCCGTGCTGCAGAAGCCCCAGCAGAACCAGTGTGAGGGCCAGGGGGCGGGATGGTAGCCCTGTCCTCTTGCAAGGACTGGCAGCAGATGGCTGAGGCTTGCTGTGCTTCTGCATGGTTGTGGGGTTGCTGGCTGGGAGGGAGGCTGGCAGGAACCAAGGCTGGCAGGAAGGCTGGCAGGGAGGCTGGCACCAAGGCTGGCAGGAAGGCTGGCAGGGAGGCATCCACCAAGGCTGGCAGGCAGGTAGGCACCAAGGCTTGCAGGAAGGCTGGCAGGAAGGCTGGCAGGAAGGCACCAAGGCTGGCAGGCAGGCATGGACCAAGGCTGGCAGGCAGGCAGGCACCAAGGCTGGCAAGCAGACTGGCTGGCAGCAAGGCTGGTAGGCAGGCATCCAGCAAGGCTGGCAGGGAGGCTGGCAGCAAGGCTGGCAGGCAGGCAGACAGCAAGGCTGACAGGGAGGCTGGCAGCAAGGCTTGCAGGCAGACATGCAGGCAGGGCAGGCAAGGCAGTCAATCTGTCCGGCAGCAGGTCTTTCCTTTGAATGGCGACCTGCTTCCGAGCTGCTTCCGTTATATCCATGGGGCTGACGCAATGCATCCTCCCCGCATGTGCAATTAACGCTCGGCATCCACTAGGCTTCTGCTGTGCATCCGCTGTGCATCCGCTTCATCCGTTCGGCGTCTGTTCTGCATCTGCTGTATCCGTTGCGTGTCCGCTTTGCTGAGGTCCCCCGGAAGCCTAGCAGATGCGCAATCCGCCTCCATCCGCTGGGCTTCCATTCCGCATCCGCTTTCCATCCTCCCTGCGTCCTCCCCGCGTCCGTTCCTTTCCGTGTTATCCGCTCCGGTTATGCAAATTTTTGCCCCTTCTGAGAGCGGATAACAACGGATGGAACATTTTTCTCGTCCGTTGTTAACGTTTTGTATCCGTTGGGCAGTGTGACAGGGTCTTTAACAAATACATGGGTCCTTTATTTGCCTAACATAAGTTCCCTTTCCTCTCTAATTAGAATCGGAAGAGGACAAAAGGACAGCAATGCCTAAAGAAGTACCCTCATTATTTGTTCCTGTGCAACTCCTTCTTTTAAAACTTATTTTATTACTGATATGTTTGGGCCAAATATTTTCATTTTCTATCTGGTCACTTAGGAATGATCACATAATGATAATTGATATTATTATGTTTTCCTGTCTTAGTAACGTTGATGCACAAGCTAATTTTTTTTAATTTCTCATTTAAATCTGATAATAGAACCTTGGCATTATTAAAACCAGATGTAGGACTCAGAGTTGGAGAAGTTATTGATATGATTATTAATTCTGGTTTTACAATAACAAAGGCTAAAATGGTGAAACTTACAAGGTGAGATTTTAATGATTATTTTTCAAAAAAATTGAAATATGGTTTATATTTTAAATCTTTACTGATTCATGAAGTATAATCTTTAACCTTTTGTAAAACTACCCTAAAATGTATAGCTGTTGCCAATCTATATTCTCTCGTGTTATCTTATTAAAGTATGACCATGAATCCATCATATTTAGCATTTCCATCTTGAACCATGTTGCAGCCAAAGAATAGAAGAAATGAAGATAAATATTTTGGAGTTTGTAGCAATCCAGCCAGCACACAAAGAAATAATTCAGCAGGATTCATTATGTAGAAGAAACTTCTTTATCTATAAAATAATATGAAACATGATGCATGTATATAATACTCATGCTGATCTTGCAACATGGTGGAGAGAAGAAGTAGCAAGTACAAGAACTAGCACACTAGAACTATTTTTATATGCAGAACAGTTAAGTTGAGCCACGCCCAGGCTTCAAGCCCTCTTGCAACAAATCCTGTGTCTCAGTCACCAAACAGTCCCCATTGGCTGATGTTGCCATGTATATTCCAGTTCATGAATCCATATACACTGACAAAATACTGTGTGTTAAAATGTGATCTCACTTGAATGAATGAATCTATCTGTATATCTAAAAGCAAAATACCACTCATACATCATCACAAAATCTCCAGAACTGTAAAGCCTATAAACCTGAAATTTGGCATGCATGTTCCTCTTGGCTTCTAGATGCTCATTAAGAAAGGATTTTTTGAAATGACCATCATAGCATTATTATTTTATATATTATTATTAACACACTCTGATACTAAGGAGTTCTACTCCCCCTCCCCACCTGAAAAGAAATCTGTTCCAAATGCAAAACACAACCAGAGGAGAGGAGTTTCAGTTTCAGTTTTAGTTTCACAGTATCAAGCAGCTTAGTACAGAACAGTTGAGCTAAGCCACATCCAGGCTTCTTGCTGTCTCCTTGCTCATACAGCAAATACTCTTTCAGTTTCCAAACAGTTCTCAACTTTCTCACACATTGACAGGATGCCAGGTGAATACCGATGGATGCCAGTAGGCAGAGGCAGATTTTTTTCCCTTATTTTTCTCTCCAAAAACTAAGCCTCACCACATAGTTTCATAGCGAAACACAGGTATCAAGCTAGTGAATGATAAAGACAAAGGATATCTTGCGTGTAGAGTTTGATTCCAATCTGTTACTAAGAAAATGCTAGAAATATTAATATATGCACATTAAAAGATTAAGAATTAATTAGTTAAGAATATCAAAATATTCTTAAAATATCTTTTATAGGGGAGAAGCAATGGATTTACATGCAGACCATCAAGCTAAGCCTTATTATAAGTGAGTATATATTTTAGTATAGAGTGGTTTCACTTGAATTTTACTTTCCATAAAATAACATGTTGCTTTCTATTGATGTCTCTTGAATTATTTACACAAACACAACATAGATAGTATTTGATAAGCATAGAAAATTAGACTTCACTTAATTTTATATTGTTTTCCTGATTTTGTTGACATATCCATATGATTTTCTTGATAACAATAAATCATTTTTATTGCTACCTTCTAAATTTTTGTTTTATTTTAGCATTAAAAATGTGGTCTTCTACTCAAGTGCTAATCATGCCAGGCCTAGTTTAGATGTTTTTAATATCAGCTAGGTCCTGCAACCCGCTCTGATACTTATATTCTAATAAACTAATCACATTCTAACATTAAAATACTCTTTCATCACTTTCTCATCTTTGGAATTTTCTTACAGTTGTATACATGGTCTTCTCTTAATACATACGTTTCATTCTACATTTTATTGTGGTCTTGCATATTTAGTCTTTTTCCAATGTGTTTTTATTTCAGAATGTTCTCCATTCTTTTCATTTTCCTTACCATTAAGCAAATTGACTTTATAGTACAGTAGTATAGTACTGTGGAGTGTTATAGCATAGTAATGTGGAGTGTATGAAATATCTGGTAAATCAGAAAGCTATTGATATTTAGCATAGACAGATTGGTAATTGAAGGACAATTATTTGTTTATAGCAATTTCCTTGATGGTTGCTGCCAAAAAAGTGATACAGTAGTGTATTAAAAAAAGATGTTCTTGTTATTATCACTGCAAAATATAAAGTTAACCAGTTCCTCCTTTCCAGGAGACAAGGAGTAGGCAACTTCACAAGCTGCCTGCCTCTGTGTTCCAGGACACAGTAGCATGCTCTTTGTTTTAAAGTCTATTGGGTAGAGCATGGGAACCAGATGTGCACATTATACCTTAAGTCCCTGTCACACTACACCAACGGATGGAAAGAGGATGTAAAATGGAGAAAAACACTTGCCATCTGTTGGTTAATGCAATGCTTCTGTTCTGTACTCACTGCCTCCGTTTTGCTTCCTCTCTATCCATCTAGCATCCATCTATTGACATTTCATCTGCTCAGAAGGTTTTGAGCTGCTCAAAACTTTTGAGCGGAAAATGTATCCAGTGCATCCGTTCTGCATCCTCTAGGCATACGGGGGACATCTGTTCTGCATCCATTACGCATCTGCTATATCCGCTAGGCATCCGCTGCGCATCCGCGCAACTCAAATCCGTTCCAGCGGTAAACGGACGCAGGGAGGAAGCGGAACGGATGTGCAGCATTAGTAGCACGGACGGAGAAAGGATGAAAGCGGATGCAGCTACGCATCCGCGTCATCCGCTATGCATCTGCTCTGCATCCGCTCTGCATCCTCTACGCATCCGCTCTGCATCCGCTCTGCATCCTATACGCATCCTCTACGCATCCGCTCTGCATCCGCTTCCATCCGCTAGGCTTCCGTTCCGCATCCGCTTTCCATCCGCTCTGCGTCCTCCCCCCGTCCATTCCTTGCCGTGTTATCCGCTCTGCTTATGCAAATTTTTGCCCCTTTTGAGAGCGGATAACAACAGATGGAACATTTTTCTCGTCCGCTGTGTCCTTTTTACAAATGTTTTGCATCCATTGGGCAGTGTGACAGGGCCTTTATTATAGGTGTCCTCGACTTAAAAACTATATGTTCAACAACCAGCTGAAATTACAATTTCACTAAATGAAGGTAGTTATGAGCACTGTCTGAAGTTGTGGCCATGGCCACAAGATAAAAATTCAAGTGCTTTGCAGCTCACATGCCTTTACAACCCTGGGGATGCTGCAACTCCCTCTGCATATCCTCCTCCTCTTTAGGCTGCTTGCACAGCCCCTTTCAGCAGCAGCAGCTACAATTGTCCCTGCAGCCCAGATGACCTTCACCATCTTGATCCTTTCTTCAAACCAATATCTCTTTTTATGTGAAAGCCCTTACATGTGCAAAAGAAATGGTGCACATATGATTTGAGAAAATGAAGCTCTTGAAGCAACCCAAGAACAAGGCTCCTGTTGTTCTTCAAACACACATCCCATTTTCATGGGATTTGGAGAAGTCTAGAACATTTCTAATGAGATGCCAGCTTGTGGAAGGAAAGGGATGCCTGTTTGAAGAAGATAGGGGAAGCGTGGTTGCAGAGAAAAGGGAAGCCAGCTTAAAGAATGGTTTGAGGTGGTAAAGGTCAACTGGGCAGCAGGGGCAATTGGGATCACCACTGGCAGTACCACTGTGCAGAGTCAAAAGAGCCCTTATGGATGGGAGGGAGAATGATCCTTACGTAAACTCCACCTAACAATCCAGGTGTTCACCTAACAACTGCAACTAGGAATGATGGAATTGTGGTCATTGAGTGAGGTATTGATGTAAGTTGGAGATAATCTATATGAGAGTAATGTTAGAAAAGTCAATGATCTATACTTATATCCAGATTATCCACTTAATTTGGTGTTGCTGTTTCTGGGAGCAGTATCGATGTGCTAAATTTATTTTGTAGTGCTTTATACACACACTGAGACTAGTACTTTGTTTTTTTAACATGCCTGTTTGAGAATGAACAGGATTGCCCATATATGTACATAAATAATAGATGGAGTTCTACCAAGAGAGATGCCTAGCTTGATAGACCTGGCAAACTTCATTTGGCCTCTTGAGCTGCCACCTCCTAAAAAACCAAAAGTTTAGAAATTTTGTAACTGCTTAATCTGCAATTAAACATAAGATCATAGTTCTTGAGTCGTTAGCAAACCTATTATCTTTTTTCAGTTCTGCTTTTCTTAAAACATTAAAATAGTTTCAGATATTGCAAAAGATAAGAGAATGAACAAAGTATTGTTTTGGAAATAGTATTGTGAAATTATTATTTCTAATCAGATATTTTTGCAAGTTACTGTTTTACTGTAGTAGCTTAATATTTGTGCTATGTACCCAACTTGTTATTATTCTGTTTAGGACAGAAAAATCCTGTTGAAGCATTTGGTTTCCCTGACTATTCTATTTTTTGCTTTCAGTGAACTTCTTGAGTTTATTACAAGTGGTCCTGTTGTTGCCATGGAGATTTTGGGAGATGATGCCATAGGTAAATGGAAACAATTATTAGGGCCTGCAAATTCAATTGTGGCACGAACTGATGCTCCAAACAGCATTAGAGCACGTTTTGGAAGTGACAGCATAAGAAATGTGGCTCATGGCCCTGATTCCTTTGCCTCTGCTGCTAGTGTAAGTTTCTCAAATAAACATTTGATAGCTCATTCTGTACATGATTTGGTTTCTGTTAGCATATTATAAGAATACGTTTTCATACCTCTCAATTAAATTTATTTAACTGATTTAACTGATGCACGTAAATATGTAAACTTCCTTCCTTCCTTCCTTCCTTCCTTCCTTCCTTCCTTCCTTCCTT
>BLBF01000006.1:33788437-33808641 GCA_015471245.1 Laticauda colubrina
CTTCCTTCCTTCCTTCCTTCCTTCCTTCCTTCCTTCCTTCCTTCCTTCCTTCCCTCCTCTGTTTAAATTAGTTCTTTTGACCAATAGTTATTGACTGGCCTTCTAATTCCATAGCTTTTAGCTTAGCTTTGATCAAATGGGGCAATCCTGCTAAGACAGTAGCAGATCTAAGGCATGCTATAAACAAATTACTTACACAAATATCTTAATATTGGGGCAAAATGTTTGCTTTAGAAAAATATTTAGTGATTTGTTATGAAGATTTCTTCTACAAATCAGAGTATTCTCTTGTCCAGTCCGCCACTTCAGATAAATAAGTCTCATATCTTCCTGATTCAGGAAGAGTTTGTCCAGGAAAATCACTGTACTATGTAACTAATTATGTTTACACCACTTCATCTCATTTTTTCACTGTAAAGCCTCCCTACATTGTTGTTACTCTGAATAATGGTAATATGATTTCAATCAAATATTGCCCTGAGCTGATAAAGGATTGCATGATAATGTTCTAAATAAATGAAATAGTCAATCTTACAAGATAAAATAAGATATATAATGTATACTTCATTTTAAATTTTCATCTTCAAAACTAGGCCTGTTTTGTCACTTCAGTATTTCCGGAGAAATAGGAAGTGATGAAATGGGCCTAATTTTCGGCCTGCAGAAGTCTTCCTGAAGCCTCTGGGAGGCCGAAAAAGGCCTCAAACTGGGTGAAAATCAGCTGTGAGGTGCGTGCATGCACAGTGAGGTAAATTTGCCTGCAGCTCTCATGCCGGCACAAATGGCTCTATGTGTCACTTGTGGTATGCGTGCCATAGGTTCGCAATCACGGTGATAACCTAAAACTCTTTCAATACAGTCAGCAGTCCTGTGGCATTCAAGTTAGAAAGTTCCTTGTTTGCAAGATATGAGCAACTAGTAAGAAATCCAGTGTTATTATGAAAGATTGAGTGGTAATATAACAAAACAATGAACTCATCTATAGTTACAGCACGATGATTGTGTTGTGGTGACATAGGCTGGTTTTCATGGTTTTCTCCCTGCCTATTCTTGGTTATGCAGTACTGAAATTTGCCTCAAATTTCACAAGTGTTTTTTTTCTGTGAAAGGTTTATTGTATCTTTTTGTTGGCATACAGGTAGTCCTTGACATATGACCATAAATGAGCCTGAAATTTCCAATTCAGCTAGATAGTTGTTAAGTGAAATTTGCCTCATTTTAGAAGTTTTCTTGCCACAACTGTTAAGCAAATCATTGTGATTGTTAAGTTAGTAATACAGTTCAGTGAATCTGGCTGAAATGAACAAACCATTGACTTTGCTTGTCAGAAAGATGCAAAAGGTGATCACATGACAATGGGACACTACAACCTTCATAAATACATGCCAGTTGCCAAGTGTCTGAATTTTGATCACATGATACAGGGACACTGCAGTGGTCATAAGTGTGAAAAATGTTTGTTTTTTCAGCGCCTTTGTAACTTTGAAAGGTCACTAAATGAATGGTTATAAGTCAAGGACTACCTGTACTTGAGAATTTTTAAAAAATTGGTATTGTTTTGGATCTGTATTGGAAGTCTATTGTCTATGCTGAATGATAGAACAGTCAGATGAGGCACTTTCAAAAATATCTTAAAAAATAAGGAATGGAAATGAATTAAATGAAAACTGATGAATCTGACTATTGTAATCTCAGTGCTTTGAGACCCTGTTAAATGTATATATTTAATTCCTGTTATTTTCAGGAACTGGAATTATTCTTTCCTTCCAATGGAGGCCGTGGACCCACTGGCACTGCTAAGTACACACATTGTACTTGCTGTGTTATTAAACCTCATGCAATTAAAGAAGGTTGGTTATATACCTTGCAGTGTCAATACAAATACATTTTGGTTCTCTTTTTGTCTAGTTAGTAGCCATATAAATTATTTCCACAATGGTACCTTAGCCTGGTTCTAAAAAGCAATGCTGTTCCTTTTTTGTTAATGTTAATATTTATAGTTGTAGAGATAAAGACCTTTTTTCCTGTTGCTGCTCATCATTTTTTTCTTTCTTTGACAAGTCTTTTTTACCAGAAGATTGTTTAGCAGTTAGGCTCAGATGATTTCCAGCTGACCTGCTTGCAGAATCAGATGGAGATGTTCTCTGTATGCAATTAAAATACATAAACTACATAAATAATTATTTGGGTTAACAGGTTTTGCAGAGATGTTGGCAAGAGAATGCTGTGCAAAACCACTTTAACCTTCATAATGTTTAGAATATGGTATGATAGTTGCTTCTTCCCAGAATACATCAGTAAAATCCTTTAGTACAAAAGTAACTACAGCATATAAGAATAGTAGATGCTTTCAAATGAGAAAGGTGTTTAATGGGGTTTGTACAGTATGTTTGATCATTTGAAATCCTTTTTAAAATTTTGGAACTAATTTCATTTTTGCAAATAAAATTAGCTCATTGCATTATAAGAAAATATTTAACACTCTGCAACTTTATATTAATAACTTCCCAATCTGGGCACCTTTTAAAGGTATGGACTTTACAATTATTATTAATGATCTTCTGGCTAGAATATTCCAGAGAAATTGAAGAAGAGAGTATATCTGAAGGACATCCAGATTACAGAAAACTGCTATTTTCCACTATTCTTTTTCAAAACATTTGACTTAATGATTTAAACTCATTCTTTCAAAACTATGGTACGGTAGTCCTCTTACTGACCATAATTGGGACCTATAACTGTTGCTGAATGCCACTGTCATAAAGTGAGACATCGTGTGATCATGCTGGACTTGTATATAATATAATACAGGTATATCTTGACTTATAACCTTTCATTTAGTGGCCATTCAACTTTCCAACGGTGTTGAAAAAAGTGACTTATCTCCATTCTTCATGCTTACGATCGTTGCAGCATCCTCACACATTACTAAAATTCAGATTCTTAGCTACTGGCTCAAATTGCTACTGGCAGTTCCCTGGGGTCATGAGATCACTTTTTGCGGTCTTCTAACAAGCAAAGTCAAGAAGTCAGATTCGCTTAACAGTCGTGTTATCAACTTAACAACTATTGTTGTAAAATGGGGCAAAATTCACTTAACTATCTCACTTAGGAACAGAAATTTTGAGCTCATAAATTGAGGATTACCTGTATAATATAGCATTGATAAGAAAGACAAAGTTTTTCCTTTGATCAGCTTTAAATCTTCCAGTGCTCTGCATTGGATGGTCTCAGGTCCTAGGATTTTGAGAGACAGAGTAAAATTTATCCAAGGCCACTTCCTCCATGCAATGCATAAATTTTAAACCTTATGTTCATATTTCTCCTATTTCTGTTTTCCTGATCTAAAAAATCTCAAACATCCAAGAGGTGTTGCAATGTTGGCAGTGTTATTTTAAACCACTTTTCTAATTCTATTTAGGGTGGCATTTGTCTTTTAACACTACCGTACACTGAGCTGACATTATTGAACCTGTCCACTGGGAGCACCTGTTATGCATCAACACTTAAATTTAGAATTTGCAGGATGGATATCAAAAAAGAACACCACCAAAGGAGATGCCATGATAGCAATGATCTTTTGAGAGTTTATTAATTAAATGTCTCAAATATGGTCACGGTGCTGATTCTGTGGGCAAGTCTTATAGTTCTTTGCCCTATTCCCCTACCTCTAAAAATATTTATCCTGGCACTGAGGTAACTAAGTGGAAGGAAATTGATATTTGTGTTTACATATTGTGAAAAAGAAAAGAATGCAAAATTGTACATAAGCACAAAGTTGGGAATTCAGATTGATAGGAGTGCTATTCCCTCCAGCTGTTCATCTAAAGTGCTTATAACAGCAAGCCACCAGCTGCTCTGGAGGCAAAAGCTGTCAGCTATTAACTTGTTAATGTCAAGGCAAGGTTTTTGTTGGTTGCTAGCAGCAGCGCAAGCTGCGCCCAAGATAATTAATTTGCTTAAAGTCATGGACGACAGCTTCTTTGCTTGTTTTTGTTAGTGCTTATTAGGAAAGTGCTGCGTGGTGAGGAAAGGTCAATTAAAAAATAGTTGTTTAATCAACCTCTCTGATTTGCAAAGAGAAAAAATAAACTGCCCATTCATCTAATTCAGGGGTGTCAGACTCGATTACATTGAGGACTGCATCAGGGTTGTCTTTGACTTTGGGGGGCTAGGGTGGACATGGCCAGCTTGACGTCAGTCCTGTTGGGGGTACTGATGGTGGCCTGGGCACTCTGCCAACAAAAACAGACTCTCAAGCTCCATGATCAGGGCTTCTTGCAACCCTTTGCCAGTGAAAAAGGAGCTTGGCAGGGCCACCCTGGAAACAGTGAAGAACCAACCCGCAATGCTTCTGCCAACAAAAATGGTCTCCCAAGCTCCTTTTTTGCTGTAGAGGGTTGCAGGAGGCCATGGCAGCCAAAAACTATGCTCGGGTGCCCATTTTTGCTGGCAGAAGCTTTAAGGGCTGATCCTTTGCTGTTTCCAGGGACAGATCTAAGTACCCTGCAGGCGGGATCTGGCCCCCGGGCCTTGACTTTGACACCCCTGATCTAACTGAAAGATCTTTCTAAAGATCTTCAATGATGTTTGGTTTTTACGATCCTAACTAGAGTTATGTGTTTTATATCACCCACATATTAGACTAGCTCATTGCTTACATCAAGATTATTTATGATTCATTTAAAAATTACTGATCTCAACATAGACCTTTTACTTCTTATTTTCTTCTAAAAAAACCTTGCCCTTTGATTTCTGGTCATTTGTTTCTGTTCAACCAATTAGCAATTCTCTTATCCCCTGACTGCTAAGTATATTAAACAACTTTTGATGACAAGCCCCCATCAAAATCTACTATTTTTTCTGGGAAACTACTATTTTTGATGCTGGATGTTTGATGCAGAACTCTGTTTTCACTTGGGTGTCTTTTGGGGCTCACAGCTCCTGTTCAGATAGCAGTTAACAATTGTGATTTGGATGGCCTTTACATTATTTCTGTTGGTGAATTTGCACCAATTCCATAAATCGTTCATGCTCTGGGCACTTCCCCAATGAATGTTGTAATACACTGTACATGTGGTTGCTTTTGAAGAAACTGAAAGTAACGCAAAATGCTGTGGTGAAGGAAGTTATAGGCCTTCCATAGCCAGCACATAATCTATGCCCTCAGAGCTGCAGTGGTTGCCAATTTTCTTCTAATTTCAATTTAAGATGCTGTATCCTACCTGGTCTGGCAGAAGAACCTTTTTATGGGCTACATCTATTAAGAAGTGACATCTGACAGGACCCAGGAGGAGAGCCTTTTCTGCTTTAATATCTACCTCTAGAATATCTTCCTCTTTAAGATAGAGTAAAAAGGAAGAAAAGAAAGGAGATGAAAGAATAAAAGAAATAAAAGATGTATAAGGAAAAGATTTCCAATCATCATCACAAATATAAATACATGCAGTAATCTTCACCCCTATAAGGCTACAAACATATCTCTTTTAACCACAGCCTATCCCATATCTTAAACAAATTTGCAAGACATCAATTTTTCAATCCTGGTGTCAGCAAAAATGTTTGCAGAATTCATAAAAATATGTCTTATTTTAACTTTGATCAAACAAACTAACTTTATAATCCTTTTATCTCTTGAAATTTTAATTTTTAATTCATTCAAATATAAAAATTTTATCTCTGTCCAATTCTTGTCCCATTGCATAGGCTTCTTTGAGACTTTAACAAACCTTTTTTGTAAATAAAAAAAAAATGTGTTACCCAGATCATTTTCTTGAAAAACAGGATAATCAAGAGTGAACAAAAAAGTAGTGGGAACTGGATTGACTTCTAACTTCCTTCCCCATTGAGTTTTCTTGTGAGGATCTGGTAGGAAGCATCAGAAATCCTTCCCTCCCTTTCTAGCAGGCAGGTAAATGGCTACTGCTGGATGGTGGGAGAGGGAGTGAGGGATTGTGAGACTGGCTGGGAAATTATCATAGAGCCTTGAAAATGAAAATCATGTGACTGCAGCAGCAGCCCAGCAGTGCTGAAACAGCCAATACCACTGAAACAGCCACAATTTCCCCAAATATCTGTCTCTCTTGAGTCATGGGTCCTGGATTTTCTGTAAGGTAGCCAATTTGAGGTACCTTGTTCAGAAATAGATGATGCAAACAATTTGCCCAGGTAATTTTGCCAATTTTACCCAGGTAGTTTTGCCTGTTTTTCCCAGGTAAAGATCATGACAATGAAAAGTTTTACTAGTAAAGTTTAAATTAAACTTATAACTTCATTTTTGTACATGTAATCAAAAGCTCCACACATTTCTGTGCTCATTTAGATTAAGGAGAAACATCACGCACACAGATACACATAACTCCGTTTTATTTATGCCTTTAGTTACCTTTCTTATATTTTAAATTATTGTATTCTTTATGCCATGGTTATAATCTCATGGGCCTATTGATAATTTTGTTTACCACTCATTATAGCTTTAGTCTTCATGTCATATCAAGGCTTTCATGTCATGTTTACTTTTTAGTAATAGACAAACTAGGGTACCAGCCTTAAAGCCCAGCCATCGAGACAGTGCATTAATGCAGCAGTTTTTTCACACATTACAGTTGTTTATTGATCGACTGTTGACATGTAACTTGAATCTGCATAACAAACCTTTATTTTCCTCCCTTCTCCCCTCCCATCTCATCCCAAAATAAATCCTATATTAGTTTAATCCACAGGTGTCAAACTCTCCTTGTCATTTTGCTGTCACATGATATTTCACGATGTTTTTCCCCTTTGTGGAAACTGGGTAGGCATGGCCTGCATATGGTACATCCAGCCTGTAGACCTCCAGTTTGACACCCTTGATCTAACCACTTTTAAATCTGATGAAATGAGCTTTAGCTTTAAATAAACTTTAAGCCTTTTAGTAACATTTGTTAGTCAGAAAAGGTGTTCACAAACTTCTGATCATTTGTCACTACAGACTAACATCACTTTTCTTTTATTGGTTTAAAGGGTAGATTAACCTCTAAAAGATTATTTGAGGGGGGTGGAGAACTAACATGCCTGGCTTGTACAACCATCACATCAGTGCATATACTTTAATAATGATTTGTGGAGACAACATTTAGAAAGTTAAAAGTTTTAGCCAAGAGAAGCCAATAGCATTGTACAACTATAAGGGCAGCAGCAATGCATGGCCATATTCTGGATGCTGTTAACATGGTGGCATCAGAATTATAGGGTAATAGGAGTCCCATCTGGCTCTGGAACAGAATGAAAAGATAGTAAAGAGTGCTTGTGTAGTAGTATCACCAATTTTACGTATGGTATTCTCACATAATAGACAATATATGTCAGGTTTAATACACCGTTTCTAGTATGCCACAACTGCAACCAAAGCCAAGTTTTATCTCAAGCAAGCTAGGCCTATCAAATATAGATCATCCAATTTGTATTATTAACTAGGAGATACCCACAGAATACTATGTGATTTTCAAAATCTGATTCCCTCTCCCACAACTAAGTATCATAGACTTACAGTACATGTAAATCATGGTCTACCTGTTTTCTGTAAATTACACACATATTTTTGTTTGCTTTAAGCAGAGAAGAAATCCTACTCAGCTGAGCACCTCAGTTCAAAAGTTTGACTAGGTGTCATACATATCTCTGTGTCAGATATATACATATTAGTCCAAATATATTCTGGATTTTAAAAAAAACAATTATATGTTAAGAACACCTTAACTCTCAAGCATTTAATATTTTAAAAACTATTCTTAGGTATCTGACCATTCTTCTTCCCCATTTTTTGTTTTAATGCAGGAGTAGCTGGAAAGATTATAAAAGCAATTCTTGATGGAGGATTTGAAATCTCAGCCTTGCAGATGGTAACTTATTTTCTTTTTGTTCAGCTCTTGTGGAAGTAGGAGGTGGAGAGAAAATTCCACATTTAGCACTTTCTGTTTCTACTACAGAGCCATGCCTTAATCCATTGCACTGGGAACAAACATGTCTGCCTTGACTTTCAGTGATTCTCAGCTGAAACAGCTGCAGTCAGAAATGTAGCAGCTTCCTGCAGCTTTGCTGTTACTGGTATCAGGTTTTTAAAACTTTATTTTGCTAAGCAAATCAGTCTTTTCATTTTAGTTAAACAAAAAATGGACAGACTTCAAATTTGCTGAATTTATTTTGTTTTTTTCTTAGAATTCCCAGATTATCAGCCAAAGAAAGGTGAAAATGACTTAAAACTGGATCCGGTTGTCCCTGAATGTATCAGGAAACTAGCAAAACTAAACTGAGCTCACAGTTTTTTTCACATGCAAAACCCATGTTTGTTCATTGCAGGAGTTAATTTACATAGAAGAAAGCATTTTTCATTGTGGCTGCTGCTAAAGCATTTCAAGAGCAGGACTGCTTGCTCACTTGCTACCACTTATTTGGATTTCCATTTACAAAGGCTGATTTGCCTTCCATCTAGTAGATCATGATACTTTTCCACTAGCACTGACTACTGAGGCAACTTTTAAGGGTGATAATTATTCCTTTGAATTTGTTGAACACAAATCAATAGAATCTTGATATAAATGAGGTGTATTGAGAAGCATCTGGCTACTTCTCTTCCAGAAGAGAACAAGCAAAAGGACCCAGAGCCAACCCTAACCAATTATAGGTAGTTTTTTAAAGAGGAAATGATCAGATTGGTTCTGAAGAAATATCTTCTTAATAAGATGATAATTAGAATTAGCAAGCAGTTTACCCCGCTTTCTCAGAGAAAATAGATTTGGTGGTTGCTAAACAGTTTCAGACATTCTTAAACTGATTTTTTTGATCCATTCAGGGCAGCTGCATAGCTGATTTGGAATTAAAAAATGGTTTCTGGACTGCGTTCAAGCGTGACAGTGCTGGAACTCATGATATCCCAGGTTCTAGCCTAACTCTTTAAACATTACATCGGCTGACTCTACAAATACATGCTTAGGCATTACAATTAAAACTAGTCAGTGATAACTGCAATAATATTTTTACACGCATTTAAAATTGATTTGATATTAACATAATTTTAATAAAGTAAAAGGAAACAAAAGCATTATACAAAAAGCATTTAGAAAGCCTCCTCTCTTTTCCCTGACCGCATTCTTTCCTTCTCTCAATGTATTGTGAACTTAAATTTTAATCAGTATAAATAATTGAATTATATAGAAAGTTAACAACGGTCATGAGCCTTGTGCATCCTGAAAATTGACAAAAACTTTTTCTGGAAGACAGAGTGAAATCTTAAGTCTTTTGTGGAGAAAGGTGCTTCTTTATGCCTAGGAGGCTCTGGGTTTGCACCTAGTGTGTCTACTCTGGAGTAAGTTAATAACTGTAAGGCTGGGAAAGGACTGTCTGCCTGCTCCAGGAGCTCCCACTGAGTCTGTGGCAAGGCTTCTCACAAATTGTCAGCCCAGACTTTTGTGATTCCTGAATTTACTGTATTATTAGTTTGAAGTAAATTTTATATGTGCTTGGCTTTTTACGATGTGGTTTGATGAACGGTGCACACATGCATATTGTCTGTCAGCTTATTTTCAAAAGAAGAAATAGCCTTTGTGTGATTGAGAAACCACACAATTCCTATCAGGGTTGTTCTTGAATAGAAAAAGGGCAGCTGTAATTGTTAGGTAGTTTTTAAGTATTTGTAAGACAATACATAATTCCATAATTCTGCACAGAAACTCAATAATTAGACTATTTCTTTCTGTTTTATACACAGTTTTATATGGACCGAGCAAATGCAGAGGAATTCTATGCAGTCTACAAAGGTGTTGTTTCTGAATATTCTGTAAGTAAATAATGAAATCTGTTTCCCCTCCTTTTTAATGCAGGACTGTTATGAATTTAAGTCACCTAACAGCTATTTGGGTTGGAAATATATAAACCAGGATAGACATTTTAATACTGTATCTTTAAGAGACCTGAAGGTGTAAATTGGGTATGGTTTCTCAAACAGCCATAAGATGGAACCAGAAACCTGGGTTGTCTCTGTTTCATTCTGTTGGAAAGTTTTGATGTTCCTCTTAATTGACTTCTATTCCTGGATTTGATGTAAGTCTGACACTGAACTGTTTTTGACACTGGACTTTGTTATTGGATTATCCCTGGACTAAAAGCTGACTTATCTTACCTATGAATGACTTTAGACTGCCTATTTTGAACTTTGCTTAAATGTTTCTGGAAGTAAAAACCTTCATTTACTGTACAGTGTATCTGTGTGCTGTGTGTGTATTATTCAACACTTCTCTCAATACGTCTCCCTGTATGCGCTCATTCTCCTAACGGGGAATTACCTCAACAAGGACCATCCTTTTTGTATAGTAATGGTCAGGATTACTACTCATAGTTATGATTGTTTTAAAATTTGCTATAAAATAAACCACAATTTATTGGAGAGATAAACTGTACACATGTTAATTTTGAATCAACAGTGTGACATACATAAATTATCTGGACTTTTAGATGGTGGTTTTCCAGGCTAAAAGGTACTCCCATTAGTAACATTATGTTGTTGGTGAGAAACATCAAAATTCTTAATTTTTAAAATTATGATAAATTTTCAAAAATTCCAATTCCTTGCCTCCTTGAAAAATCCTTCTTGCATTTTTCTGCCTTACTTTAAAAATGGATCAAATCCACAAACTAGCAAGTTAATTCTTTTTGTGGCCCCTTTTTCCCCATTCAGGAGGGACTGCTTGGCATATCTTTTGCCTCCCAGATCTTTCTTCAGTCTAATAATATGTCATTACAATCTTTGCAGTTGGGAAAGAACTCTCAAAAACAAATTTTGTTGATGTGCTACATTTGCAGTATTTGCAGGCTTGCCACACTTCACAATATTTTCTGAAATGCCATGACACATTTTGCTCTACAAAAGTTGGATACATTTTTGTACCCATTCTATGTTTATTCTGCCATGCCCCCCAGTATGGTTCTTTGCTGTTAACAAAGTACACATAACATTTAAAACATCCCCAGTTTAAATAACAATGGTAAATTTAATAAAAAATGATGAGTCAATCATGAAATATAACAAACTGAATGAATACTTTTCTATTAAGAACCAACAAACTCAATAGCGTAATTATGAAGTACGACCATTCTAAGAAAAAAAATTCCAGATTTCTCCTAAAGGAAAAGTGGAGATGAGCTAGTTTAATTTCACTTTAATTTTCAAGGCCATAATGTCTACTGTATATTTTCCTCCTTAATATTTCCAACCTTGGGATTTTAGACTCTTGTCATAAACAGTGCCCTATTATTTGCATACTCTATCAATTTCAAATTGAATTTGATCATGAAACTCATCCATCTCCTTTCCTGCATCCATAGTTGGAGTATAAACTTGGATACACTTGTCAATTATGTCTAATTGATAACATCTGATTGCTTTGTAATCAAGTAGTGTTCTTGTTGTCTTCTTAACTATGAAAACAAGACAATTCCTTGTTTTTTATGTCCTGATAGTAAACAGTATAAACTTCTGACTAAAAGTATTCAATTCCAGTCCATCTCATTTTGCTGATCTTAAGATACCGATGTTTAGTCATTTATGTTCATATTTTATTGAGTTTTCCCAAAGCTTTGGGTTCCTTTTTCTTGCATTGCAACTAGAGATTCTGTAGGCTTTAACCTGGCAACATCATAAATACATTTAGTACTCTAAAAGGTTCTCAACTTGTTCATTAGAGTGTTGAATGCCATCCCTTTTGATGGATCCATTATCTGTCATTATATCATCAGTCATTTTATATTCCCTATCTGTGTAGTTGTCTTGGTAAAATACCAGAGTGAGTTGTTACAGCTTTCTACGCAATATGAAATGTACAGCTTGTAGTGTGTTGGGCTTTTCAAAAATGCAAAACAAGCTGGTGGAGATCACTCTATCTTGCCATACATTTGTAAAAATAAATTTCTCAGATGTTGGGGAGGGACTTTGCTTTTGATTAATGTTGATTTATCCCAAAATCATTTAGGATAAAAACCAAAGTCTCATCCAGAGGATTTTTGAAATCTTGATGGTGGAAACAATGATTAACCAAAAAAAAAAAAAAGACATTGATAATAGCAATATATGAACGAAACAACAAGCAAGACAAATTCTATCAAGCATTACACAAGGATTTGTTTGCTTATTTCTGCATCCCTGCTTTTTGATTACTGGGATTTCTGTAAAATAATCAACTTAGTAATAGACCCATACAATTTTCAATAATGTGCCTTCAGAACAATGTGAATCAGTTGTGTTTTTTCTGGTTTCAGGAGATGGTTATAGAACTCTGCTCAGGACCTTGTATAGCTCTGGAGATTCGACAGATAGATCCTGAAAAAGTGTTCAGAGACTACTGTGGCCCTTCTGATCCTGTAAGTAACTTATTGAGCAATTAATTTCATAACAAAATAAGACTGATGAGTGAGGTCTATGAATGTATATCTTTTTACTTTCACCTTTAAAGCAGCTTGGACTAGAGATCCACTCTTGGAAGATTGTAGTGTTGCACAGAACAATTCACTCACCTCTTTTATTGGGTCAAAATTTCTCTTCCTGTATGAAAACTATATACTGGCATAATAAAGGTGCTTATATTTTCCTTTCTTTGCCAATCTATTAAAGGGCTAACAATAAATTTGCCAAACTGCATACATACACATTTAGGGGTACAACAAAATGAAATGTTATGTTTTGAATCAAGACAAAATGCTTTCCATAAATTGAGGAATATCATTGTTCTTCAAAACAAACAAAATTCAGAATGTCTCAGTAGAAATCCAGAATGTTGGATGAAACAACATTTGGAGAGGTTGCACGGGATTTTTACAAGGCAAATAGAATGGTTAATGTGTTTCACCCTTTCTCTTCACTCTTCTCATCAGCCACTCCCAATAAAACTAATTGTTTTATCCATCTCCCGAATCTTCCTTCTGTCTCTGTTTTGAGCTTTCACTACAAATGACAGCAGATCTCCATGTTCTCATAAGACTTTTCCTTTGTCTCCCTTCCCTTGGGAGCCACCATCACCACCACAACCAAGAATCACAATGTTCTTACCCAAGTTACTCCTATTCAGAACAGAAATTTTGATTGAGATCCAAAACAAAATAGCCACCTGCATAACAAAACATTTTGCACATTGTAGTTTCAAACAAGTTGTTAGCATTGAATATGCTACTGTTGCTTTTCTACTCAAAATTAGAGCCTTGCAATTTTGACTTTAACTTAAAAAAACCTTGGTAGTTCTCCTGGGAATTGATATACTTTTGATGTAGCATGTTTCGCAAGATTATGAGAAAATGTTTTTAGGCTTTTCCTTAGCAAACTTAACAAATAATTAGGCATGGACAGCATACAAGAACAAGATCTATGTACAAAAGCCAGCTTTTGTGAATAACTGTGAAAAAAAATGCAGTGACTGCAGTATATACAGCTGTATATACATTCTTTTATTTAGTTATTTAAGTAGGGAGATTCGAATTGATAATTTTTCAATTATAGTTTGTAATAGTTTCAAAGAGATAGTTGTAGGCATAGGAAACAAACATTAAGCCAAAAGCATGTCTTATGTTTGCTGTGCTATTATTTATATATGCTTTCAATGCACTTAGGAGAGATTTGACTCCAGCCCATTAAATATATGTACAGGGATAATAGAATTTGTTGTTCTATATACTGGTATATGGTTGGTGCCAGTTTGGAGAAAGCTAATTTATGAAATTGAGCATGGTTTATTTATTTGTTATTGTTAAAGTGAAATATATGCATCTGAAATATAGAAAATTGCTTGAGATGAAAAATGTGATAATCCTTTGATTTTCTAGTGGTTTATCAGCTAGCCTTAAATTTCCGCTATTGCTAATTTTTAGATTTTTTTTCGCTATTTTAAGCTATGCAGGATTGTGTAGTTTATGCTCAGAAGTGAACTGTTCTATTTCTAGATTAGACTGCAGTCCTTCACCTATTTATAGAGGCTTAGCACCTTTAAAATCAGTAAGACTTCCATCTGAACATGTGTAAGCTTATACTACAGTATATAAGCATGGGAGAGGAGTGGGGAAGCAAATGATAATACATGTGAGCCACCATCAAATATACATCATGCATATTTCATAATGCACATTTACCATCGGATGTCATAAGGTCATTACATAACCATGTAATGACATTCTGATACATGTGTCATGCTTTTCACATTATTGGTTCTTGTTGTTACTATATGTTATAGTATTCCAGCCTTAAAACAATTACTGATATCTGGCATAAAAGCTAAATGAGCTATGGCAAAAAAAAGTTTCTGATGTCATTTCTGCTATGAACTACTTTGGCGACTTTTAGCTAGCAACTGTACCTTAATTTCAACTTCAGTGTTAAAGTTCTAATGTATTAGAATATATTTATTTTCAATATTAAAACTTGCATACCATATACCTTCAAAGGTCTATATCAGTTAAAATAGTTCTGTTAGGAATCATAGAATTATTAAAATCAAACTATATGTACCAATAACAACTCCCAAAACCAGAAAAAAAACAAATTATCCATAACAATAAGGAAGCTCCAATTCAAAAAGAAATCCTTTTGGTGGAAAAAAAAATCTGGTCATGTTGCCAACTTTAAAAGCCGACACAAAAATTTATGCCACCAGATAAAGATTGAATGTACCAATTATCAAACTAAGTAAAAGGAAAACCTTCTACGCGCCAATTTCACCCGCGCTTTCTGCAATTTTGTAAGCAACAAACTAAAAGACTCAAAGTCCATCCCACCCCTAAAAGAACCAAATAGTAAAGACTGCAACGATGACACTATTAAAGCCAACCTCCTTAACCCTTTCTTTGGCCCAGTATTTGTAAACAGCAATGGATCATACCCAATAATTCCTAGTCGAACGAAAGACAACTACAATGATCTAATACATATTGATTTTACAGAAGACAATGTTGAAAAAGCACTACGCAATCTAAAACCATCTTTATCTATTGGACTGGACGGAGTTTGTGCCTACTTCTTAAAAAAGCTATCTCCTGCCATAGCTGAACCTCTAAGCATAATCTTTGAAAAATCTTTCAGGACCAGCTCCTTGCCAAAACTATGGTCACAAGCCATGGTCATCCCCATCTTCAAAAAGGGAGACCCCAGCCTAGTTGAAAATTACAGACCAATCTCTTTATGCTGCATCATCTGTAAAGTCATGGAATCAATTATTTACCAATCCATTATCCTCCACTTAGAGACAAACAACCTACTCTCTAACAAAAAGTCTGGTTTCAGAAAGAAACTGTCCTGTAACCTGCAACTCTTGCACTGTAAAGGCATATGGACTACAAAACTTGATCAGGGCAAAGCAATTGACGCAATTTACATAGACTTCTGTAAAGCCTTTGATTCAATGGTATACGACAAACTACTCCTAAAACTAAGTCTTATGGTATCTCTCGATACCTGCATAACTGGATAGAAGCATTCCTGTTAAACAGGCAATAAATGGTCAAAATTGGGAGCGTCCTATCAAATCCTATACCTGTCAACAATGGTGTCCCCCAAGGCAGTGTTCTAGGACCAACTCTCTTCATACTCTATATTAATGACCTCTGTGATTATATTTAGAGCAACTGTGTTCTTTTTGCTGATGATGTAAAGCTATTCAATACCACTGACAATGCTCCTACCCTTCAAAAAGACTTTGACTATGTGTCAGAATGATCAAACAAATGGCAACTTCAAATGGCAACAAATAAATGCTCTAT
Source organism: Laticauda colubrina (assembly GCA_015471245.1). NCBI lineage: Eukaryota > Metazoa > Chordata > Lepidosauria > Squamata > Elapidae > Laticauda > Laticauda colubrina. Next base: position 33,804,206 of record BLBF01000006.1, read on the forward strand.
CTTACAGATTGACAAGAAAAAATCAAAAAATAAAATACAAGCTGAATTGTCAAGATCTTGCTGATGACAAAAACTTTGTCAAGGACCTTGGAGTACTCATCTCAAATGATCTAAGTGCTAGAGCCCACTGTAACTACGTAGCCAAAAAGGCATTGTTAACCTAATCCTGCATAGCTTTTTCTCCAGTAATATCACTCTACTAACTAGAGCATATAAAACATTTGCTAGACTAATACTTGAATACAGCTCATTAGTCTGGAACCCACATTACATATCTGATAATAATACAATTGAGAAAGTCCAGAAATATTTTATAAAAAGAATCCTCCACTCCTCTACTCGTAGCAGAATATCTTATGCTCCCAGAATATCTTATGCTCCTTGAAATTTTAGACCTAGACAACCTAGAACTACGCCACCTTTGGTTCGATCTAAGTTTAGTGTATAAAATTATATATTGCAATGTCCTATCTATCAATGAATACTTCAGCTTCAACCAAAAAGTACAAGAGCACAAAATAGTTACAAACTAAAGATAAACTGCACCAAACTTGATTGCAGGAAATACGACTTCAGCAACAGAGTAGTCAATGTCTGGAATACTCTACCTGACTCTGTGGTTTCTTCCTCAAACCCCAAAATCTTCAACATTAGACTGTCTACTATTGACCTCACTCCTTTCCTAAGAGGTCTGTAGGGGGCGTGCATAAGCGCACCAAAATGCCTACCGTCCCTGTCCTATTGTTGTTGTTTTTTTCTTATTCGTATCCATTTCATGTATTTATAACCATGTTTATACTGATACCTGTTATCTAATAATTGTTTGACAAAATAAATAAATAAAATACAGCTATATTAATGATAATATAAACAATTATTTTCCATTAAATATCTTATTTTTATAAGTTTCAGAAATTGTAACTTTGTTGCAAAGATTTATACATATGAAGATCGATGCTTTTGTGATTACAACCACAGATACTTTTTAGATAACTCTTGACAACTCTTGACTCATTGGGTCATGATTTCAGAGATAGTTTATTAAATTAAGAAACAAAATGATTACAGATGGACAAAAAAGCAGAAATGATTTCTGCTTTCTGCTGGTTTCCCCATTGATTTTTCTTTTTATAAGACTTTATGACGTTTCAATAGAAAATACAAGAAAACAACAAGAAAAAAATAAGGAAAAATAGGTCAGAGAAAAAGAAAAACATTGAAAAATTAGCGTCCAACTTTTTTCAATACAAGATATAAATATAAAATACAATAAACTTAATACATTAATTTTAATCTTAAAACATAATATGCTATACTTCTTTAGTGTATTAAATAGTGTGAGTTGCTTGACTCACAAGCTGATTTCAAAAACCTCCATTTTGCAATCTTCTTGAGTGGCTGTTCAGAAGATGAGTGCATTATTTTACATGATTCTTCTTAAATCTAGAAAATTCTTCAGGCTACAAGGTTCTGGCTGAGCTCCATATCAGTTATGGAATCACTTCCCATTTGAGGGAGCCACTCAAATCTGCCATTTTCTTCACCAGAAGCTCCCCCATTTACTTTTCGTAAGCTGGCAGGGAGTGTTGGAAATGATTTTTATGTGACTGTGGCATGTGGCAGTATTGAAATGGACACAATTGTGCCAAATTTCAATCTCATGGGAGTAACGGGTCTCAGATTTTAGACATACTCTGTAAGTTAGCTCATTTAAAGGCTAGGTCACACTGGCTGACCGATGCAAAGCGTATGCAAAAGGGACACAGCGGATGAGCAAAATTTCAGGGGTGGCTCCATCCGTTGTCATCCACTCCCAAAAGTGGCGAAAATTTGCATAAACAGAACGGAAAACAACAGAAAGGAATGGACATGGGGAGGATGTAGTGGGGATGTAAAGCAGATGTGCGTAGGAAGCCTAGTGGATGGAAGCGGATGGAAGCGGATGACACATCCACAGGGCTTCCGGGGGAGAATAGCGAAGCGGACGCGTAGCGGAAGGAGCGGATGCATAGTGGATGACGCGGATGCATCACAGATGCATATAGGATGCATAGCAGATGCCTAGCGGATGTGTAGCAGATGCAAAGCGTTCACTGCGCATGCGGGGAGGATGAATTGTGCCAGCTCCGCAGATATAAAAGGATGCAGCTCGCAAGCAGTCACCATTCAGAGGAAAGACCTGCTGCCAGAGACATCTTGAGAGAACACCATGGGAAAGAAGAGGAAGCCTGTGCCTACTCCTGCCAGCCCTGGCAAGAAGGACAGAACCACCATCCCACCCCCGGCGCTGACTCTGAAGCTGCTGGTGCTTCTGCTGCTGCTTCTCCTGGTGTTCCTGCTGCTGGTGCTTCTCCTGCTGGTGCTTCTCCTGCTGGTGCTTCTCCTGCTGGTGCTGCTGGTGCTTCTCCTGCTGCTGCTGGTGCTTCTCCTGCTGCTGCTGGTGGTGGTGCTTCTCCTGCTGGTGCTGCTGGTGCTTCTCCTGCTACTGGTGCTGCTGCTGTGATGGACCAGTCCCAAGGCCCTCAAAACCCTGCTGCTGAAGGCCATGAAGCCCCTGCCAGAGGGAGGAAGAGGCAAGGCAAGGAGAAGGGAGAGAGGAAACAGTACTCCATTTCCGAAGACCATGAGGAGGAGGTGCTGGAATGGCTGAGGGAGAATGAGTACCTGTGGAGGAAGGGCCACAGGCTCTATTGCGACACCAAGAGGAAGCAGGCAGCGTGGAGAGAGAAGGCGGAGAGCCTGGGCTACACTTCAGATTTACTCCTTGGATGGTGGAAGCACATGCACACCTGGTATGGCAAGCTGCACCTGAAGAAATCTGGCCAGGCCGCTGTCAAGCTCACTAACCGGGAGACCTATGTCATGGCCAGGTGCAGCTTCCTGGAGGGTGAGATCCGCCACTGAGGAGCAGCCCCTCTGTCAACCCTCTCCCTCAGACAGCCCACAGAGAGCCACTCCTCTTCCAGCCAGGAGACAGTTGCAGTGTCCAGGCAGGTGTCTTTGGAGGGCCCCATGACAGAGACCCCCCCGACAGCTGCACTCCCCGTGCCGGAGGACGTGGAGGATCCCCTGTCTCAAATGGAGCAAGAAGAAGCAGCAGCCAGAGACCAACCCACCCCCACCCCCAGGTCCACCTCCACAGAAAGCAGGCAGAGAGGCAGACCGGAGGGACAGAGCCACACTGTCCTCTTGGAGATCAGGGACACAATCAAAGCCAGCACAGATCTCCTCTCCCAGCTGGTCCACTTTGACATACCATCCTCAAACCGCAAGCCCTTCATCATGTACATGAGCCAGACCCTCATGGACATGCCCGAGGCCCAGTACCAGGTGATGAAGTAAAGGATCACAGCTCTTCTGCACCACCCTCCAGGCCCAGCTGAACCTGCTCCTACCCACTCCAAGTCTCCTCCTCCACCCCAGGTGATGTCACAGCCCTTCCACGGATTTCAACAGCCCCTTGCCTACCAAGCCTACCACTACCAGGACTTCCCACAGCAGAGGCAGCCCTTCCCAGTCCAGGCCCAGGTTCCTCGGATGCCACAGGCGCCTCATCTGACCCAGCTGCAGACCATACAGCCCCACTACACTCCTCCTTCCTCCACTCCACAGCCAAGCCCTTTGTCAGAACATCTGTCATCAGTCTTGGGCCTCACATCCCAGGTACTTGATGAAGGGCCTCTCAACTTCACGGGACTGAGTCAGCTGTCTGAGAGCTTCCTGCACACACCATCTCCTGTTGTACTCTTGGGGCCAGGCACCCCAATGGCGCCTCAGACCAGCACTCCAGCAACAGCCACCTCCCCAGTCCCTGGCCACTTTACATCTGAGACCATGGGCATGCCTCAGAGTGACTGAGAAGAGTGCCAGAGACTGAGTTGTTACCTGTTCACTTTATCTTTGCTTAAGGCACTTTGTTAGGGATAACATTGTTCACCCTAACTGGTTTAGGTGAAATAATAACTATGAATCATAGTTAGTGTATGCAGCTTTAACTGTGAAATAGCAATTGTGGGAGTGGTTATGAAAACCATTTAAAAGTAGCAAGTCTACAGCTTGCTTGCTCTCTCTCTGGCTTTGATGATCCCTGATTACTGCTTGGAATCAAGACTGCATTGCTCGAACGGGAGAGACAACAAAGGACTGATTTTTATGTGAACTGACATAGGATATTCTACATGGACTTTGCTAACTGAATACCCCTGAATGGACTGACTACATGGTAAATGAATATTGGACTGTTATTTGACTATGCCATTAACTTATAATGGAATAAAATATATTCTTGATAGCACAAGCGTATCTGTTATTTTTACTGTATGTTAATAAACATACAAGCTTAGCTCACTCATTTATCTGTGTGCCTATCTGACTAACGCTGCACATTCTGTTTAGCTTGTCTACCTAACCCTGGTTGGGGAACCCAGGCTTAACAC
>BLBF01000006.1:33808651-33833195 GCA_015471245.1 Laticauda colubrina
GTTTAGCTTGTCTACCTAACCCTGGTTGGGGAACCCAGGCTTAACACACTTTACTCGGGTCATTTTGCTTTTTAATAAAGTCATACAGTTTGTTATTCATTAAGGTTATCTTTGCTTCACACACTTGGTTCATTTTTTTTACTTAATAAAGTGTTGGGGAAAACTTTGAAAAAATGGTTAAGCCTTTGCATGCTTGTGGGATTGGTAAGGATAGCTGTGGGATGGATAGCTGTGAGATTGGTAAGGATAGCTGTGGGATGGGTAAGGATAGTTGTTGGATAGATAAACCTCCAGTGCAAGCATAGTGGGACTGTATAGTCCACCCTCCCAGCTGCCACACATATGGCCCTTTATTATAAATAACAATTTAATCATTGATCAACACATTTCAACATAAACAAAACTCTTTATTAATGCCCTGTTCATTGTAGGGCCACTCAACACACATGGCACAATGTCATTAGTGTAATGAGACAGGCTGAAGAAAGCATCCATTAAGCATCTACCATCCTGTCTTGCCACTCCACTGCTCCAGCTGGTGAGTTGCACCAGTGTTTCAGGAGGTTGCGCTGCTTCTTCCCTTCACGTGAAGCTCTGTTGGGGCCTTGCACATCCACAGTGTCTATCAGGTTTTGTCCTTCCCTCCATTCACCAGGCTCCATGTCCCCATTGCCTTGTTGACAGTCCACAAGCCTGTTCTGCAATACTGGGTAGCGGGTGCGCATGAGATTGTGCAGGATGCAGCAAGCTTCCACGATGCTCCTCACAGTCTCTGGGCAATGCTGCATGGTGGTGAGAAGTACCTGGAACCTGTTGGCCAGGATGCCAAAGGCGTTCTCCACCACCCGCCTTGCCCTGGACAGCCTGTAGTTGAAGATCCTCTCTTCACGGGTGATGTATCTTGAAGTGTAGGGCTTCATGAGGTAGGTTCTGAGGGAGAAGGCGTCATCACCCATGATGAAGTAGGGCACATCTTGTGTGTCGTTGGGTAGGGGGTCTGGATCTGGAAAACCCATGACAAGGTTGCGTTCCAGCCCCTCCTTGAGGTGACTGGCGTTGTATACCTGGGCACCCTGAAGCTGACCCGTTGCCTCATGTACATCGATGTACATGAACTTGTAGTCAGCATCAACCATGGCAAAGAGGATGATGCTGAAGAAGCCCTTGTAGTTGAAATAATTGGACCCTGAGTTGGGTGGAGCTTTGCAGGCCACGTGCTTCCCATCTATGGTTCCAACTGTGTGGGGAAAGTTCCACCTCTGATACCACTGCTTTGCAACTTTCCTCCAGCCTTCTTCAGTGGTGGGACACTGGAGGAGCTCCTCCAGGTATTCTTCGATGATGGCCTGCATCACTTCTCTGACCACAATGTATACTGCATGTTTCTGTATGTGGTCCCAGAGGCCAGGTGGCACAGAGTCAGTGCCACCTTCAGTCCCGGGTCCAGGTTGGGATGGAAGTTGGTGTTTGCCTTGGTCAACCTGGATCTCAGACACTCCACAACTTTGTCAAACATGGCTGGTGGCATCCTCATGAAGTTCTGGAATGCACGAGGGTCTTCCTTCCTCAGCTCCACCATCAGCTTGTCATAGAGTCCAAACTCCACTCTTCTCCCAATCCATCTTCGGACCCAGACAGCTCTTGGACGTCTCCTTCTTCTCCTTGCGTAGAAAAAGTGAAACAGTCTGAAGAGGGCTTGGTTCTGGTGTTGAATGATGGCGGCTACCAAAAGGAGTGTGTGATGATCCATGGTGGAGATCAATGGATGATGTGGAAGGGCAAGAGAAAGGCTGAAGAGGTCTGCACACCACGGCTGCTGGACTGATAGTGAGATCCAGGTGATTTCCTCCCCCTTTTTATAGGAAATGTCGGTTTTCCGCTAGGTGCCCTTCCACATACTCTAGACATCCTCCAGACATCCTAAATATCCGAGATACGTCCGATATATGAATGCTTTGTCTGTTTTAATGCTTTATAGCCGAGCTGCATCCGCTTTTATCCTTTCTATGTCCGTGCTACTTATGCTGTGTGGACGTTCCATGTACCTTTCGCTTCCTCCCTCTTTCCGCTTTCCGCTGGAGCGGATGTGAGTTGTGCAGATGGCCAAAGGATGCAGAGAGGATACAGTGGACGTGTAATGGATGACAAAGGGCATAGAATGTTTGTTGCCCGAATGTGTCGCGGATGTAGATCGTACGCAGCGGAAAGTTCATCCACTCAAAAAGTTTTGTGCAGCTCAAAACTTTTTGAGCGGATGAAATAGTAATAGACGGATGTTTGACAGATAGAGCATATGAAACACGTATGCAATGAGTACACAAGGGATGCATCGCGTTTTCCAATGGATGGCAAGCTTTTTTGTCCATTTTACATCCTCTTTGCATCCGTTGGTGCAGTGTGACATGGGCTTAAGGTACATTGGTTGAAAATTGTTTCCCTCTGAAGTAGCATTTTGCCCAATTGAATGTCACAAACAGGCAAACAAGAGGATTTTAGTAATATACCAGAAAACCTGGTCCCTGTTGGGTTGTTGTTTTAGAGATATTTCCTTACCAGATTTCTTCAACAGTGACAGAGCTTCTAATGTACTACCTTCACTGGAAAAATTGTGATACATTCAGAGATGTTTCTGCCTTGAAAATAGTCCATGAATAGCACAATCAAACATGAGCTATATGAAGCACAGAAAATGTTTTATGACATTTTGAATTATGTCATAAATTGCTTTATGATAATGTTTATATCATCAAATGTTTTATAACATTTGCCAAATTTAAATTCCACAGGAGTCTGAAATCTTGGATTTTCCAGGCAGCCAGTAATATAGTCTATTCAAGGTATCTTGGTTCAAAAGGCCCTACTATGGTGCATTAATCTTTGATTCCTTGTTTTCCCATTAAAGGTTACAGGAATCAGAGATTAATGCAAAGCAAAAAACGAAAAGTAGTTTGATTCGGTGACAAGGCTGTTATAGGTCAGCATAGAAAATCAGATCAATATGAGGCTGCAATAAGTATGTCATTCTGTCTCTGTTACAAAAAGATGTGATTAGATTGTCTAAACATCGTTATCAGTGTAACATATAAACACTAATACTAGATTTTTGGTATCTATTAGGAATATAGTTTTGTCAATATAGACAATTTAATTGTTGAACTCTATTTGAGGCCACACAGACTACAAAATCTTTTTTTAAAATGATGAAAACTAATTTCATATTTGTGCACAGTATCATGGTTTCCCAAGCAATCTGACATCTCCCTTACATATTAAACTACAATTCTTTTTATCTCTTGGTAAACAAATCTGAAAATTTAGTTCTCTGAATTTGATGGTGACTATGGCCCAAAATATAAAGAAGGAACCAGATAAGAGAATATTGCAGTGTTGTATTTCTAAGATTGTTTTGCCTCATTATGAAGTATATAGAGCCAATTCATAAGATTCACATATATTGCTTCACAGGCTTCATTTTTTCCTGAATGCATACTGTATTTTGATGAGAGTTATTTATTAATCAAATTTGTTTATTGTCATCTCTAGTTATCATCTACATATTTCTCTGAAAGCAAACAAGCAAAAAAGTTTTTCCTACAAATTCATCTCCTTGAAAGACAGAAATAGGATTGAAATCCACCTCTTAGATTTCTCCTGGCAAATCTCAAAGACACTTTTCCCTCTCTCCCTCCTTTCCCTACCAAGCTTCCCAGAGGATTGTCCTGCTGATTCATACTTCTAAGGGGGTGCTAAGGATCTGTAGGATGATTCCCTTTCTCTTATGTTTGGATTGGAAGGTTTGCCTTTGCTCGAAGGGCAAAATTCATAGATGATTCCCTTTTTAAAACTACTGGGAGAAAGAGGGGGAAGAATCATCCTACAGACCCTTAGCACCCCCTTAGAAGTTTAGAAGCTTGACAGGGAAAGAAGGAGGGGAGGAGGAAGAGAGGGAAGAGTGTCTTTGGGATTTGACAGGAGAAATCCAGGAAGTGGATTTCCATCCTATTTCTGTCCTTCAAGGAGATGAAGGTGGTGAGTGCATTTAAGAGGGTGCTAAGGATCTGTAGGATGATTCCCTTTTTCTTATGTTTGGATTGGAAGGTTTGCTTGATGGGCAAAATGGATAGATGATTTCCTTTTTAAACTACTGGGGGGGGCGGGTAAGCTGCCTGGCAGTTTGTATTCCTAGGGAACTGACAGAGGGAATGAGAATAAACGTAAAAGAGGAGGAAAAGGTCCAGGGGGAGGATTGGGTGGCTGGAGCAAAAGGAGACGTGCCACCACCAGTGGGAACTGTGGAAACTAGAGAGGCGGTTCCTTTGCCCATGAAGTGGCTGAAACTCTGCCGTTGGAGGAATGTGCTCAAACCATTCCTCCAGCCGCTGGAAGGGCCACTTCTCCGCTACTACCACAATGTCCAGCAGGGGGCCAGCCTCTGCATCTTGCCCAATGGCACTCTGAGCGCGACATAAGCTGTGGCAAGGGCAGAAGGGAAAGCAACAGTGGTGTAGGAAGTGCAGTGGCGGGTAGCGAAGGTCCTGCGATGCAAAGTGCCCTGCTGAGGCTGACATCCACACCGCTGCCGCCCGCCCAGTGGCCTGGCCTGCAGCCAGCAGCATACCCGGGTTTGCAGCAAAGGTGCTTGGTGGGGGTAGGGAGCTCTCCATGCTCCACCATGATTGGCCGTTAGGAGCGGCTGGTGGTGAGGCATGGATGCCCATGGGGTGCTCTAGGTGAGGATGCACGGGAGGGGAAAAATTAAGTCACCCCCAAAAAGATGGCCTTGCCGTTTTTTCGGGGGTCAAAAGAAAATATGGCCCGGCCTTATTTCTTGAGAAACACGGTATTTATGATGGCTGCAATGTTCCAGGGTCATGTGATCATCTTTTGCCATCTTTTAACAAGCAAAGTCAATAGGGAAGCCAGATTCGTTTAACAACTGTGTTCCTAATGTAACAAGTGCAGTGACTCACTTAACAATTGTGGCAAGAAAAGTCATAAAATGGGGTAAAGCTCACTTAACAAATGTCTTGCTTAGCAACAAAAATGTTGAGTTCAATTGAGATTGTAAATCGAGGGCTACCTGTTTATCTACATCAACATTTGCTCATAAATATGCATATTGGTCAGAAAAAAAATTATTACCGGGTATTACAATCATTTTTTTGAATGATCACTAACCAAGGAAGTTATGTAATGAGAGTGGCTATAAGTTCAATCAATTTCTCAGATATGTATTCAAAAGACTCAATGACACTCATATTCCTTGAAGTGCATCTTCACATAAGAAGAAGTTGGTTACATTTTGCTTTGTAGACATTTTATAAAATTAAAAGACTGTATGGCTACAGAGTCCCAAAACAGTTTTCAATAACTGAATCCCTAAGATATTATAAATACCAAATTGGAACCCTTTACAAACTATTACTATAATTCAGTGTTTTGCATCTGTTATTTTCACCATCTATATGACTAGATATTCTTCTCTTACTGATGTATCATATTTTAAGAGTGGGTGTGATTCCAATGACATTACATTGCCAGGATTTTAGGTTTTTTTTTTTTTTTAAAAGCACTTGCATGCATCTGTTATGTATTCTTCACTAAGGAAACATTCCTGTGTGTGATTTTTTTAAGGCAATTGCTATGGCTACAACCACATTGTAAGGTTCACTCTCTGGCATTTTGATTATTGTTCTTTGAACTATTAATTAAACATATTTTTTTCCATGCCTAAACAATTGAAGGAGAAATGTGGGTGACTATTTGGTAGATGAATAATTTAAATTTACTCACTGGTCTTTTCCTCCTACCGCAGGGCAAGCTGAGCAGAATTTTGATGAGTTTATTTCCTTGCAGAACTACAGATGTATCTCATTTTTTTCCAGGAAGGGGGTAGAATTGAATTTTTAATAGATAATTTACAAAATAATTTTCAAAAAATCTATGATCTCCAAATGCTTAAAAATATTGTAACCTACTCCCCAGATGATTCCTTCAACTTATCATGGGAGAGGCATTGCCTAAAGTGCCTCTAAAAAGTAACCTCCTTCTTCATTCTTCTTTAAGAAATGCAGTTGTGACTGGCAAAATGGAGAGCATGGAGGTTCCTTGTAGACTTTTCTAGACTGTCAGTGTAGGTATCCCTTGACTAACAACAGTTTGCCTAGTGAGCATTCAAAGTTACAATGGCACTGAAAAAAGTGACATGCCCATTTCCCACACTTATGAGTGTTGCAGCACACACACACACACAAACACCACACACACACACACCACACAAACACACACACACACACCACACACACACACACACACACCATGGTCATATGACTTACATTCAGATGCTTGATGGCTGGCTCACATTTATAATGGTCGCAGTGTCAATGAGGAAACCAGATTCACTTAACAACTGTGGTACTAATTTAACAATTGCAGTGATTCACTTAACAAATGTGGCAAGAAAAGTTGTAACATTGGGCAAAACTCACTTAACAAATGTCTTATTTAGCAACATAAACATTGGGCTCAATTGTGGTCGTAGGCTGAGGATAGCCTGTACATGTCAGCAATTCTACTCATATAATACTGAAGAATTTAAATAAGTTTGGCCAAACTATAATTATCAATCATATGTGAAATATCTTTCAGGTACTATGTCATGAGTTTTAATTTTTATTAAAAATTTATTTTTAATTCTCACGTATTAGGACTAAACTATTTTTTTTTTTGTAATTTTATACAGAATTGCTTATATGACAGTTGGATCAAAATGGAATCTGCTTTCTCGGGGGAGGGGTTTATGTTTGAAATAGACTTTCTACAAAAATATTTTATTGAATAAATGATCTATTTTTCTCAACTTATACAATTACCTTCTTAATTTTTCCTTTAGATCTTACAATTTCTATTTTATTTAGGAAATAGCTCGTTATCTCCGTCCTGGCACCCTCCGTGCTCACTTTGGGAAAAACAAGATACAAAATACTGTCCATTGTACAGATTTACCAGAGGATGGACTTTTGGAGGTAAGGCTAAGAAGAACATTTTAAAAATTATATTAGATTATGGGTTTGTTTTTTTTTTAAAGTAAAAAAATAAAATGCACATACACTGCTCAAAAAAATAAAGGGAACACTTAAACAACACAATGTAACTCCAAGTCAATCACACTTCCGTGAAATCAAACTGTCCACTTAGGTAGCAACACTGACCGACAATTTCACATGCTGTTGTGCAAATGGAATAGACAAGAGGTGGAATGCATAGGCAGTTAGCAAGACATCCCCAATAAAGGAGTGGTTCTGCAGGTGGTGACCACAGCCCACTTCTCAGTTCCTATGCTTTCTGGCTGATGGTTTGGTCATTTTTGAATGCTGGCAGTGCTTTCACTCTAGTGGTAGCATGAGACGGAGTCTACAACCCACACAAGTGGCTCAGGTAGTACAGCTCATCCAGGATGGCACATCAGTGCGAGTTGTGGCAAGAAGGTTTGCTGTGTCTGTCAGCGTAGTGTCCAGAGTATGGAGGCGCTACCAGGAGACAGACCAGTACATCAAGAGACGCAGAGGAGACCATAGGAGGACAACACCCCAGCATCAGGACCGCTACCTCTGCCTTTGTGCAAGGAGGGACAGGAGGAGCACTGCCAGAGTCTTGCAAAATGACCTCCAGCGGGCCACAAATGTGTATGTGGCTGCTCAAGCAGTCAGAAACAGACTCCATGAGGGTGGTATGAGGGCCCGATGTCCACAGGTGGGGATTGTGCTTAAAGCCCAACCCCGTGCAGGATGTTTGGCATTTGCCAGAGAACACCAAGATGAGCAAATTCACCACTAGCGCCCTGTGCTCTTCACAGATGAAAGCAGGTTCACACTGAGCATATGTGACAGACGTGACAGGGTCTGGAGACGCCATGGAGAACGTTCTGTTGCCTTCAACATCCTCCAGCATGATCGGTTTAGCAGTGGGTCAGTAATGGTGTGGGGTGGCATTTCTTTACGGGCCACACAGCCCTCCATGTGCTCGCCAGGTGGAGCCTGACTGCCATTAAGTACCCAGATGAGATCCTCAGACCCCTTGTGAGATCATATCCTGGTGCAGTTGGCCCTGGGTTCCTCCTTATGCAAGACAATGCTAGACCTCATGTGGCTGGAATGTGTCAGCAGTTCCTGCAAGACGAAGGCATTGATGCTATGGATTGGCCCACCCATTCCCCAGACCTGAATCCAATTGAGCACATCTGGGACATCATGTCTCGCTCCATCCACCAACGCCACATTGCACCACAGATTGTGCAGGAGTTGGGGGATGCTTTAGTCCAAGTGTGGGAGGAGATCCTTCAGGGGACCATCCACCACCTTATCAGGAGATGCCCAGGCATTGTAGGGAGGTCATACAGGCACGTGGAGGCCATATACACTACTGAGCCTCATTTTGACTTGTTTTAAGGACATTACATCAAATTTGGATCACCTATAGTAATTTTTTCCACTTTAATTTTGAGTGTAACTCCAAATCCAGACCTCCATGGGTTGCTAAATTTGGTTGATAATTTTTGTGTGATTTTGTTGTCAGCACATTCAATTATGCAATGAACAAAGTATTTAATAAGAATATTTCATTCAGATCTAGGATGTTTTATTTTTGTGTTCCCTTTATTTTTTTGAGCAGTGTAGAAAATTATTGGAAAATTATTATAAATTATATTTAACATGACAAATGTTTTTAAAACATTTTTAAAATGTCTCTCTCCCTCCATGTACATATTAAAACTAGCTGGAATGGGAAATTTTATTTTGAATTGGCATTTTATATAATTAATTGTGCTGAATGTATCAGTACAGTGCAGAAAGTACAGTGGTGGGTTTCAAAATAGTTTACCACTGGTTCAGTGGGTGTGGCTTGGCGGGTTCACTTTGCACACTCACACACACATTTTGCGCACGTGCACCAAATGTGCATTTTGCGCAGGCGCAGAGGCTTTCCAACTCACCTCCTACAATCCTGCACTCTCCCTGTCACTTCAGCAGCTGACACGCGGCAATCTGCTGTGCCATGCAAAGCAGCTGCGCTTTAAAAGCAGGAAATAAAGGTTAGTATAGTACCCAGGTAGGCAGGTGGGGCCAACAACAGCTCCTCAGAGAGAACTGGTTCAGTCTTTGCTGATCTTTGGCGCTACCAGTACTCCAGACTGGGCCATACCGGTAGAATACCACCACTATATCAGTACAGTGCATGCTCCTAAAACTCCAGAATACATTTGTATATTCCATGTATCTTCTAGTTCAGGGATGTCAAACTCGCGGTGTCACAGCACCATCACGTGATATCGGGAATTTTTTCCCCTTCACTAAACCGGGCAGGGTGGGGGACAGCACATAACGCATCTGGCCCACGGTCTGCGAGTTTGATGGCTGTAGTTGTATAAGGATATAAGCAATGGTATATTGTCTTGGAAATTAGTTTCTTGAATAGAGATCTTGCATAGAACAGTGTGACTATTCATAAAGTAGACCTGAATTTTGGTAGCACTTGCCAAAATACAAAAATATTTCAAAAATAACAACTGCTGTCCTAACAACTCAGGTACACCTTCTCTACATTTTTGAGAACACTATAAAAAAGCCTTGATTAATCAAAACCACGATGGATTTTGGTTACCTATGGATCAATCTGATGATAACCATGGCATTGTAATGCTGTATTTCCTTTTTTTCTGGCCTAATTTATTTGCTTAAAAATCTTTATTATTAATTAATTTTATAATTATTTTTTAAAAACTCATTATTATGGTCATAGACCAGGATAGAAAAGGTAAATTTTAAAAGCTAAATAGAATATAAAATATGCAAAGTTAAGAAAAATCAACACATACACATGGTATATATAAACAAAACCATATGAAATATTTTAAAAACCTTATAAAAAGAGACATGAAATATACAGTATAAAAACATAAAAATTAATATATGGTCAACTAAATCTATCAATACAAAACTCAACTAATCAATAAAATACTCATTAAGAATGGATTGAGACATGGATTTTGATCACTGCTGTGGATAACATGGCAATAATGTATGCATGTTGTGTCAGTGTCTGCAAGCAGAAGGAAGGTATAAAATTGTCTGGTGTGCTCAGTATTTCACCAATACAATATTGGTGAGATGAGGTTAGTATCAGTAGTTTGTCTTCAGATCATATAAATCTTTCGCTTTTATTGGGGTATTTTTGGTTGCACTTTCATAGTGTTGCTTAATTCAAAAGGTACACATGTACGTACGTACATAACAATATTGCTACATTAAGTAGAACTTAAAATAAATTTACTTTTGTTGATATTGTAGGATTGATACCATAGAATTATTTATTATCTAAATAGGCCAGATGTCCCCAATTTTTGTTATGTATTTGGCAGTTGGTTTTGCTGGATAATTAATCCCCAAGGAAAATGTCATGACTTACTATGCTACCATAACGTCTAATGTGATTAGCATGATAGAGCTGGATTTTTCAAGCTTTCTAATTCTTTAATTTGCATTCTATCTTAATATTGTAAGCTTCATATAGTGTTGCCTTATTCAGCCAGCACCAAAGAAGATGCTTTACATATTACATACAATATTTCTCATCTTTCAATTGCACCTCATCCAACACTGGCAACAAATGTATATATAATTAAAATATTGAATATTTTTCAGATTTCTTGATAATTGAAATTCATTATTTGAGATTCTTTGCTGAAATAAATATGCAACATTTTCCCCTTACCTGTGTCTTCAGGCAAATGTCAGAAAAATGTGGCTTGTGTTAAACACAGGCACTTTGGAATTTATCCTGGATAGTTAAAATATATTGTAGTACTCACTATCATCTTCCAGTTTGCGATTATGCATTAGAAAGTCAAGTTTGTCTTATTGCTGATGAGGCAAACTTGTACTATTTTCAGTAATAAAGAAGAGGCTGATGAAAGTGACGTTTCTGTCCCCTTAACCAGGATAGAAATGCCATAGCTGTTTTGTACAATTATTGATTCAAAATGTGATTAAATGAATAAGTTGGTCATAGGACACTTAGAGTTAACTTCTCCAAATGGATTGAATTTCTTTATGGACTACCATAATTGCTAATAATTAAAATGGCAAGACAGCAGATTGGAAGTTACAGATTCTGTGATATCTGGTAGTGGTTTAACATGAACTTTATTAACATTCAGCTTTTCTCAGTGGAAATAAGTTGAAGTGAAACACTCTGGTTAGTTAGGTTCAAGATAAATTAAGATACAAGGACCGGTCTGGTGAAATAGGAAATAAGTAATGAAGTATAGACTTGTATAGACTTTTCTGTTTGAGCAAAGGATTGAACAAGAAGACCTTCAAGGACCCTTCAACTTTGTTATTCTGTTATGTAGAATTTGGACTGTGTATTGTAGTTGAGCAAAGTAGTTCTAGGTTCAGGAGGATTGCTTTGAACATTATCCTGGATCAGTCTTGCAACTCAGTTAAAATATGCAAGGATATTGAGAGCCTTGACATCAGGAAAGTTTAAGAAAGTATACCTTGAAATCATGTTTATGTATATGCATGTATTCTATATTCTACACACACATCTCGTACATATGCATATTGATCATCAGCAAAGCTTTCATTATAGTCTGACCCTGAACTCTTGGCTTTTTCCTTGTGAAAATGATTTCATTTAGCAGAGCGAAGTTAATAAATAACTCTCACATGACTGACTTGAGCTAGAAAATAGGAGCAGGAATTAAAATGCTAATAGCTTTCTCATTATTAAACCACTTTCATTCATAAAAGTTGAATTGCTATTCTATTTCTTTTTTTAGAATCATTATGCTAATGTCACATATATTTCTAGATCATCTTTAGTTTACTGAATCAAAATATGCATCTTAGTATCTTTTGGATAACATTTTCAGTTGAAAGTCAATTGCACTTTGAACTCAGTGTAGATTCCAAAAATGACTGATGATTTAAAATTTGAAATATCCAAAAGAAGTGATAATATTTGGGCTAAGAAATTATATTAAGTATCATTATACCTAACAGTAAATGCCTCTATATAATAAATCAGTTTAGATGATAAAAATACAACTTCTTATACAAGAATATTCCAAGGTTTAGCATTATTTTTAGATAAAAAATAAACTGATGCTGTAGAGAAATGATTATCCTTTTAATTTTAGTCCTGATGTGGAATTTTCTCTTTGAGAGAAAATTAGTCACCTGAGCCTGTGGAAGCAGCTGGCTGTTCTGTTTGCCATCCCAGAGAAGACTTTGGTCCTAAGAGAGCCTTTAAGATCCCTGACAGCTTTCTTTGCAACATTCCAGGAAATGTTGTTGCCCACAAAGTAAGAATTCTGAAATTATAGGACAGTAGATTCTAATTGGATATAAGGAAAATGATGTCCCATTAGCAAGGAGACTTTGATAATAGTACCAGTAGCCCAAAGAGATTGTATACTCACCATCACTGGATGTGGTCAGATAATGACAACCAGTCTTCTCTTACAGAAACTTTAATTTAGATTCCTATACAGAGCATGGGCTTGGATTCAATGGACTAAATGGGCATTTCCAATTCTATGATAGTATGACTTGAACCTTGTAGGAAAGAAAGTAGATATCATTAATATTGTATGGTTACTTTGATACGGTGGCAACAATTTTTGTACATACTTTCTCAAAATTAATGCTAAATACAATTTGGTCCGAGACAACATCAGATGCCTAGCTGAATCAAGCCTGAAGCTCAGACTGAAGTACCAAATATATTAACTTATTGTCATCATACTTGTTCAAAATAAGATGAGGACTCAATGCATTCAGTGTTAGAGTCACTCAGAGGGTTAAAGATGAACAGAAGCAGGAAGATTAGAGAGTTATACACAAATAGAAATATGCTGAAAGGCACAAATGCCAAAACATAATTATTACTATGAAAAAGCTAATTTTTTTTGCAGTTGTAGAGCAGCATTTAGCATCTCAGGCATGCCTGTGTTAAAAAGAGAACGCTTAATAATTTTTATACTTTACAGTTTTTTCCAGTATTTTCTAGTGCTTTGGCCTTGTCTCTTTGGTTTCTTCAGCATTGAGTAGATGTTATTTCATTTGCATATATTTTTATTTTGTTTTTGTTTAATCAACCTGAAAGTTTGGTGATAGTCTTAAAGCTAGCAGTCTCTTGTATATTCCAACAGTGAGTGTCCTTGAAGAAGCTTCTGAGCAAAAAGACAAGACAACCCTATTTACTTTTAGTAAACATTTTTAAATTTTCATATTTAGTGGATCAATTTTACAATATACACTGCCCAATCACTTGGTGATATGGGCAATTAAAGAAATCAAGCAAATAAATGAACTTTTTTGACAGAATATTTTTTTAAAAAAATTAAGTTGGGGTTTGTGTGTGTGTGTGTGTGTGTGTGTGAGTTTCAGATATAACCTTACCCCATTTTTTGTGGGTGTAAATGTTGATGGATCAGTGGGATTTACAAATATATTCTTCTGCTATAGATATCATGAAAAAAATTGAAGCTGGTTTAGATTCAGATTTATTAGCAAAGAAAAATGCATCAAGGATTCCCTAGGTTTCTGCCAAAAGTTGCCCATCTCAATGCCTCTACCAATGCAGGAAAGCTAATTGGCTTCCTGTCACAATTCAAGGTTTTCCTTGTGGCTTTCCACTTCAAGGTATTTTCCAACCATGCTCTCAGTTCCTTATGGAGCCTTGGTGCTCTCTGAGCTTGGTTACTTGCTTGCAGATGTTTCATTACCCAACTGGGTAACATTATCAATCCACCAGGGACTCCACAGTCCAACATACACTGCTCAAAAAAATAAAGGGAACACTCAAACAACACAATGTAATCCAAGTCAATCACACTTCTGTGAAATCAAACTGTCCACTTAGGTAGCAACACTGATTGACAATCAATTTCACATGCTATTGTGCAAATGGAATAGACGAGGTGGAAAGCATAGGCAGTTAGCAAGACATCCCCAATACAGGAGTGGTTCTGCAGGTGGTGACCACAGACCACTTCTCAGTTTCTATGCTTTCTGGCTGATGGTTTGGTCATTTTTGAATGCTGGCAGTGCTTTCACTCTAGTGGTAGCATGAGACAGAGCCTACAACCCACACAAGTGGCTCAGGTAGTGCAGCTCATCCAGGATGGCACATCAATGTGAGCTGTGCAAGAAGGTTTGCTGTGTCTGTCAGTGTAGTATCCAGAGCATGGAGGCACTACTAGGAGACAGACCAGTACATCAAGAGACGCAGAGGAGACCATAGGAGGACACCCCAGCATCAGGACCGCTACCTCTGCCTTTGTGCAAGGAGGGACAGGAGGAGCACTGCCAGAGTCTTGCAAAATGACCTCCAGCGGGCCACAAATGTGTATGTGGCTGCTCAAGCAGTCAGAAACAGACTCCATGAGGGTGGTATGAGGGCCCGATGTCCACTGGTGGGGGTTGTGCTTACAGCCCAACACCGTGCAGGATGTTTGGCATTTGCCAGAGGACACCAAGATTGGCAAATTTGCCACTGGCACCCTGTGCTCTTCACAGATGAAAGCAGGTTCACACTGAGCACATGTGACAGATGTGACAGGGTCTGGAGGCGCCCTGGAGAATGTTCTGCCTGCAATATCCTCCAGCATGACCGGTTTGGCAGTGGGTCAGTAATGGTGTGCGATGACATTTCTTTAGGGGGCCGCACAGCCCTCCATGTGCTCTCCAGCGGTAGCCCGACTGCCATTAGGTACCGAGATGAGATCCTCAGACCCCTTGTGAGACCATATGCTGGTGCAGTTGGACCTGGGTGCAAGACAATGCTAGACCTCATGCAAGACAATGCTAGACCTCATGTGGCTGGAGTGTGTCAGCACTTCCTGCAAGACGAAGGCATTGATGCTTTGGACTGGCCTGCCCGTTCCCCAGACCTGAATCCAATTGAGCACATCTGGGACATCATGTGTCTCTCCATCACCAATGCCATGTTGCACCACAGACTGTCCAGGAGTTGGGGGATGCTTCAGTCCAGGTGTGGGAGGACATCCCTCAGAGACCATCCGCTACCTCATCAGGAACATGTTCAGGCGTTGTAGGGAAGTCATACAGGCACGTGGAGGCCACACACACTACTGAGCCTCATTTTGACTTGTTTTAAGGACATTACATCAAAGTTGGATCAGCCTGTAGTATTTTTTTCCACTTTAATTTTGAGTGTAACTTCAGATCCAGACCTCCATGGATTGCTAAATTTGATTTCCATTGATAATTTTTTGTGTGATTTTGTTGTCAGCACATTCAACTATGTAATGAAGAAAGTATTTAATAAGAATATTTCATTCATTCAGATCTAGGATGTTTTATTTTTGTGTTCCCTTTATTTTTTCGAGCAGTGTATATTTTTGTCTTTTGAATCTCAATTCTTTGTTAGTTTGGGGACTTGCAGGTGTCAGTGGGGAGAGATCTGTGGCAACCTCTTGCCATTTTAATAATAGTGCTGTCTGTCTATGTGATTCTCAACAAACATGAACACAAAATGCAACATGATCCTTCTCGAAAGAGATTTTGAAAAACGTAGGTGAGTTTTAGAACTACTTAACACTTCAGACCCCCAGATGTGGGACTCTAGGAATTGTAATATTTGTGGAAGAATAGGGAGCTTTGTTCGAAAAATATCAGCCAGTCAGATATCTCCAGTCCTTTATGTTCCTTTGGAAAAGCAAATGAGATATTTAAGTTTCAGTATTTACTGTGGAAAGACATCTTCCAAATTCTTTCATTAATACAGTATTGGCACTTATTTTACTGTTAAGAAAGAAAGTTAAGCTCCTCATGCTTGCTCTGTATATATATCTGAAGATTACTTCTGTTGAAATCTGTAGGGTACAACCTCTAAGTCACCATGTACTGTCTAAGACCTACAATAGAAAAACAGGGAACTGAAGCCAAAATATTGAAGTAGTTTGATCCTGCAGAGTCTGGCTTGCAAAACAAAATTGTAAATCTTTTGGCAAAAGCCTTTTAAGTTCATGATTAAATAAAAATTATAGTTTGAATCCAAAAACTGTACAATTTTCCATGTAAATCAAAATGTTGTAAGGCTTGCTTACAACAGGGGAAGTAGGGGAATAGCATATTTCATAATGAACTATCGGAGCAGCACTTCTAATTTTGAACAGATTTGAAGGGGAAGTATCCAGATTTGGGGGGGGGGTCACTGAGGAAGCAAAATTCTTTCCTTGGTGCATGAGCAGAAATCTGTTTGCATTATATTTGATCTAGCCCTCCCAGTGTATCAATTAGACAGGCAACAAGACTTTTTCAGATTAAACTAGAAACATAAGTTTTGTTGGGCATAATATTAAGATGATTCTAAAGTATATAATATATAAAATGAAGATTCATTGAGTTCAATTACATCAAAAGAAATATTGAAATCATGTTTGTTTCCTGCAATTTTCTTTTATATAAAGATAACAAAGTGTGTAAATCATTAACTCTACAAAGTTTCAACTGGCTGAAAGCCTACACTTTCTTTGCCTAGCATTCCATTATGTCATATCCTGAACAAAGGTCTTTTAGTGCTGTACTGAGTCTGCTCAGATGTAAGCTCTACTGAATTCGGTGAAGCTTATGCCCACCCAGGTAAGTGGGTCTAGGATTGCAGCTGAAGAGTGCTGTTACATATTAACTTTGGAGCAAGTATGCAACTGAGTCTTCAAGCAATTTGGAATTTATTCTTTCCTCAGCAGTGCATTCTCAATCGTAAAACAAGAGAATCAATCATGTGAAGTGAAGCAATGCCCAGTCTGTCATGGGCTCTTCCTTCGTACCACATTTCCCCTTTCAGAGGCCTTTAAATAATTAATAACAAGGCCATTGTACTTCCCAGTCATCTGGTGATGTTGCAATACAGCCTTTCATCAAGAGCTAAAACGGAGCGGTATAATTCTGTGTCTCCAGAAGAGAAAATGCTTTTGGGGCTGTTGAAGGCAGTGTCAGATTCAGACCAACTCTCCCTTTTCAATATCCCTACGATTAAACTTTTCCCCATTCAGTTGTTTTCACTAATTGCTTCAGTGATTTCTATTTCAGTATGGAATTTGGTGTCATTTCAGCTCCATCCCGCTTTTCTATTTGTGTGTTATTACAGTGCCATCTTCTTGTTTTATATTGATGTTGATATGTTATTGTGAACTGCTTTGTGTAGTTTAAGTGGGGGGTGGGGATGGAAATTGCACTTGATTTTTAGAAAAACGTAAAAATAGCCAATTCAGCAGAGATGATGTTGCTTATGCAACTATTTCATATGCTTTATCATAATTTCTAATTTTGGTAGTAAGGTCTAAAAATGGGTAAAATCCTTGTTTGCATACAAGAGATTAAAATTAGACTCTACTAGAAATGTCACAATTCTTGTGATTAATTCAGCATTTGCTAATGTATATGGCATGGGTCTCCCCACTTTGGGCTCCATATACTGAGGGTCTTCCTTTTCCCCCAAATTGCTGAAACATTTTCTTTGTTTCTATCAGAATAGGTAGAAAAACCTAGTTGACCTTAGCTAAGCAAGATGAAATAGACTGCATTTTGCATCTATCAAGTAATTGGAGAGCTTGTAGGCAACCTTGGGGAGTTGAATTTTTTTAAATCCTTAATATTTTGGGGGAAAAGGTTTTGTATTGCTGCAAAGGAAGAAACTGAAATATTTCCATATAGTCAGCAAGAGCTAAGTTCAATTTACAAGCTTACCTTAGGCCGCATACTACAGATTTCATATTTATATGTTACCAAGACTCTAAGCAGTTTACAATACAAGATTAAAACAATCAACAACCTCCTTACTCAAATGCCAGTGGAATCTAGCCCAACTGAAGCCTGGCCAACATAAAATCTCTACAGCACCATTAATAATAAAATTATAGAAAAATTGAACCTGTCTAAAGAGGGAATATTCATAACCATCAGAGTTCAGTAAGTAAGATCTAAGTAAGTAAGGTATTTCACAGTGTAGAGGCCATCATGAAACACTTACCTTTGGGTCAATGTCCCCTGATTTCTTGTAACTATAGACAAGTATGTGGGTATCAATGCAGTAAAATTTCTATTTAATTTGGGTATCAGTTCTCATATCATTTTCTCGATTGGTTTAAAGGCAGATACATGTAGTCTGCATGATGATTAAAACATATACTAGGGTTACCAAGGATTCTCAATCCAGCTAGGTGCACAACTGGTATGTCATATCAAGATAAGCAAAGGCTTTTCCTTTTTCCATGGCTTCTACCTGTGGTTCTAGTAGTAACTATGAGTCCAGGAGAACTTCCACATACCTGTTTCTTCAGGAAAAAGGGTGACCTATCAAATGAATTATTATAGAGTCAATTGCTTCTGTATAAACAGTAACACTGAAATTTATTTTGAATTTGGTTTGCCCCATCTAATTCTTCATGGTTACCACTCCTGAACTTGTGCAAATAGCTGTTGGAAAGAGTTTAATAGAACTCCCATTTTTATTTGTTGATCAAATTCATATCCTGCTTTTCTATTTATTTAAAACTCGAGGTAACACAGTATTTTTTTTAAAGAGGAAGCTGTATTTTAAAATTGAATGTAATTGCTTTAAACTCAATTTGATGACTTCCAAATATATTGGAGTATATATTAGAAGTCTATTCTTCTGATGGTATTTCACAGTCTATAGGAGCTGGTAAGTATTGGAGAGAGACTGACCAAGCCAGGCAGAAGAGTCAAACAGGGAACTAGTCTGGAATCCCTATGTGGGCACAAGGGGACAAAGTCTGACCACCTTGAATGCTGTTGAACCTTATCTAGTCTTATACAGGTGCAAACTGTCAGTCTGAGAAGATTATTGTCCCTAGGCTTGAGCAATAAAATGGTAATTGAATTATTTAAGTGTGAATCTGGTTGTTTGCCCTTGGCATTAAAATATGTAAAGAAGTCCAGTCCTGCATAGGATGTTTCCAATTACCAGCTACCAAATATGATGACATGTGATTTCTTAATGAGAAGATTGAGACAACCGGCCCTGTTTCAATTCTCCAGGTTATAAAATACTATTATTTTGGCAGTTCCTATAGTAATTTGGTCACTATTTGTGCAATGGAATTCCTTGACAATAGAACTCTTTTCATCATAGGAAAATGTATAGTAGCTTTGTTTTTTTCAGCAGGGCTGGGAAATGTCTTTCTCCTCCTCTGGATCATATTGTTTATGCTTCCCTCCATTCCCACTCCTAACTGGGATATCTTATGGTTAGTATTACTGTGCTGCACCCGAGTACTTTATCCAAATATCCCTTGATTAGGGAAATAAACTTGTTTTTTTATATGTGGCTGATAGCCTATTTGCCTTCTGTTTCACCAACTCTTCTTTTATTGATAGAATCAATACTTTAACCAGACCTATTTTCAACTTCTTTGAAGAAATAGTAGATGCTAATTCCAGAGAAGCTGTCCACATGCAATAAGGCAAAACAGAACAAATATTCTTCTTTCATTTTTATTCAGGATTTGAATCCTATTACCTGTCCTCTCTTGCTAGTATTTAAATATGTGTTAGCCTTAGTCCTCTTCTTAGTTGTGCATGAGTTTGGCAGCTCTTTTGGAATTGCATGTGCATGTTACTGTGTTTTCTCTCCTCCCTAGAAAGAAAATGCTTTCTTAAGGAGCATTTGAACTTGTGACATCCAGTTAAATTGTTCCTGCCCTAACCCTTATTAGTTTTTGTTCTTCTTTTTCAACAAGGTTACTGACTCTGTAACTATTATATACTTCTAATTATTGCATTTTAAAATCTTTTTGGTTATCATTTCAACCCTCAGGCTCTGTCATCATAGCAATAGCACTTAGACTTACATACTGCTTCATAGTGCTTTGCAGCCCTCTCTAAGCGGTTTACAGAGTCAGCATATTGCCCCCAACAATTTGGGTCCTCATTTTACCCACCTTGGAAGGATGGAAGGCTGATGCCTAACTGTAGTGACCTTTTCTGTTTTTCATAAAATAATTACATTTTTTTCAAAATTGTAATGGCATTTCACTTCAGTCTGTCTTTGCTGTGGCCTACATATAGCATTATTTCCATAGTTTGGCTATTCATGAAAATCATAGCCATTCTCCTGGAAAGAAAGCAACTCTTCTTCAAACAATGGGCCTTCCATTCAGAGATTTGCAAATTGGATCTCTGCCTTCATGCACTTTGTCTTTCACTGCCAGTTAAGGATTCTCCATAGCAAGTCATGTCCCTCTCTACAATCTACTTAATGATCTTTTTGATGGCTCTTTTTGCCTGATTTATGTAAACTTTTATGTAAAGTTCACATCCTTGTTGTAGTCTTCTATATTGCAGTGCAACATAGCAGTTGGGTATCAGAACTATGAAAGATAATACATTGGGGAAAGTGAGTTATTTTTTTTTATTTCATGTAATAAAGCATCTGCCCTTACCTGCTATTTAATCATGGGTACAATGCTCAGAGAGTACAGTGC
Organism: Laticauda colubrina; assembly: GCA_015471245.1. Lineage (NCBI taxonomy): Eukaryota > Metazoa > Chordata > Lepidosauria > Squamata > Elapidae > Laticauda > Laticauda colubrina. The sequence continues at coordinate 33,829,191 of BLBF01000006.1, forward strand.
AAGAATATGAATAGTTGCTATGGTTCTCAAGTGGTCGTCCTATATTTACACAATTTTGCTCCATTCTGACGTATTTTCATATAATGTTGAGATAGCCTTGAGGGACCATTGGACAAATAGGGATTTTTCCCATAATCACATGCTGTGTTTGCTGCCAGACTCTTAAAAATTCTGATGTGGCTCTGGACTACCCACATGTGTAGTTTAGCATAAAATGTGAAGCCATATATAATAAAACTTTTTTAAAATAATCTATTTCTCCAAGACTATTGTGAATCAAAACCATAAATTCTACAGTGTTCAAGTAGAACTTGTGATGGGTTTCAGCCATTTTTTTTTTCATTTTTTTTCCATAAGCACACTTAGAAAAGGATGGATAGAATGGCAGCTTGCTAGAACCAAATTATGATTCTGTCAATGCATTTGCATGCTATACAATTACCTTGTTTTGGTTTCTTTTGCAGGTGCAATACTTTTTCAGTATCTTAGACAGCTAACAGAACACTGTGAAGTAAAACTGATTAGAAAAAACAAACTGCAGAATGGGAAATGTATGATTATTCATTTATTGTCCAGTGTTTAAACCTGAATGAAATACAAGGCCCACAAGAGCACTGAACTCCTGGCTATTACATATATTAGAACATAGAGTTTTGCACTTTAGACAACATTTAACACCAATTGATGGGATAACTGCATTGCTTCTCAAAGTTCAAAATAAAGATTTATTTTCAGACATGTGGCTTTGGTTTATTTTTATACATTACACCTTTTTCTTGCAGGAAAAAAATTGTACAACTGCATAAATATAAAATTCTTCCACCATGAAAATGGTTAAAACATTCAATAAAGACAGCACCACAGCATGTGATGCTTCTCACAGGAAAAGAAGAGAATATACAAAGCAAAATAATTATTCCTATCACTAGTGAAATTGATAGGCCGACATAGGTCTACACACAATTTTAAAACATAGGATGAAAGAGAAAGAAAAAGACACCAATTGCTACAAAGCACAGTACATAATCACTTATTTTCCATAGCTTTGTTACAAAGTTAAAGTAATTTTTCCCTGCCACCACACTAAATTTAGTAACTACTGAGGAATAGAAGTTGGGGGAGGCTTCATGGAGTGCTACTGAATAATCGCAGATGGGCCTTTAGCTTTTCAAAACAAAAGACGCCTGTTTGACGTTAAGGTTTTGATCTAGAAGTCAGAGGGTTGTGAGTTCTAGTCCCACCTTAGGCATGAAAACTGGAAGGGTGACTGGGTCAGTCGCACTCTCAATCCAATTTATATCATAGGGATGTTGTTGCGGGGAAAATAGGAGCAAGGAGTATTAGGTGTGTTTGCTGCCTTGAGTTGTATATGAAAAAAAAAGGATTAAAAAAAAATCTTTAAAAAATGAAAAAAAAGTACTGTGCCAGTTTTAATCCCACTGAGTATTTACACTGCAGCAAATCTGTGCTCACAGAAAGTAGAAAACAGTACAATAATACATGGCTTGAAAAATGACCAGAATAATGCACCTAAAGTACTGTACACTAAATAAAATTCACATGGCAGCAATACTTAGGGGGCAGAAACACTGCTTACTACAAGTCAGTTATGGAATCATAATTTACAGTAGAAATGGGCGTATCCCAAGGCTCAATTCTGTTTTTCATCATTTACAATAGAATAAATATCTTTGTCACTATTGCTACACTTTTAGGTTTACATTCTAATCTATTTAAATGCAGAAAGCTAGTGTAAAGCATACAGATTATGTGTAGGTCCCATACGTATGAGTTTTGTTCAAGACTAGTAGTTTTGTCTCTTTTTATACTTTTTAAATGGCTAAGAGGAAAAAAGAAAAAACAAACTGCTTGTGATCAGCTGCTTTTTATCTCAATTTTCATATCAAAACGTCCCTGGAAACGATCTTTGTCACTGTAGTCAATATTTTGACCATAGGCCTTGCACTCGATACGCAGCTCCATATCAGTAGTCAGATTAGTGAACTGTACTGCTACAAGGGGTTGAAGGTATTTTGGCTGAATGAGCTTGCCATAATATGGGTAGTATTGTAGAGGAAAGCCACCAAAGCCACCAAAACCATAGTATTCCACAGGGCCAATTTTGTTCAAATCTTCTGGTTTCTGAAGAGATAAATGAAACATTTTTTTAAAAAGCATCTTTCTTGACTTGTGCTCCACTTTGAACTGTTGTCTAGCAGAGTAAACATCTAATTATGCATGTTTCCATTACCCTTTAGTGAATTGTGATAATTAAAATAGTCATGTCTCCATCAACCTTAAAATATGCCTTACATTTGCCTTAAAATATGGTTCCATGATACAGTGTTTGTATACTTAACTTTTTACACTTTTCACACATCACAATAACATGGATGATACAAAAAAGTGAAAAACATCTACCCATATAACAAAAAGAATGTCTACCTGAAACTAATATGGGTTTTTGTACCATTAGAGTCCCTATTATTCCAGATTTTTTAGACTAACAATGAGCATAAATCCAGAATCATGATCAGTACAGATATATTAGCTTCTCAATGCAACGTAACTGGTCTCCAATAAGACTATTAAATCTAGAATGAATAGTCCTAAAATATAACATTAGTTTTTGATTGTGCAGATAGCCCTATCAACTTATACTCCTTAATGCTTACAATCTTATTCTTTCTAGAATTGTTGGACTTGAACTCCAAGAAGGCATATCTGGCTAGGAGATGAAATCCAAAGTAGATAAAGAGAAGGCCAGTTTATGCAGAAATTGACTAGTCATAGAACCAAAGTAAGAACCTTCTCTCCATGTATTCAGATAATGTGAATGTGTCATCAGAACACAGGTTATTTCCAAAGGAGAATTATTGAGAATAAATTATGCAGAATAAATATTTCAAAAGCTAGCAATCATTAAATGAAATTTCCAGGCAATATATCTCTAAAATGGGAAGGGGTGTTGCTTTTACTCCATCTGTATCTTTCAACTTCAAAACCATTCAAATTCAAAACATTGTGCATACTGCTGTATTTAAGCATGGGAAGAAACTACTAGATCAATCAAAGCCTTAACTGCCTCCCAGCTTTCTTGGCTACCTGTAAGCTTCTAGGAAACCCAGAAGTACATCATGTTGGCAACAGCTATCTCTTGGAAATTTTCCCAGAATTTTCATTACAAAGGTAAAATCTAATATTGGAAGTTATAGATAAGCATTCTTATAATAGGCATTTTAATATAGATTTGTCTCAGAGAAATCAATAGCCACTGGTAGATGTTTAATTGAGTTAGCTTTCTATGGTAACCCTACAAAAATAATTTATAACTAATAAGATTGAATTATGTGGCATAGGAGAGCACAAAGAAGCAAACTAGCAATGTCTTAAAGCAGTTGCATCTTCTCCCAAGATAGTACTCTTCTTTTATGTCACTGCAGAAAAGTATTACTTTTGTTCTCCTATGGACTCTGAAGCACCTGAGCACTACAAGTCCCTGATGAATATTATTCATAAGAAAATGCCATGCTGTTTGGTAGATGTTTTCATGATTGTCTTGGGAATTCAGCTAGGCCATCCAATGATCTATAATCTGCTGTCAGTGCTTTTCCCCATTCTTTTCTACATGTTGAAGTGCACACTGAGTTTATAAATGTGGGCAGGCTGCCAAGCATCCAATTTTTTTATCAGGTGACCATAGAGGCACAGCATTGGCTGTAACTTCAAGGAACAATCATAACTGGCATTCATTCAGCGCTACGGTAATTTTGAATGGTTGATAACCAAATGGTAGCTAAGCCACGGCTACCTATATACCAACCCAGAAACCATATTCCTCATATCTGATGCCAGAAAATGTCTTTTTATGGCCTCTATACTTTAGATCAAGGGTCTTCAAACTTGGCAAGTTTAAGACTTGTGGACTTCAACTCCCAGAATTCCTAAGCTAACATGACTGGAGGAGGAATTCTGGGAGTTGAAGTCCACAAGTCTTAAAGCTGT
>BLBF01000006.1:33833205-33851405 GCA_015471245.1 Laticauda colubrina
CTGGAGGAGGAATTCTGGGAGTTGAAGTCCACAAGTCTTAAAGCTGTCAAGTTTGAAGACCCCTGGTGTAATACTATATGTATTTTACAGTTTTGCATCTCTTTCAAATGTTACAGGATAATTTTTGCCAATGGTTGCATCCCAACACATGCTGATACCAAAGAATATAATGCTATTATATTGCTATAATATGCTATACATTTTTCTCAGTCTGAATATATTTAAAAATGGTTGCACGTAGAAATAAGCAGCTTGAAGGTTATAGGAACCTTGTCTTCTTGCTCAGAAGCTTCAAGGACACTCACTGTTGGAATATTAGATATACAAGCTAGCTTTAACACCATCAACAAACTTTCAGATTGATCAAACAAAAACAAAATAAAAATGTATGCAAATGCAATAACATCTACTCACTGCCACAATTCTCAAAATTGATGTCTTGCTGATTATCACTGTCATAATGCTTTAAGAAATTTTCTAGTAGGGTTACATATGGATTGTATGATCGTGGATCAGAAGGGTTGAAAGAAATCTCCATTTTAATGACTTGGGGAACATTTGTCAATCCTATAAAGAAAAGGAAAATAGCTGTTAACCCACAGGAAGAAGATAACTAATCGGACTTGTGGCAATGAAGCATTTCTAAGAATAGGAGAGAAAGATGAAAACTATATTTTAAGAACTGATTGATAACCAGCAATCCATGAACGTCCACAGAGTTTAAATCTACATCTTCCTGAGCAAAACTGCCTTTTTGTTCTTGGCCACAAAGTCCTGACACAGAGACTCTGGCCACATAGCCTGTGATTCATGAATATGTGTCATATTTCAGGGAAATGCCGTTCTACGAAAGGAAATTTTGAAAAGAGGCATTATGCGGATATTACTTAATTTACAACAGTTTGTTTAGTGACCGTTCAACAGCACTGAAAAATATAACTTCACTGTTTTTCATACTTACGACCTTTTGCAGCATTCCCAGGATGTGATAGTGTGATCAAAATTCAGATGCTTGGCAACTGGTTCATATTTGTGACCTTTGCTGTGTCCCAGGATCATGTAATAATTCCCTTTTGCAACCTTCTGATAAGCAAAGGCAATGGGGAAACCAGATTCACTTAACAACTAGGTTACTAACCTACCAACTGCAGTGATTCACTTAACAACTGTGGCACAAATAGTCATAAAATGGGCCAAATCTCACTTAACAAATCTCCCACTTATCATTTTGGGCTCAGTTGTGGTTGTAAGTCAAGGACTACCTGGTATTCTTTGCATTTGGGTTGGGTTGCTGTATGCATAGAAAAGGCTGCATGTGAAGTATATGAATCTAGGCAGGTGATATAAACTTCAATGTCAAAAAATATTCCCCCACAACCCAGCCCTTTGTACATGCATCCCAACATCAAATATATCTTTGACTAGCATATCAGGAACAGCAATTAGTAGACGGGTTTGAGGTGGGGAAAGGAAGCATAATTGAAAAATTATAGATTAAAAAAAACACAGGATATAATAATAACTACTATCTTATTTGCTGCTTATTTGCTCAATGACATCAGTGCAGGAATGCTATAACTATCGTAATGCAAGAGCCAGTTGTAAATTTACTTTTTCAACACCATAACTTCAGGATAGTTGTTAAGCAAGGACTACCTGTATGTGTGAAGAACCATGCTACATATACTCTAAGAGATCATTTGAATTATAACATTGTTTGCTGTTGTGTCTTTTACATCTACAATATAATGGTAAATTGTATTATAGTTCAAATTAAAATTCAATCAATCAGAATAGAGCTGGAAGGGCCCTTGGAGATCTTTTCATCCAACCCCCTACTCCAGCAGGAGACTCTATAGTATAGAGTCTCCTGCTAGAGCAGAGAGTTGGACTAGAAGACAGGTGGCTGTCCAGTCTTTTCTTAGAAACCTCCAGTGATGAAGCACCCACACCTTCTGAATGCAAGCTGTTCCACTGATCAATTGTCCTCACTGCTAGGAAGTTTCTCCTTAACTCCAGGTTGCTGCTCTCCTTGATTAGTTTTCATCCACTGTTTTTTGTCCTGCCTTCTGATACTTTGGAAAATAAGTTGATCCCCTCTTCTTTGTGGCAGCTGCTCAAATACTGGAATACTGCTATCATTTCACTCCTGCGCCTTTTCTTTAGACTGGCCATACCCAATTCCTGCAAGGCATTCTTCATATGCTTTTATCTCCAAGCCCTTAATCATCTTTTTAAAAAAAAATTATTTATTTGAAATTTCAAAGAAAAATTAAAACAAGAAACAAGTCCTCACATTTTACAGCATTTTCATAGTGTGCATATCCTTTAGTAACAATTCTGTTCATTTACTTCAAGTATATCTATCGCTTGTTTGTTAAATCCTTACTTATTGTGTTATTATTAAATTACCATATTTACTTTGCATATATACATATTTACATAGACATACGTCATGTGTCTTGTTCTTTAGAATTTCTTTGATCCTTTTCACTAAACATCTTTACTTCCTTTTGTTTTAGCCAATTATACCAGATATTCCATATTATAAATCATCTTAACTACTCTTCTTCACTCCTTTTTCAAAGTCTCAACATCAGTTTTGCAATGTGGTGACCAAAAGTGGATGCAGTATTCCAGGTGTGGTCTTACTAAGGAACAACAACATTCCAGTTTCCAATTATATTTTACAGATTGGAGAAATGCTAGCCTATTACTGACTTCTCACATTTTCCCCAGTTTCAGATACTCAATTAGTCCAATGGTTTCGTCAACCAGTCAACCTTTGCCACCATCCAAAGCTTCAAATCGATGTTGGGCGAAGTGAACCAAATATAAATTTCAAGTTTTTCAATTTCTTAAATTTATGTCTGTAGTGCTTTGTTTCCACATCAGCCTCAGTCACACAACAAAGCATATGTTCATTTTATATACATTCAAATATTTAGTTTGATATAAAAGAGTGCAAAATATGCAATCTTTTGAATGTGATTTAGCAAAACATAAGGTAGAAATAGTGCTTTACAAGCAGCTTTCCATGCTACTGATTTTTTTATTCAATCCTAGGAACTTTCAGTAAAATAATTTAGTTTATTACCATAATGACTGTTTCCTAATTCTGTTCATATTGTGCAAAAGCCACTGACATCTCAGCTTCCAGCATTTCAGTGCACTCAGCGCATAGTTCCCATCCTATCCCAGCCAGATCTCTTGTCTATCCAACAGGCAATGAAAGCTAGTTTGAACTGAAATTCCAGTATATAGGGAAGAAGCTACATTTTGCTCTGGCTACATTTTCGTGCATATTATTTCTCCCTATGCATACCTTTTCTTTTAATGGCTAATTTTTTCAGAAGAATAGGAGGAGGAGAGGATAATCTGTGTCTTGCTGGCATAGTGGCTGGTTCTGAATTACATTTTTGCAAAGCAACTGATTCTGTGTTCTAGCTAAGAGGGCACCTGATGCAATTTGGTTTTGCATACCAAGTACATGCAAACCTGTGACCAATGGAAGCACTGGGACAACTGGAGGGGAGGGAGAGGCTGAAATTAGATAGCCTCATCTTTACACTTGGATTGTTTTAGATGCTGGCCAGATACAAATGTAATAACGTTTGCCCAGTGCAGTCAGTTCACGGGATACTCTATATTGTCTGAACTTCTCGGCTTTCATTTATAGAGAAGAAAAGCACCCTATATCTTATGGTAATGTTTATGTCATAAAATGTTTTATAAAATTTGCCAAATTTGAATTCTCTGAGAGCCATGGGTTATGGATTTTGGATGCATTCTGTAAGATAGCCTATAATTCTATGGCACATCATTTCACACAGCTAAATCTGTATTTATTGCATTAAGAAAAGACAAATCAACCCAGTTCACTGTGTTTCTTTATATTACTAAAACTGTTGTTGTCATGACCTTTACCTGAGTGAAATGGTGTATCATAAGACAAATTTTGAACCAAGGTACTTCAAATGGGCTACCTTAGAGAATGTGTCAAAATCCTAGACTCATCACTCCCAAGGGAATGAAATTTGAGAAAGTTCTAGCTCCTTTGGTTCTACTGACTATTGCTGGGCTGCTGCTGTAATCTTGTAATTTTCATTTTCAATATTTGGTGACCGTTTCCCAGCCAGTCTGACAATCCCTCACTTCCTCTCCCACTCAGCAGCAGCCAGTTATTTGCCTGCTGGAAAAGGAAGTAAGAACAGGGAGGAATAAACCCCACAAACTCTTCCCAGCCTGTGTCACCCCTATGCACTCCTCTGACCTGTGCTACCTACCCTTGTGCCTTCCCTGACCCATCCCCTGCACTCTTTCCAATCTGTGTTTTTCCTGTGCATCTTCCCTGATCCATCCAGCACCTGTTGGAACACCCACACCTTTCTCAACCCTCATCACATCCCCTTCACTGACTCCAGCCTACAATCTAATACTGTGCCAAGAGTGGGGCAACTGTCTTTGATGTAAAAACATTCATTCTGCGATTCATACATTTCAATAGAAGTTATATATATATTTAATCATGAAATGTATTTGAACAAATAGAGTGCTTGACAAAATTCTGACCATTAGACATAGAACAATAATCCTATGTAATTTATTTGTCTTAGGTGAACTTATGCTAAATCTTAGCAACTTAATTTTTCATTTCTTATCTTCTGGAAGTTTGCATTACATGGCTATGGCTACCAAAACAAATAATTCTTACTTGGCACTGCTAAAGGGCAAACAAGAATAACTCCTTCCAGCAGCCCTACCCTTCTCTGTAATCATAGCCAACAATGCAGTTTGGGTATGTAGTCAGAAACAAGATGAGAAAGTTACACTAATGTTGAGAAGGAATTCAGGAAATAAATATTGTGACAATAGCTCGCTCAAAAAAGTGCAAATCAAATTGATACATTTACATGCACACACTGACTGTTCCAAATTGTAAGGCTATTTCAGAAACAAATTAAAAGCATATTGTTACATATTTCTTATGAGTCTTGCCTAATTTAGTCCCTGTATGATTGGAGTTGGCACCTTACACAACGGCGTGTGTAAGGCATACTTTGTGCTTGAAGGTCCAAGTAATTACAGAAAATTTATCAGGTGGGGTGGCAGCAGAGTGGCCCTACTAACAAAAGACTCTTCTGTCAGGGTGAGACAGCCCTGGAAGGCACAAGTCTAACTTCACAACTTTTCTATGCAACTTTTAGATTCAGGAACTGACAGATAGTCCTTGAGTTTTACTTCTGGATTGGAGTATTTATCTTCCTAGTAGTTTCAAGAACCATGAGTTACAAATGAAGCCAAGTGAAAAGCTTCCAATGGATATTTCTATTAATAAATGCAATGTTTACAAGCGTGAATTGATTTATTCCAAATAAAGAGAATTGATGCAAACAGTAGATAACTGTAGGAGTAGAACAGATTAGTTAATGAAAATCCTAAGGCAAACATTTCAGTATGCTCTGCTTTTCTTTCATTTTGTTCACTAACTTGTGTTAATTATCAAAAATAATAAAAACAGGATAAAAATAAATAAAATGTATGTATTTTTATCTTTGCATTATGTTCTTTTTTATTTCTTGTCACTATTTTAAAAATAATAGAAATAAAATACTTAGATGACTTTCATATTACAAGAAAAGTGAATTCTGTCTTGAATTTTTTTTCCTGAGTTTTGATAAACTTTATAGCATCAGTGATTATGATATATAAATATATATTCTGTCAAGACAATTATTATGAATGGTTTCAAACACTATTTAAATATAATGTACAGAATATTTTTAAAAGTCCAATTTCTGGAGTATTCATTGAAAACTATTTTAGGAATAAAACCATATGTAACACCAATTTGCCAATATGTTACTTGCTACCTTTCCCTACCAGCTCCTGCTTTTCTTTCTTTTTACGTGAAGGATAGAAAAAAACAAACATAATAATCCATGAAGGCCGGAGTGAAGGGTGATATTTAGTGAAGTTATCAAACAAATATAATCATATGCATATTTGTATCAGGCATTAGGTCACAAATAAAAATAATATAGAACATACAGAAAAGAAGGAAAATTAGAAAGAAAATGAAGAAAAAAATAATATGATAAAACAGACCAAAGAAATATATAAAGAAATGATTTTCCCATTCATCACAATAAGTATAAACATTACCTTCTTTAAAATACAATAAATGATCTCTTTTTCACATATTCCATTTTTTACCTATAAATAAATCCTTAAAGCCCATGTCACACTGCACCAACGGATGCAAAGAGGATGTAAAACGGACAAAAAAGCTTGCCATCCGTTGGTTAACGCGATGTACTCACTGCCTCCATTTTGCTTCCTCTCTATCTGTCCAGCATCCGTTTATTGACGTTTCATCCACTCAGAAAGTTTTGGGCTGCCCAAAACTTTTGAGCGGAAAATGTATCCAATGCATCCGTTCTGCATCCCCTAGGCATACGGGGGACATCCGTTCTGCATCCATTACGCATCTGCTATATCTGCTAGGCATCTGCTGTGCATCCGCACAACTCAAATCCGTTCCAGCGGTAAACGGACTCAGGGAGGAAGCAGAACAGACACGCAGCGTTAGTAGCATGGATGGAGAAAGGATGAAAGCGCATGCAGCTCATCCGCCCTGCATCTGCTCTGCATCCTCTACGCATCTGCTCTGCATCCTCTACACATCCTCTATACATCCGCTCTGCATCCTCTATACATCCGCTCTGCGTCCTCCCCACGTCTGTTCCTTTCCGTGTTATCTGCTCTGCTTATGCAAATTTTTGCCCCTTTTGAGAGCGGATAACAACGGATGAAACATTTTGCTCATCCGTTGTGTCCTTTTTGCATCCATTGGGCAGTGTGACATGGCCTTTAATCCTGATTAGCAAAAGGGGTACTAGAGATAATAACATATCTATTTTAACCCTGATCAAATAAACCACCACCTTCTTGTTAATTTTAACAATCTTGATCTTTGGCCTCTTCAAAACATGTTCTAGTATTTGATTTTCATTATTTTTAAACCCTTCTAACAAAATTCTTCAAAGCTTTAACAAGTCTCTTTTGTAAATCCAATATAGGAAAGTTATCCAGGTAACTCTTTTTGTTTGTTACTTGTATATCCCCTTTTACAATTAAGATATCAGTTGGCTTCATTAGAAGGTCCAGTTTTTATATCATGCTTGCATGCAAGCCTGTCATTTTTCAATCCACTTTGAGATCAATCTCAATCTCAATTAAGAAAATCAAGCTTTTGATAGTATGTGCCATACCATCTGCACTAATGCTCACAGTTTAGGCAACAAACTTTGTGAATTAACAGCTGTTATATCCAAGGATAACTTGGATCTTGTTGCAATTACAGAGTTTAGGGATTCCTATGGTTGCGATATAAATAAAACAGGCTTTACTTTACATAAAAGACAGGCTAGAAAAAGTAGGGTGGAGTTGCCATTTGTCAAGAAGGGCGTAAAAGCAATATTACCAGTAATTTCACCAGATAATTCAGAAAAGACACGATCTATTTCAAATCCTCTGAGTTTGCTTACAACTAAAAAGTGGTCAGCAATCAGAATTGTGTTTTATATATAGGCCCCCAGGACATTCAAAGGATTATGATAACATTCTGATTGAGAAGATAACCCAGATGGCAATAAAAGGAGAGGTTATAATCATGGGTGACTTCAATGTGCCCAACATTAACTGTAATCTTTCAACTAAACTTACAAGGAGGAGCTAAGATATTAGAAACATTAAATAAGAGACATGAAATAAGGCCTCTGTAAAACAGTATAGTGCCCAACAAGAGGGGGGCATATTCAATACTTAGTTTTGACAAATAGGGATAGAGTTCCAGAAGTTGAGATGGGGGAAAAAAATGTAGGTTACAGTGGTCACTGATGCCTTTGGTTTGACGTTAAAACTAAAACTGATATAACATAAACTACAACTAAGGTCTTAGATTTTAAGCAGACAAGGTTTTTTTACTGAAATGGAGTATCTAAAAAATAAATTTGAAGGGTAGCACAAAACTGATTACATCTATTAAAAAGGAACATAAAACTTTTTTTAGGTATATTAACGACAGAAGGAGGAGAAAACTGTTCAATCACCAAATTAAAAAATGCAAACAATTCTTATACAAATTATTTTAAGGGAAACCTGGCTGTATTAAACTACCTCAACCAATACTTTTTTTCAGGATTTTTAGAAGTAGATGCCAGTAACAAAAACAGGTTGGAGGTTTACTAGTCCTAGCAGGACAGATTCTTTTCCTAGAGGTTGAGGTGGGAGGTGAGATAGTCTGCTGAAAGCTTAATAAAGCAATTGGTCTGGATGATATTCATCCCAGAATCCTAATGGAAATTCTAAGTGTGCTCACTGGACCATTAACTGATCTATGTAACCAGTCTCTTCTAACAAGTGAAGTTCCCCAGAACTGGTGAACAGCTAATTTTGTACCCATCTATTAGAGCTAGGGAAGAATCTGGAAACTATAGACCTTTGTGCTTTACATCTATAGAAGTGAAGTTAATGGAATCACTCCTGAAAGAAAGGATTAACAAACATTTAAAAGTACACAATTTGATGGACCCAAAACAGCATGGCTTTGTTGAGAGAGAACACATCAAACTAATCTGACTGACTTCTTTAATTAAGTCACAAATGTTTGGATGAAAATGTTCCATGTAATGAGCTCATAAAATGTTGTACAGGCTAGAGCTTAATCCTTGGGTGGTTCAGTGGGTAGAAAGTTGGCTCAGAGATAGAGTCCAGTGTGTGATTATTAATGGGACACTGTCTGAATAAAGACCAGTAATAAGCAGCGTACCACAAGGCTCAGCCATAAATCCTGTTCTGTTCAATGTGTTTGTAAGCGATATAACAGAAGGATTGCTAGATGTTTTTTTTTGCTGATGACACAAAGTGGGTAATAGAGTTGATGTACCTTTGGGGTATTTGTAATGTGAAAAATGATTTGGCATTGCTGGAAAATTGGTCAAAAATGTGGAAACTGCAATTTGATGTTTCTAAATGTAAGATCATGCACCTAGGGAAAAACAGCCCTCTGGCAAGGTATAGTCTTGTGGATCCAGTATTGTTAGACCGAACAATAGAAGAAAAGGATTTAGGTGTGCTCATAGCAGAGGCTGTAAAATGAATAAACAGTATGGCCAGGCAGCTGTGAAGGCAAACAAAATTATGGGATGCATCACTAGAGGGATCAGTCCAGTTCTGGAGATCTCACTTTAAAAAAGATATTAATAAAATTGAGTGAGTCCAGAGATGGGCAACAAAAATGATGCAAGTTCAATAAAAGGTATCAGGAGAGATTAGAGGAATATGCACAGCCTGAAGGACATGAATGAAGGGGGAAAACATGACTGGAACCTTTAAATATATTCAGTGTGAATGAGGTTCTATAAGGAAGAATTTTCAAAATTAAGCAAAAATCAAGAACACAAGGGTATAACCTCAAACTGACAAGAAGGACAAAAGTAATGCTAGAAAATAGCTTGAAACTAATTTCCAGCAGATCTGTAACTGAGTTTAAACATTCTTGGGATAAACATATGTTTATCATCTGACAAAAATTTTAAAATAAAAAACCTCAAAAGGCAGACCACTAGGTCTTTTTCTGCTTTCAGTTTTCTGTTTCTAACTCAATCTTATTCAACAAAATGTGTTCCTCTTCCATAACATCTCTGTAATACAGTCTATACATAATGGCAGACATTTTAAAATTAACGTCTAGGTCCATTATTCAAAAATATCCTTCAGCATGTGCACTGTTAAAATATTTTGATCTGTTCTTACTAGTAAGTTAAATTTTAATGTTCTTCCTCTATAATTGTACTCTAATTCCTTCTGGGTCCCTCTTATGTCCAACCTTCAAAGTATCAGCCTATCATGTTTTTTTAAAAAGAAAATTCAAAGCAAAAGCACTTTTCCCCACAGGAAATATTCTTATGATTAATTTCAAACTCTTATTTCAAGTACATCTAGACCCTCGTCAGTTTGTGACTTTCAAAATCAACGTCTGATCCCTCATTTGCTGTTTATTCCAAAAGTAAAAAAACAATTAAATCCTCAAATGTATATTTAAAACGTCTTTTGCTAAGGATTGAAAGAAGCTCACTCACTGCTATAAAACTTGTGAATCCAAAGGTTTCTAATAGCTGAAAAGCAGTTAACAATCCATTTCTGAATATGATAATAAAAAGAAGTATGCAAACTCAGTGTCCTTTAGAAGTTACTGACCCTTCAATTCCCTTGTTGTGTATTCCTTCTTTTCCTAGAGCTCTAAATCTGCCTGAGATTGCTCATGCAAAGAGCAACTGTATGCAGTACTTATGGACAATTTGAAGACCTCTCCTTGTCCGAAGAAGAATTACAAAGAGACAGACTATTTGTCAGTTCTTCATTCCACTGTGGCTGTTGGCTTCATTTTTAGTTGAGCCGTCTTCAATTTGCCATTTCTTCCCCAGAGATCCTCTGAAACACCTCTTTGTTTTATTTATTATTAGTTGTGAAATATATATGCTGCCGAATTCACAACAACTCTGAGCAATTTATGCAGTTTATATTAAAATCCAGATGTGTCAAGCAGCCACTTCTATTAACACTTGAGTAGTTCATACAATGACTTCATGTATTACATAGCAACAAGGCTTGTATATAAAATTAGAATCAGGGCTCCAGGAATCAAAGTCCAGTGACATAATTGCACTTCCTTCATGCAATGCTGTTGCATTTAGGACTGTTCAGCTTAACAAATTTGACCTGAATTTAGTCAAATTTAACAGAATTTGACTGTGCTAAACATGCCTATATCGGATTAAATTAAAAGGCTTTCTTTCCTGATTTATATTCTGGCTTCTTTCGAATTTGAGGACATTATGTCAGTCTGTCAGATTCTTTTGGAAACAAGAATCCCTTGGACTTCTGGAATTATTATCATTGTTAGTAGAGTAATAGCAAATCTCCACATGAATTTATATGTAGTATGATTAAGGCAGTTTTACAGTCTTTCTCAAACTTTCCCCCATTTCTGAAATAAGGAATCTTTTTTGTAATGCTCCAGTTCCTTCCTCTGTATTTACAGTATTTGATAGATATTCCATTGCAGAGTTGTAGTTATTGATAATTTTAATTACATTTTAAAATCTAATGAAGAGCAATAACACTTAGTACAACAATCTGGTCCTCATCCTTATCCTCAGCATCTTGCAGAATATATACTGTTTATATCAAATAATCTCTTATTCCCTTCTCTCTGACCCTTTAATTAATGCAATATGTTGTCCACAATTCTTTAAAAAAAATACAATCAAGCCACTCCTACATAAATCTATACTATGGTCGGATATAATTAGGTATATCTGGAGGATACCAGAACAGAAGTAGGTCCAGAGAAGAGGGGGGGAAAGGCTTTCCCTGGTTGTAAAAATGCCTAGGTCCTGTAGGGCTGGGTAACAGTAACTGCCTAGCGTCCAGCCTGCTGGCAGCTGATGGAGCTGGCAGAAGAGTCAGACAGTAGTGAGGAGGTTGGGGAGGAACCTGGGCCAGTCTTCGAGGCTGAGGAAGGCTCATACAAGGGCTCTGCATCAGAGGCAGAGATGGGGCTAGGGCAGGCTGGCAGTCATCAGCTGCCTTCAGACTCAGACAGCAGTGAGGCAGGGTAGTTTCTGGAACCGGTTCCCAGTTTGCGCATGCGCAGAGCTACCAAGAGACAAGACTAATTGAGAAAGCAGGGTCGACTCAGGAGTAAGGCCACACCTCGGAGATGTTTGGGCCCTCCCACAGGACATAAAAGAGGAGCAAATGGGATGTGGGCATTTGCAGGAAGCAATTAGTTTGTCTGATTGATTCAAGCTTTGAAAAGTTCTATTTGACTCTGTGTCAAGTTTGGCCTTGCCCTGCATTTGGCAATTAGTTCTCAAGCAGCATTCCAAGTGTGATAAGGTGGATGTTTATAAACATTCTCTTGAAAGACTGTTTGTGAAGCCTTGCAGGCTATGGATGAATGTAATTCACAGCCATGGAAATAAAAGAGGTTTTGCTAAGACTAAGATTGTGTTTTATGCTTTTTAAGGAAGCCTAGGTCAGAATATCAATCTTCTATCTTAGATCACCAATGGCAAGTGATTAAAATGGAAAAAATACAGGAGTGTGGCAAATAATAAACAAAAGTAGTTTGACAACTCTCCCTTACAGAATGTTACAATGGGAAAGAACAGTTACCCCTCAGCCACGTTAGAACTGTGCAACTAACAGGGTTTGAAAAATCCTCCACAAATAAAGCAGTGGAAATATTTTTCCTCTTCTTAATATGGTTGGAAGCCTGAATAGAAAATTATTTTAGAAATGAGGAGCAGGACCGTGATATCTATAGAAGGAACTTTAAAAAAAATAGCATGAGTTTAAGAAGCAAATGTTAGAAAACAAATCTTATGGCAGATTGGTTTTTGTATCTAGTAACTGCTGCAGGATTATTGTATGTGCAGTGATGGGAGAATAATGAAATTCCCACAATGGAGAAATAGTTTGTGAAAATATCAGAATTTGAAGAAATGGCAAAACTGACCATTTGATGAAAGAGAAAAACAAAAACTTTTCTGAAAGGCTGACAATCTTATATAGAGACAAATTGATGATTTATGGATTTGAGAATTAATAAACATATGGATTAAAGAGAGAAGGCTGTAAAGCGCTATGAAATGGTATATAAGTGCTATTGCTAAATGAGTAGGCTGAATGGACCTGTATAACATTTAAGCAGGACAAGACACAATAAAGTTGTAACTATCTTTTGAATTGTTGGAAGTCATTCATATATGTCTTAACTGTGACTTTTTAGCACATCGCCTGGGAATGAATTATAATATAATATGACAGATGAAAATGCAGAACTGGATGAAGTGTAGAACTTACCTTACAATGCAGAAGGTATTATAATATAATATAATTTCGAGGATGCTACTTAACTGCTAAATAATCTGCCTGACTTTAAACCAGTTTCCTCAACTTGGTATGCTTCAAATATATTAAACTTCAGTTTGCATCATTCTTACTAATATGATGATGATAGGATATCTACTATGTCTACACAATACAAGTTCGGGGAAGATGGTTTTAGCAGTACTTATGTTTTTTTTCCCTTTCAACAGAGAATATCAGAATTTTTTTGAAAGAGGTAGTTAAAGGGTAATTGCTCTATCTCTGCAACCCAGCATAGCCCTAAAGGCAAACCATATCTATCCCACTGCAATGGGGCATGTAATTAGCCTGCACTAAAACCCAACAAAGCCCCAAAGGCAAACCCGTATCCACCCCACTGCAATGGGGCATGTAATTAGCCTATCCAACTGTCCACATAGTTACCTGGGGGTACTACTCGGTCCTGATACTTGGGCTGGAATTCACTGACAGTGAACAGCATGACTTGAATGGTCCCAATGAAGATGCCTGCCAGGCAGCCATAGAAGATCACGTAGAAGAGGAGGATCTTAACTGTGACAAGAGAGAACAGATACTGCTATTAAGGACAAAAGCGTGATAGGCCACTAGAATATACATCAGCTTTTCAAGATTGCCAGTACAGGTCAATTAAAATCAACACTAAAGCCAATAGCTATGAAGAAAAAATAGCAAACACAAGCAACGGCACCTAAATTTAAAGAGATCAGAACAGAATAATTTTTAACAAGTTTCTGTGAGTTCCTTCTCAGAGAAACTACCATCCTAAATACATTTATTTAGAAAGGACTTGCTTATTGCAGGTTGTGGGAATTATAATCCAATACATCTGAAAAGTATAATATTGGGAAAGACTGGCTGATATTGTTAGAACCAGAACGATGCCTAGCTAGATCTCTGTGTCCTTAAAGGAATTCAGGAGCAGTGCATTCCCAGCTCCAACATAACTCTTCCTGCTAACAAACTCAGAGTTAATGGTTTATATTGCAAAACTGGACTACTGAGAGATAGGGAATATAGATCTTAAATTTGATAACAAGGTGATGTGGTAGTTAAGGTGTTGGACCAAACATGGAGAGTTCCAGGAAGTTTATTGGGTGACTTTAGGCCAGCTATTTTCTTTTAGTCCAACCTACCTCATGGAATTGCTGTTGTGGGAAAATATAGGATAGAGTACTTCTCTACAAAATGCACAGTATAAATCAGATAAATAAATGAATAAGAGACAACTATTGCAATTAATCACATTCAACTAACACCCAACTTTGTTACAAATGGATCTAAAATCTACACATTTTATTCTGAATGCTTCTTACATAGGAAAGCTTAAAGCATGTTCTTGGAATTATATCTATATCTGAAGTTGCATAAAAACACAACTCGCTGTAATAGTTATCTTGATTAAACTTCTTGTTTTCAATTTTTTAAACTCTCTTTCCCAACATTTATGTGTATTCAAATCCTCTTATGAAGACTCAGTTCTCAACAGCTTTCTCATATTTTGCTTTTTATATAATCTATTAAGAAATCCATTCCATATTAATCACCTAGTTACAATACCAAATTGTAATCAGCTGGATTAATGCCCAAAAATATTATAATAGAATAAAATGGGTGGAGGGGAGGAGTTGTTGCTGTTTTTCAAGGAAGAGGAATAAAACTTTATTTGTAATACCACTTCAGGGAACTTCAGTTTTTGAAATCTGGTTTTATCAGTTTTTAGTTTACAGGGATTAATCTCAACCGATTAGCATCAGTGTTACATACTGTACCAAAACCTCACTGTGCAAGCCTACTAGCAATCCAACTTTTGAATATAAAAGGGGCAGTGAAACTACAAATTACATTTTAAAAGCAATGATATTTGGAACCAATATTTGTACGGAATGGCTGCAAAAGAGCAGCAATAAGTAATACATACAGAAAATTTTTTCTCCTTTCACAAGCTGGTCAAGATAAGCTCTATTAAAATAAGGTGTTTTTCCACCAAAGAAGGGAAAAATGAAAGTAATCCAGAGAGACCAGAAGCACAATAATTTTAGCACTCCTGGGTTTAACACACTCTATAGTAACCAGGCAGCAGTAGGCAAATAACTGTGACGTCAGAGAGATTTGAGCATTTTTTCCAGAGTACAGTCACAGGAGTTGCTGTTGAAATGAACTGGAGAAAACCTGCTGACAGCAAAGTGCTACGGGTGGCGCATATGGAGGGCAGTGAAAGGACATGTGTTTAGATGACATTCCTAATCAGGATCTTAATAGTAACCCACAACCCCAAGTTCCACTGTCTTCCTGGGGTTACAGAAGAAATCTGTTCTAAAAGGAAAGACATGGCATTTTTAAAGCAATAGAACAGCGTACTATCTAATGTAGAGGTAAGATCATTTACTGGTCTAACTACTCTGAAAGTGATAGAAGGGACATTTTATTGTCCCCTCAGTAATTGGGCATCACAAGACAGTCCAGTACCCTGAGAATCATTGAACTAAATCAACTTAGTCAGAACTAAGCCATGGTTTGTGATGATGGGAATAATGCTGTAATGAAAGCCATTATTCATCTCTTTTAGGAGGATTCAAGCCTGAAAATTTTGGATATTCCACTTCTAAGATGACATTAGTAAATTCAGCCATGAAGTGACACCTGGGCAACAAATGGAGCTGGAAACAGCTCCCTAAACAGAATTCTTAAACTAACACTGGATTATTTTGATATGCACTTATCCTTTTCCCTTTCCTCTCTAAGCTCTTATTTCATACAGCCATTCTCATTCATTACAAACATTTTTTACCACATAAACCTATTTGTTGCTTCTGGGTATAGTTGATGTTTCTAATTTGCAAAAAAAAAAAAATCTTTAAAAGAGATTAGAATGTTCTAGATCCTGTACTCTGCAGGATCTACAGAGATACTTAAGTTTCAAACTCCATCAGTGGTAGGATGAGATTCAAGGGCAACCTATCCTTTCCTTCAAGGACAGTCATATGTAGCATATTACTGTAATATAAAAGGCCCTGAATGTGCTCTGCACAATCCACATGAAAATTTGTCAGACTTTTTCCCTTGGAAACAACTAGAAAATAAATAGTATTTAGTGCTTCTTGGCTGGCACAAAAAGCCTGTTTAAAAGCAAGGGAAGACAACAGTGCCTGTTCTGAAGTTAATATTGTTTTATAAATTGTCAAAAGTGACAGGGGAGTTGGCAGATCAGTTAAGTCTCTGAAAATCTACAATGACTTTTTGCACTTGAGCTGGCTTGTGCAACACAGAGTGATTTGTGAGCCCGTGAATAGGGCCTCACTCCTATAGTGGTAGTTGAGGCAAGGATGTCGAAACCAAGCAGCAAATAGAGTGAGTGTGAAAAGGAAGGGTGAACAATCAAATTATTTTTGCCTGCGTGTGCTCTGAATCTTCAAGTCCCATTCAGTCTAGGTTTAGTTGCTAAGAGGCAGCCTTCAAGGACTTTATTATTTTTAAACTTCTTTTGCTTTCCAACTTGACCTTTCTCTCTGTCTCATTTTCCTACCTCCGCAGCTCTTTAGACCTTCCTCTCTCAGGGAAGGCATATGGACATACAGCAAGTCAGATTTTCAAGAGATGTGTGTATCCATCCAAAAGGTTCTCTCTTAAACCAATTCAGGATTCTCCTTTATACAGTTGCTCTGCTTCCCCAGGGATCTCAAGCAAGTCTGCCATTACCTCTTTGCTTGAAAGGTATCACCTTGGCTAACCTTGAGCTCTGATGCATTATTAACCCTTTGGAGTTGATGGGCTAGAAAACAGTCCAAGCCTTTTTCTGTCCCCAATTCCCAAGGATTCTGGTAGCCATTTTAGAGCAGCAAAAGGAAATACCAGGCCCCTTCACTGGTATGTCCTTCTCCCTGTGTGGTGTCCTTCCTGAGCAAAGCAAAGGCAGCTGCAGTGGCTACTATGCTGACAAGGAGTGTTGTGGGAGATGGGGGAGCAGGGTGCTCCCTCTCTGCTGGCACCTACCCACTCTGCCCTGCCTGCAGTCACGGTGCCTTCGTGTCTATCAGTGCCCTTCAGTGTGACCTTTTTGATGGGGGGGGGGGGGGGGGCGAGGCAAGAGAAAATGAAAAGAAACAGCAGGCTGCTCTTTTAATGCAGAGGCAACAGGCTGCAGCACAGAGATGAAAGTCCACTCTGCAAGGTGACAAAGCAGCCAGCCTTCCCCAGTTGGAAGGATACTGAATGTCACTTCTGATCACCCTGCCCAGCCCACCTGGGAATGTTGGCCTCACATCTGATGGACTTCCCTCCCATCCACCCCCATTGGGGAAATCAGAGAGGCAATCAGAGCTCCAGGTTTCTCCCAGGAAAGTCTGCCATAGCAACACCACGAAGCTAATTCCACAAAAAGAAATCAACCTGATCCTTTTTACATGCACAATGCGCAAGCAGCCAATGATGGCAGTGTTCACACAATAGTTTGTCTTCATATGTTAAGCTCAGTTAGCGTTTAGCCTTGGTTGGGCTGGGAGTCGGGGCGGGGGGGGGGGGGAAGTTGGCATGTTCCATGAACTCACACATCTCAGGTTTAAAAATAACCCCCAACCCTCCTTGGTTTGTCATAGTTCCTGAAAGGTTCTGCCATCCCGGAAAGTCTCCCTGGGGGCACAAGACCATTGCTCATCTCCCCCCACCTCCCATACAAAGCCTCCTGGGTTCCCCCACCCCACCCCGAAAGCTGGGAAGTAGGAGGTCTGGTGTGTATTTTTAAACCGGACAGGCACGGGAGATGGGAGGGAAGCGAGCCAGCCACCCCGAGCGTGAAAAACGACCCGCAAGATTGACAACCACGTCGACGGCATCCCTGCCTTGCCCTGCCCTGCCGGCTTGGGAAGGAAAGACGGGTCCCGCGAGTCAGGGGCTCAGACCGACGATCCACAGGGTCACGCGAGACGGCGGGCTTTTCCCTCCCACGCCATCAATTGAGCCCCCGCGCCGCCGGCACACACTGCGCGCCTGTGTCTTCGCGGAGCGCAAAGCAGCAAATCGCGGCGGAGCAGGATACTCACACCAACTGCCGCCGGTCCTCCCTAAAAATTCCTTCTTCTCCGAGTTCCAGATGAATTTCTTCCAGTTGCCATCCCCGTCCTTGGCTTTCCCGCGAGCCATGAATCAGGAGCTTCCTGCGCTTGCTTGTGCAGGGTGTGTGTGTGTGTGTGTGTGTGTGTGTGTGTGTGTGTGTGTGTGTG
>BLBF01000006.1:33851415-33866610 GCA_015471245.1 Laticauda colubrina
GTGTGTGTGTGTGTGTGTGTGTGTGTGTGTGTGTGTGTGTGTGTGTGTGGTTGCAAGACGCCCTTGGCCTCCGAGATCGCTCGGCGCTCGCCACGAATCCAGGCTACAGATGTTGGCAGCTGCTTGAACTGGAGGCAAAAGCGTGAAAGAGGTCTTTGTGTGCCGGCTTTAGCTTCCCACCTGCCGAACCTCTGAATAAATCCTTGTCAGGAGAGAGAAAGAGAGATGTTATGTGTGTGTGCTTGTAGCTCCAGGGATCCCTTCGACGGGCGGACGCTGTTTCCCCAAAGCGGGAAGGCAAGGAAAGCGGGTGGCGAGGAGGCAGCAGAGAGGAAAAGGGAGCAAGCGAGCGTGTCCGTGTGAGAAGAAGCCAAGGAGGGTGGGGGGGGTGGGGGGAGAAAGAAACGGGGCTCTGCCCAGGGACAGAAATTAGCTCTGTGCCCTCCCACTCATGCTGGATATATTGTCCACGTCCCGAGGCGAGCTCCGCCTGTCAAATGCCGGTAGCCAATTAGAACTGCAGCCAGGCGGGCGAGGGAGCGAAGCTTGGGAGGCGAGGGGAAAGGAGGGGAAGATAAGCAGGGTACGGGGCGCGGGAGACTGAGGGGGCCGGGTGGTTGGAGGGGCAGATTCTCTGCGGCAGATTCTCTCTCTCGCTCTCTCTCTCTCTCTCGCTCTCTCCCTCCATCTCCTCCTCTTCCCCTTTTCTGCCGGCCTTTCTTCTTGCCGCCTCGGCACCTGCTTCGAGCCACACTGTTGCGCGCAGGCAAAGAAGGCGAAAGAGACGAGAAAATGCCCCTGTGATTCCTTCTTAGGTCAGAGGGGGAGGCAGCGGGAGTCCTGCGCATCAAGGGGGTGGGGGGTGGGTGGGTGGGTGGGGGGGAGTGGAGGACAGAGCCCGGGAACCGAAGCGAGTTTTGATCTCTCCAGATGAACAGCTCGAAACGGGAACTGGGCGGCCCCGGAGGGGAGGGGAGGGGAGGGGAGGGGAGGCCAAAGGTGGCCGCTTCGGTCAGGCGGCGGGACTGAGGGAGACCAGAAAGGACGCTCTCATTGACGCGCCGCTTGGCTGAGGAACGGAACGGTCTGCCCAGAGAGAGGCCGGTGCGCTCGACGCACCTGGGCGCAGGCCGGACAAAACAGCTTGAAGGAGAAAAACGGGGGGAGGGGAGGGGAGGGAGGGAGGGAGGAGGGGGGGGGGAGGGAAAAGTGCTCCCTCCCTCCCTCCCTCCGCTCCACAGGAACCGCAAGGAGAACCAGGAAACGCGCTCGGCGAAACCTGTCCGTTTGTTTGCATCCGCGAGGTTTCCTGGGTGTAGCGTCCGGGCTGACATTCGCCAACGACAAAAGGGCATTTGACCAACCTCGTGGTGCGAAGAGAGATTGGTACGCGCGCCTGGCATTATCAGAGGCCGTTTAGCAGTTCAGCTGTGCCCGCAATTGAATCTTCCGTGCCCAGATCGTTTTGTCTTTTTATTTATGTATTTAGTTGTTTATTTATTTTTTAAGACAAAACGAAGCGAATTGATCTTCAAGTCCTGAGCCAAAATCCATCCTTTTCAAACATACCTTGTGGCCCGGACTTTCCTCCCATTCTTGTCCTCCCCCCTTCCGAAGGTGGTGGTGCAGCTGTTCTGCTCGCTTGCCTGCCTTCCCTGCAACGTCATCCCTGCAGCTTTCTGTCCTGGGAATGCCCTTCCCTGGGTCAACTTGCTGCTACTGCTGCTGCTTGGAGCTACTGTCACCTCTGTTTGCTGCAGAGAGGTCTTTCTCCAGCAGTTATGGAAGTGAAGCCTGGCTTTATATACAAGGGGCAGGGAGCTAATGCAAGCCCACTTCTGGGTTATGGATGCACAGCAGGTTCTTGGAGGTGTGCCTTTGATCGTAGAACCAAAGTCCTGACTTGGGAGGAGAACAAACTCCCAAATCAGGAGGGGATCTTGGTGGGAGGGAAAGATCACTATGGTATTACCTTAGTGAAGGGCAACAGATGTGGCCAAGCAGAGGAAAGGATGTTGCTAAAGACGAGGAGAATAGCATGCTTTCTTTGTGCACATTCTTTTTTATATTTGTTATTTGCCCTTTTCACACAAACCCCAGCAGAATGCCCGAAACTGAGCAAAGGATATGGTGCTAGTTTACAGTGGACACACTTCTTACAACTGTTTTTCTAGCTGGAATTCTTCTGCCATAGTTTTTGTGCTCCTGGTAACATTCTGCTTTCCTGACACACAGAGAGGAGAGCAGAACAATGCACATTCTAACTATGCCAGCATAACCTTTCACTGTGTTTGCATTGGAACACCTCTAACATTTCAAGGCAAGTGACTGAAAGTGTGGAAAAAATATGGCAACCTGAGATATCTGCAGGAAGTTGGAGAAAGTGAATGAAACCATAGAAATTATAGCGTGATGAGAAGGAAAGAGCTGGATTGGCAGGGTATAAATTGAGAAAGAGCTTAGGAGGAAGAAATTTAGAAGGAAAAGGTAATTCTTCCTTATTTGACCTTGAACAATGTAATAGGCCTTTGTATCAAGGTATTTATAGTGGTTTATAAAATGACAATGAAAAAAGGCTGCTCCTAAACTGTTCATCTTTACTAATTCTAATAAAAGCATACCCTGCAGTTGCTTTCCCACTGCAGAACAACAAGAATTCTTCATTTCTGTGCTATTTATCCAATCACCTTGGATCCGAATTTCCATTTTATTGCAGTGAAAATAGTTCTGCTAAGTAAATGATGGACTTATCAGGAGCAGGAATTGTAATGATCATTCTTCATGTGCTATCATGACTAACTTCAAGAGGAGCATGTTTTCCCTCTGTTCAGACTAAAAACAATGCATGTAGCTACAAACGTTCATGAGGGTTATTTTTTGAATTAGCCAATTCAGAACATTGATGGAAAAAAAAACCTGGTCAGAGAGGGTAAAATAACATTTGCCTCACATCACAGTGAACATTTTTGTCCCAAGCAGCCTGCCAGCTTTTGAGCAGAACTGAAAGCAATGAACAAATGTAGCACTATTTCTGCTCGCTTGTAAGACCCTATATATAATAAGTGGCTGGAACAAACCCCATGAGCTTTTCAGCAAGTTGTATTCCTTCATGAAGCATCTTGGGAACCATGTATAAGCAACCCACTGTACTGCTAGCCTGCCAACTCATTAATTTTATTACAGAGTTCAGAGTATGGATTCTCTATGGATTTCTGGCTTTAGGCCAGTGATTCTGGTGATCAGAAATAAAACTGAAAATTAGAGAATAGATTCACACAACCTGCTAGGTTGGTTAATTTGTGGTTGTGAATGAGAATTTAGCCAGTGGTGTCATGTGCTGTGTAAATTTGATAAATTTGATGAATCCAATTTGATTAATTCATAAATATTCAATCATGGAATGGGAAGCAAGGTGTTTTTGTGGCGGTTCTCCACCTGTGATGATCTGTAGTCTCTCAAAATAACCCAAAACCCAAAACATACATTAAAGTCCGGTAAGGCCTTCAACTTAACTTCACTGTTTTATTAGGCACAGTTTAAAATCACAAAAGGAAATAATGAGGCAAAAAGAAAACCGCATTGATAAGAGTTCTGAAGCAAGCTAAGATAATAATAAACTCCAGGAAAATAACCGAGGAGAGTCCATGGGAAGAACACCAGCAAAGATAAACCTCTTTCAAAGTAAACACCAAACTTTGACTCCAGCAATTCCGGCTACACAGTTACAAACTTATATACATAGCTCCCAGCTGCAAGCCACAAGGCGGATCATGGTAATCTCCTGAGTAGACCTCGCTTTTCCCTGATCCTATCCTCCCTGCATGACCTAGGATGGATAGGGGATGGGCCTGGATCCTCTGATTGCTCAGCTGGCCTCTGCTTTTCCCCAGCCTCCTCCACCACCTCTGGAGCCACACTCCCACTTCCTGTTGGCTGTTCCTTCTCTTCCTCAGAGTCAGTCTCCACCAGGGGTATGACACTATTCCCCCCCCCCCACATGGTCCCCTCCCCCAGGATCAGGCAGATGAGGACATTGAGGAAGCCGAGCATGAAAGTCCTAGACCAAACGAGCATGAATATCAGTGGTATCGACCCAGGTGAAGTCCTCTGGTCCATAACCTTTGCATGACACCAAATACTGAAATCGCCCTCGCAACTGGTGTGAATCTCGGATACTATCCGCTTCGTACTCCTCCTCTCCCAGAGGGGCTACTGGGGCTGGCTGTGATGGAGTTGGTCTATGCGGACTGTCGGCCGAGGCAGGGACTAACAGGGAATGATGAAAAACAGGAATGATGAAAAACTCATGGTCCGCCGCAGAGAGATGATAAGCCACAGGATTAATCACTTCCTCAACAAGAAAAGGTCCCAAGTAATGGTGATCAAGCTTTTTCAATGATCGTGTCATTGGTAAGTATCAAGTAGAGAGCCAAACCCGATCGCCTACCACTAAAGGCGGAACATTGTGATGATGTTGGTCTGCAAACTGTTTATAGTCTTCCTTGGCTCTCTCTAGTTGATCGCAGACCATGTGGTGCACGGCTTTTAACTCCTGCAAGAACATATCCACTGCTGGAACTGGGGAATCAGATGCGGCTAAAGGAAAAAGTTATGGATGAAACCCATAGTTAGCAAAGAAAGGGGGCACATGGGTGGATACATGTTGAGCATTGTTATAAGCGAATTCTGCCACCGGCTGCACTTCCACCCAATTGTCTTGTTGAGTATTGCTGAAACAGTGGAGGTACTGCTCCAAAATAGCATTCGCTCTCTCTGTCCCCCCATCAGTTTTGGGGTGATGAGCAGACGACAGACACGCCTGAACCTGCAGTTTCGCGAGTAGGACCTGCCAGAAATGTGCCGTAAATTGTACCCCCTGATCCGATACCATGCGGTCTGGTAACCCATGCAACTGGAAAACATAGGAGATAAACAATGGAGCTGTTATCTTGGCCGATGGAAGACCCGCACACAGAAGAAAGTGGGCCATTTTAGTCAACATATCCACCACCACCAAAATGGTTGTGGCACCATTCGATGTTGGTAACTCAACGATGAAATCCAATGAAACTGCCCCCCACGGTCGTTCTGGCATGGGCAAGGGCTGCAAGAGACCAGGGGGTGCACCAGGAGCATATTTGGCTTGGTGACAGATCCCACAGAACACCACATATTCTGACACATCATGTTTAAGTCTTGGCCACCAAAATGTCCTAGAGATGAGGTGCAGTGTTTTGAACACCCCAAAGTGTCCTGCTGCTGGACTATCATGATATTGACATAGGATAAGGCTGCAAAGAGGACCCCCAGGCACATAAATGCAATCATGGAACTGCAACAGGTCCCCAATGTACTCCCAAAGAGTCTCTTGTCTCCCATTCTCATCCAATTCTCGATGTTGAGCTGCCACAAATGGGTCCTGCCACTGCACTTCCTGAATCCTTACTCGGAGGTCCACAGGTTCCTCGGTGGCCACAAACCACTCCAACAGAATCACTGTCCAGGGCAAGATTTTATCCTCCCTTCGGGTATACTCAGGCTTCCGAGATAGGGTGTTGGCACGTTGATTTCCTCCACTCGGAATATAGGTTACCCAGAAATCAAATTGAGCAAAGAATAAGGACCATCTCATCTGACTCTGGTTCAATGTCCAAGCTGTATGTAGATGTTCCAAATTGCGATGATCCGTCCGAACTTCGATTTGGTGAGGAGCCCCCTCCAGGTAGTGCCACCATGTCTCAAAAGCGACCTTAACCGCCAATAGATCCTTGTCCCAAATTGTATAGTTGCACTCTGGAGCCAACAACTTCCAGGAATAATAAGTGCACAGGAACAAGGTGCCTGCAGGAGCATAGGCCTGGAGGAGCACCACACCAACAGCCACATCAGAAGCATCTGTTTCGATCACAAATGGCTGGCCTGGATCAAGGTGTTTGAGGATAGGCTTAGAAGCAAAGGCGACTTTCAATGCCTCGAAAGCTGCCTGCTCCTCAGCACCCCAATGGAACTTTTCCCCTTTCTTGAGCAGATTAGAAAGGGGAGCAGTCAAAGCAACAAAGCAGGGAATAAATGTGCAGTAGTAGTTCGCAAACCCCAACAGTCGTCCTTAACCCGCTGTGGAGGTTCCCACGCCTGCAATGATTGTATCTTTTCCAGGTCCATTTCCACCCCAGCAGATGAAATATGATGTCCCAAGAAGTCAATCTTGGTTTGTGCAAACTGACACTTCTCACGTTTAGCAAACAGGTGGTTATCATGCGAACATTGCAAAACTAGCTGCACATGTTGCCAGTGTTCCTGCAGGGAGTCTGAGTAAATTAAAATGTCATCGAAATAAATGACCATGTATTTATCCAACAAATCATGGAAAACATTGTGCATGAAATGCATGAACACAGCTGGGGCATTGGTTAATCCAAAAGGCATCACGGTATACTCAAAATGCCAGTACCCTGTGCGGAAAGCCATTTTCCACTCATTCCCTGCACAAATGCGAACCAGATTGTAGGCCCCATGCAAGTCCAACTTCGTAAAGATCTTAGCTTGATGAAGCCGCTCAATCAGTTCAGGGATGAGGTGAAGCGGGTACCGATTCCTCACTGCGATTGCATTCAACTTGTGGCAATCACAATACAAACGTAGCTCTCCCATTTTCTTTTTTTTACAAAAAGCACCGGTGCAGCCAATGGGGAGGTAGAAGGCTAGATAAACCCTTTCCGGTGGTTCTTGTCAATAAAATCCCACAATGCAGCCAATTCCGGTTGCGACAGGGAATATATCCCATCCACTGGCAATTTTGCATCGGGCAAAATTCGATTGGACAGTCATACGCCAAGTCGATTGGACAGTCATACGCCCGATGCGGAGGCAACTGATCTGCCTCCTTTTCCCCAAACACATCAGCAAAGTCCACCAGGTAGTCTATCTGCAGGTAGATCCAGGTCCACAGGAGAAGCCACACTCCCTGCACAGGAGCGCAAGCAATGGTTGGTGCACTTCCTCTCAAGGAACTGCACAGCTCTAGACAACCAGACAATCTGTGGATCATGGGCCTGTAACCACTTCAAACCTAGCACCACTGGAAAATGAGGCACTGCGGTAATATAGAACACGATTTCCTCTACATGCTGCCCAATATGTATGCAACCACATGCGTATTGGTTGTAGCAACCACAGGTCCAAATCGAAGGGGCTAACCATCAATCATCTCTACCATTACTTGTGGGGACACCTGTTGCTAAGGAATGAACCACTGCTCTACAAAATGATCATCCATGAAATTGGCTGTGACCCCTGAGTTGACCAAGGCTTGGATCTCCACTGCTCCCACACCAGGCATGAACACTGCTGTCAGCACAAGATGTTTCACCAATAACAATTGTGGTGGAAATGTCAAAGGTGGTGAGGATGGCAAGGTTAGTGAAGATGGCGGGCCAAAGGACTTTACACCCCGACCTACAGACCCCCGTAGGACAAGTGATGCTCATTTCCTGCCACCGCAGGCATCACTGCTGTGGATGTCTTAACAGGACACTTGGCCACAAAATGGCCTCGATTACCACAATAGAGGCATAAACCATCACAATGACATCTATCCTTTTCTACTTGAGTCAAGCGAAGGCAATCAGCCCCCAACTGCATGGGTTGGAGTGAAAATGTGATGACCCGTAGTCTCTCAAAATAACCCAAAACCCAAAACATACATTAAAGTCCGGTAAGGCCTTTAACTTACCTTCACTGTTTTATTAGGCGCAGTTTAAAATCACAAAAGTAAATAATGAGACAAAAAGAAAACCACATTGACGAGAGTTCTGAAGCAAGCTAAGATAATAATAAACTCCAGGAAAATAACCGAGGAGAGTCCATGGGAAGAACACCAGCAAAGATAAACCTCTTTCAAAGTAAACACTAAACTTTGACTCCAGCAATTCCAACTACGTAGTTACAAACTTATATACATAGCTCCCAGCTGCAAGCCATGAGGAGGATCATGGTAATCTCCTTAGTAGACCTCGCTTTTCCCTGATCCTATCCTCCCTGCATGACCTAGGATGGATAGGGGATGGGCCTGGATCCTCCTCTGATTGCTCAGCCGGCCTCTGCCTTTCCCCAGCCTCCTCCACCACCTCTGTAGCCACAGTCCCACTCCCTGTTGGCTGTTCCTCCTCTTCCTCAGAGTCAGTCTCCACTAGGGGCATGACACATCCATTCCCTGTAGCCAGATTGAGTCAGTTTTCATGGAATGGGAGCAGGGCTAGGGTACCATTTGGAGAGTATCTACTCACAGCTACTACTCAAAGAGCAGGTGACAGTTGCCTCAAGGAAGGTCTTAGCAGAAATTCCTCTGCTAATTCCATCCTTTCTCTGTACTGGGAAAGTTTTAGGACAGTCATGCAGGCTTTGATCAGTGCACATTTGCACTATTGCAGTGCATATGACATAGAGTTGCTCACAAGCTACAGCATGTCCAGAATACATCATCACAGGCAATTATGAGCATACTATGGTATACCTATGTAATGTTATTGCTTCATGAGCTACACTGGTTGTCACTTATAAAAAGGACTTATGTTAAGTCTTTCCTGACATAGGGCCTAATTATTTGAAGGACACACTGTCAACCTTCAGTAGTTTCTGCACATCCAATAGAGATGACATGCCTTATATTCCATTAGTTAGAGAATGTCACCTAATGGGATCCAAAAAGTTTTTCTTTTGTTGCAGCACTTGCTCCAAATATGGTTTCTTCCCAGAAATCTACATGGTGCTCACCATGATCTTATTTAAATGACCTCTTAAAGCCTGGCTCTTCTTCCAGGTCTGGTGGTGAAAGTCTTTATGTTTGGTTTGATAGTGCTGGCATTCTTGTATACTATTCAGAATCAAGACTGAGTTGGCTGGTTTAAAAATTAAACAAATATAGACATATTGACATTTATATCACAAACAAAACTAAAAATACGGTCTGTTTTTCTAGTATTCGTGCATTGTACATGACAGCTAAGCATCATGAAATCTAATTGTAAAGTATAACGTGGTTTCAAAACAAAAAAAATATCATGGCAGTAATAAGCATATCCCCTCAGCAGATAAAATACAAGGCATGGAAAACATACATATAGTAAATCAAATGCTCAGAAAAATAAGTTTGTTCTCATATGCTGAAGTGCTATCAAAACAGATGCCAAATTTAACTTGGAGCTAAGGATTTATAATTTAAATATGTGGTCGTTGAGAAGTCCTTTCTTTTCTTCCAACTTTTATGGTAAAATAGGATATATAGTCATGTGAAAAAGTAAATACACCCACTTTGAGTTCTATGATTTTACACATCAGGATATAGAAAAATCATCTGTACTTAGAAGTTCTTAAAAGTAGATAAATACAACCACATATTAACAACACGACATATTACACCCTATCCTCATTTATTTTACAAAAAGAAATCTAAACTGGAGAATCCATGTGTGAAAAACTAAGTATACCCGATGATTCAATAGCTTGTAGAATCACCTTTAGTAGCAATAACTTGAAGTAATCATTTTCTGTATGATGTTTTCAGTCTCTCACATCGTTGTTGAGGAATTTGGCTCACAAGGACCAGAGGGCAGGACAAATAGCAATGGTTGGAAACTAATCAAAGGGATAAGCAATATGGAATTAAGGAGAAACTTCCTAACAGTGAGGACAATTAACCAGTGGAACAGCTTGCATCCAGAAATCATAGGCACTCCATCACTGGATGTTTTTAAGAAAAGTCTAAACAATCACTTATCTAAATTGGTATAGGTTCTCCTGCTTGAGCACAGGGCTGGACTAGAAGATCTCCAAGGTTATTCTATTCTTTACAACCTTGTTTCCATTCATTTGTGGGTATTTCTTTATGCACAGCTCTCTTGAAGTCCCGCCACAGCATTTCAGTTGGGTTGAAGTCTGGACTTTGACTGGGCCATTGCAACATCTTGATTTTCTTTTTCAGCCATTCTGTTGTAGTTTTGCTGGTGTGCTGGCCATCATTGTCCTGTTGCATGACCTAATGTTGGCCAAGCTTTAGCTGTCATACAGATGCCTTCACATTTGACTCTACAATACTTTGGTAAATAGTTCATGGTCGATTCAATGACTGCAAGGTACCCAGGTTCTGTGGCTGTAAAACAAGCCCAAATTATCAGCCATCACCACAGTTGATATGAGATGTTTGTGCTGTTGACATACTCTGTTTGGTTTTCACTAAATGTGGCACAGTGCCACATATCTCCACTTTGATCCAAAGTACAATGTTCCAAAAGTCATGTGATTTGTTCAGATGCAACTTTGCAAATCTAAGCTATGCTGCCATATTTCTTTAGAGAGAAGAGACTTTTTCCTGGAAATCCTTTCAAAAAGCCCCATAGTGTTCGGTCTTTCTTTAACTGTATTATCATGAACTTTAACATTTAACAAGCTAACTGAGGACTGTAGAATCTGAGGTGCAATTATTGGATTTTTTGCAATTTTTCTGAGCATTGCACGGTCTGACTTTGGGGTGAATTTGCTAGGGTTCCTGGAAAGATTAGAACAGTCTTGAATGATTCCACTTGCAAATAATTTTCCTCACTGTAGAATGATGGACTTTAAATTGTTTGAAAATGGCCTTATAACCCTTCCCATATTGATGGCCAGCAACAATTGCTTCTCTAAGATCATTGCTGAATGAAGACTTTAACCTTTGGCATTGTGTTAACACACACCTCAATGCTGAAGACCAGTAAACTCCTAAAACTTTGGCTTTTATAGATAGTCACACTTGCTGATGATCAATTGATCAAGGTCACTTTATTAGCAGCATCTGGATACTACTTAGCCTCTTCATACCTCTAGAAGCAGTCAGGGTATATACTTAGTTTTTCATCTTTCTGTAAAAAAAATGATGATATGGTGTAATATTTATTGTTCATCTGAGGTTGTATTTACCTACTTTTAAAAATTGCTAAGAACCAGATGATTTTTACTATGTCCTGATACGTAAAACCATAGAATTCAAAGAGAGTGTACTTACTTTTTCACAAAATTAACAAAATTAATCCTGCTAACTAATACTTCTTGTTGAAAATTGATAGCTGGCCAGTTTCTTTAAAAGTAGAAAGGCAAACTTCGATGGATTAAGTTTTTCAACTAAAGAACAATAAAAATAAGCGGAAATTGAAACATGCCCTGCTAATCCTTCTATACTGAACAAAAGCTACAGCAAGTAGAACTCCATGCTATAATAGGATTTTTTTTCTTTTTTTGTGTGCCCTTAAAATACACTCTAGGGAGCTTGGGAATCTCCCACAAAGCAGCTTTTTGAATATACGGGTACTTGTTAAAGATCTGTATTTCTGGACTTTGAAAGACCCAAAACATTTTATTTTTATTTTATTTTCCTATGGCTGGTTGGAAAGGACACTAGCATATATCATCAGGAGTTTTTAGGTGGCTTGGGTTGCCTTCCAGATGTTATGTAAGTATTTTATGCTCAGGCTAACAATCAATTTGCCTGGTCCTTTAAAAAGACGCATTGCATTCTTATTAAGTTGCATCAAACAACTGGTTATAATATTTGGGTGAGCAGGCAAAAGAACTGCAGTTTTGAACTCACACTGAAAACAATAAAGCTTTTCCATATGTATATATAAGAAAAGACATTATCTACAATACTGAAATTCCTGTGATCTGTCACCTCATAGAGTCTGGGACCAGAATGATCTTAGATGTGGTTCTGATCAAAGGAAGACCAGTAGTTGGTAAAAAAAAGTTTCCAATGCCTTCTTCACTCATTCTGTCTCTACTGTTGGAATTCCACTCATTATCTGGCAACTATATTACAATTTGGTAAGAATTCTTGCATTTAAAGAGAGATCTATTGATTGGTTTTTCTCATTCAAGATGGAAACAGCATGAAAGTAACTAACTGGAAATAATGGTAGCGCTGAACCTTATTTTCACAGAGACAATACTCCAGAATAGAGTAATTAAGTAGTATAGTGGGGTATTGTTGATTGTATGCACATTCCTAAGGATAGTTATTTTCCAGTTCAGCCCAAGAAAAATATGTCACTGGAGTTGAAGAATTGAGAACCTGCAATGGAATAATACAGCCATATCCCACTTCCTAGTTTTACTTCTCCAATGTCAAACAATATCAGAATATTTATTCATATTTTACTTTGCTTTTCCATCCATAAGGAATCTACAAGTTCATCTACCAATAACACTTTTTTTTTTTAAAAAAGAACATCCTCACAAGATATTATAACTGAAAGAAAATATAATTCCATTCTTCAAAAACCTGAAATCTTTTTGTATTAGAAGAGATCACTTATTTGTCCTCTGGTCTCCAGAGAACAGGAATCCATCCAATAGGCCAATAGGCCTGGTGAATATAACACAAATGTTGGAAGAAATTTGATAATGATGGTGCCATTATCTAATGGTGCAGTGGGATCTCTTTTAGTTGAGATCCAAGCAAAAGCTTGCTATTTCTTGGGAATGCTCCAGCACTGTATTTTCTCTGTGGACAGGACAGGAAATAGAATTAGCACAAGGTCATCTCCAACTCTATGATTTTCTGGTTCTGTGACTCTTTTCCACACATCTTCAAATGTGCATTGAAGCCACATATTTCCAATATGTCACCTGCACTGTCACCAGACAGGTTGAAACTAACTTTCAATCACTTTACTTTCTAACAAAGTTAAAAGGCTAAAAACAGGCAGGGGATACAAACAAGATAACCAATTTTATTTCCAGCTGGCTGTTAAAAGAGAGTTCAAATATGGTTTTGAAACAATGTTTTTTTTCCTGAACGGTTGCAACTTTGAGAGTGCCCCCATTCCATACGTACCTTAAAGTTTCACTATAATTGAGTGCGTTCCAGCTAATTTCATAGACATATTTACATAGCTTTTTTTTGCAACAATATATAAATATTATTATTACTTTCTGGAATTTTTTTTAAATTTCCCAGTCTAGTTTGAAGTTCTGGGATTTCCTGGTGGTCTCCCATCTTATGACAAAACAAGCCTAGTCCTATTTAGCTTCTGAAACCCAAAAAGATCAGCATGATATTGCCACACAAAATACAACCAACAACAACAGGAGCAGCCGCACTGAAAGATAGAAACAATTGCAAGCACCTTCCTCCAATTTCCAGTGCATGTTGTATGTGTATTTTTTTTAATCATTTAAATAAGACTAACGTAGCTATTATACAGAGAAAGAGAGAGCATCCTGTTGTGATTATGCTGTTCCTGCTTTTCTGTTAAAAAGCTTTTACTTGCTGTGATACTGAAGACATCATTTCTGTAACTAGGCATTTTTCACATTACTGTAGTTCCAAACCTGGTTACTGGTTGCTATGTTGATGCTCTGTACTTGGAGTGAAGCAGGAAGAGAGCAATGCTTTCCCCAGGTCCAGAAGATTATGAACATTTTTAACATCCTCCTTTAAAAGAGGAAAATCAAACTAACTTTTTTCTTTTTTGAGACATTATGAAATTGGTTAGAAATTCACTACAAGGATTCATATTGGTTCACTTTATGAGATTATCTGTATTTCTTCCCTGCATCCAGGAGGTTATGTCTGTGATAATCAGAACAAAAGGAGTAAAAGAGAAGAGGAATATAAGCTGGGTGAGAATGTCAAATGTGAAACAAATTACACAAAACAGGCAGAGAACGACTTCTGTGCTTCTTTCTAACCCTAAATTATAGGTCTTAGCTGAGTCATGTGACAGGGGCAGGAAGTGGCTTATAATGAAGAAGTTGGCAGCAATCTAAACTATATTTCACTGTGTTTCACAGGGGAAAAGGATTAGGGATTTTTTCTTTGCTGACCCCCAACTTGATCAGGCTCATTTATTTTACTTGCTCTTACTTTTTTGCAAGTTACTTTATGTACACCAAATTTGGTCCTGTTCAGTGTCCAAAGAATTTTCCTTCTGACAAGCAGCCAGCCAGAAAAACAGACAGCTAGGCAGGGTCCCAAACAGGAGTTGAGTCCAACTGGTGTAACTACCGTTTTGGTGATTTTATGTTTTTGCTGCGCGTACGTGTATAACGTTGTCAGCTTGCTGCCTGGACAGCTGAGCAGCGCTGTGCATGGATGCGCAGTGTTTGGAAAAGCACTTTTTTTTCCTGTTTTTTCAACTGTAGCTGTGTCGTGCAAAGCAGCTGAGGTTGAAAAAGCAGGAAATAAGGGTCAGTTAAGAGCCCGGGTGGGCAGGTGGGCCAAAACAGTAGCAGACCTAGAACTGGTTCTGTGTCTGATGCTCTTCAGAGCTACGAGTTCTACAGAGCTGGACAGAACTGGTAAAATCTCACCCCTGGTCC
The DNA here is from genome assembly GCA_015471245.1 of Laticauda colubrina. Lineage (NCBI taxonomy): Eukaryota > Metazoa > Chordata > Lepidosauria > Squamata > Elapidae > Laticauda > Laticauda colubrina. The sequence continues at coordinate 33,865,768 of BLBF01000006.1, forward strand.
CAGACCTCTCACAAAATTTCTTTTCAGGATTTTACTGAGTAGAAAAAATTAAAAGTAGGTTTATAGGGCAGGTCCTTCACACAAGGACAATTGCAAAGAGCAACAATCTGAATAATAGCTTTTCCACTGGAGAAATGAATTGAAAATGCACGACAACTCTCTCCCTCTCTCATACACAAACATGCATGCACAAGCATATGCTCAGACTAGATCAAGTTTGAGTCTTGTATTTTTATTTTATTTATTTATGAAACCAATGAACAATGAAACCTAGCATGAATACAGGTAGTCTTTGACTTACAATGGGTTACAGACCCCTCACATCCCGGACATAAACTGTTTCAACTCCTTCCCTCAAAATGACACTGTAGAGTAGTGCACATCAGAACAATTAGACATAAGAACAGTTTTCCCCCGAAAGCCATCACTCTGCTAAAGAAATAATTCCCTCAACGCTGTTCAACTATTAGAAAGTCTGCACTACTATTACTATTAATCTTCTCATCACTCCTTATCACCCATCTCCTCCCACTTGTGATTGTATGACTGTAACTATGTCACTTGTATCCTTACGGTTTATATTGACTGTTTCCTAGTATGATATGATTGCTTATTGTACCTTATGACTTTCATTAAGTGTTGCACCTTATGGTTCTTGACTCTTGACCAATCTATCTTTTCCTTTATGTATACTGAGAGCATATGCACCAAGACAAATTTCTTGTCTGTCCAACCACACTTGGCCAATAAAGAATTCTGTTCTGTTCTGTTCTGTTCTGTTCTGTTCTGTTCTGTTCTATTCTATTCTATTCTATTCTATTCTATTCTATTCTATTCTATTCT
>BLBF01000006.1:33866620-33898358 GCA_015471245.1 Laticauda colubrina
CTATTCTATTCTATTCTATTCTATTCTATTCTATTCTATTCTATTCTTTAGTGATAATTCAAAGTTACAACAGCACTGAAAAAAATCACTTATGACCATTTTTCACACTTATATTGCAGCAGAGTCCATGGTCACATGATTTACATTTGAATGCCCAACAACTGATTCGCATTTATGACAGTTGCAATGTCCCCATGTCATGTGATCCCCTTTTACAACCTTTTGACAAGCACAGTCAGTGGGGAAACCAGAGTCACTTAACAACAATGTTACTAATTTAACAACTGCAGAGTTTTCACTTAACAAATGTGGCAAGACAAGTTGTAAAATGCGGCAAAACTCATTTAACAGATTTCTCACTTGGCAACATAAATTCTGGGCTCAATTGTGGTCATAAGTTGAGGACTACCTGTAAGTCATGCAGCATGATTTGATCCATGTTGGATCTGAATAGCATTAGGTAACTTGCTGCCTTCCAGTTGTTTTTAATTAAAATCCCCACAATCCTTTACCATTTTTAGCAATATTAATTGGAGCTGCTGGAACTTTTGGAAGGCATCAGGTTGCTTCTTTACCCTCCCCCAATTAGAATTAGGGCTATTTCAGTTCAAAGAGGCTTATCTGAGTGACATAACTGAATTTTTTTATCCATGGTTTATTAACAAAGCCCAAATTAGCTGGATTATGCAAAATGATGAATCAAAACTAAACTAACCACAATATGGTTAAAACCAATCCATGAACTCAAGCAAATTATGTTCAGATGAATTTCTTTGGCCTGAAATGTAACTTAACATGGCATGTATGTGGCATAATCTATTGATAGATAGCACAGCTGCTTTGCTGAAATTAAATAGATTGAGATTGGTCTGGAATTCTTGTTCATATTAGCTTGAATTCCATGACAAAAAGACAAGGTATACTAAATGCATTAAGAAAATGTCAACTTTCTTTTATTGGCAGAGAGATGCAGAGGTAGAAAATATTTCACAAGTTGCTGCCTATCCATTTGCAAGTACAGTATGAAAAGCTTAGAAGCATTGTCAGGGGGAAAAAAATCCTGGCACTGATTTAAATAACTATCCAAAGAATTGTGGCTTTGTTCTAAGGTCATTTCAGGAGACCAGTCATTTCAGGCCCTCCCGGTTCTCAGAAGTTAAAACTTGGTAGTATATACAGTCGGGGTAAATTTTTCAGAAATGTAATCATTTGTACAAATTGACAAAGGTACTTCTTTCATAAGTGATGCTGTGCAGAAAGACTGCAACTTTCAGCTTTAGCCCTTCCCCAGGTAAACAATTATCTTCCATTCCTTTCATGGTATGTGAGTGGGTGAATGTATTTGGAATCTAAAAGGGGGAATTTAATGGATGCAATGAGATGAAAGTGCATAGATTATGCTCAACATAATGGTTGAGGATTCCTTTTATTCCCTTTATATTATTATTTAAAAAAAAATCATTGGGGAATGCAACAGATAAAAATTATAAGTGCAGATGACTAAGAAAAAAGACTTTGATCCCTGGGAAGGACAAGTAGCTATTAGCCATGTCCTGAATGGAAGAAACAGTAACATGTAACTTTCCTGTCAGAGGGTGTGTAGATGGGGACATGCAAGGTACAGTAATAGACACTGTAAATCAAAAACCAGGCAATATACCAATAATTTCTCTTTTTTTTTCACTAAGTACTTGCTCTTTTGGACTGTGAAATATCAGCTAGGATACTTGCAGATCAATTGGAAAATGCTGTCCATGTGCCCAACCAACTGGACAAAATATTTTCCCATTTTCCATTAGAAATCAGAGCTTTTCCATGGATCACTGTTGAGATCAATAAAGAGCCTGTTCTACTACTGATTTTTTGAGACTGGTGCAAAATCATAATTTGGCTTGCTTGATTTCAGCTTAATATACAATGTGAATCTAGGCATGGTGTTTTTTGTTTTTAAAATATGGACTACAGTTTAACAGATTGTGCTAATTCAGGTAGTCATGTGCTTTGTTCAATAAACTGTGGTTAAACAACTTATGACTTAGTGAGGGGTTCTCAATTTTTTTTAGGCCACTGAATCAGTTATGAAGTTGTAAAAATTGGCTTGTTGTAAAAGTTGTAAAAACATTTTCTTTGCAGTAATCTCAGAGAACCTCATCAATTTCTTTCAGAACAGTTTAAGAAACTCTTAAATACAATGTGTGATTCGACTATTGACAATAAGATTGGATTATACACCCAACACATCATTTATTTAAAATGTTCTTCTCTGCTACTCTTAATAAATACACTCAGAAGAAGCAAGAAATATAATTAAGTATATACCATAGCAGAAAAACAAAACATTAAATCACATTAAAGGTCTATCTAGAGTAGGGGGCTCAAACTCACACTGTCACAGCACCATCATGTGACGTATCGGGACTTTTTTCCCCTTCACTGAACTGGGTATGGGCATGGCCAGTGTATGACACATCCCTCCCACAGACCCTGAGTTTGACAGCCCTGATCTAGAGGAATAAAACAACTCCTGGCAGCACAGGGAAAGCTTAAAAGACAGGGATTTCTCAAACGAGGAGAGTTCCATAATCCTGAGGTTGCACTAGCCAATTTACAAAAGAGATACAAATATTCCATTTTCCATAATAGACAGCTAAATGGGTGGGATTCTATCAGTTTGCACCTATTCGCTAGAACTGGTTGTTAACATTCTGAGCAGTTCGGAGAACCGGTTGTTATGAGAAATTACTAACCTAATCCTGTAAGGAAGGCAGGAAGGAAACATTCTGGTGTTGCTTACAGAAACTGCCTCTCCATTAACCCTTTTTACATTCTTGGCAGGACTAGACTTGCTGTCTCAGGAACCTCTCTGGAGTTTTCTTTCTCTCTTTTGCTGGTACTTTGCTTGTGTGGAGTGACCATTCAAAGTTACAGTGGCACTGAAAAAAGTGACTTATGACCATTTTTCACACGACTGTTGCAGCATCCTCACAGTCACGAGTGGCCAGGCGAGAAGATGCGTGCCTCAATGTAAGTGATATTGAGTTGGCCATGCCCAGCCAAGAACATGACCACCAAGCCACACCCACCCAGTCACATGACCACCAAGCCACGCCCATCAACTAAGCCACACCCACAGAACCAGTTATTTGAATCTTACCCCTGCAGCTAAATCATCTATGAAGATTACATGCAAAACAAACTGCTACTAGGGTTGTACAATTTTGATTTAATGTTCATATAATTTGGAAATATAAGACATACAATGTGATGTTGAACTATATACTGACAACTCAAAATTTATTGATTTTTGAAGAATTTTGGAATTATCAGTGCTAGAGTCAACACTGTCTGTAGCAAATCTCTATGATGCCAGAATGATGCCATTATTACAATGGCATAAGCCATGCAAAAGTCACTGCTATATATTTGTCTCGTAGCATCTGATGCATGTGTCATTATCTATCCCCCATTATGGGTTTATGGAATGTGGTTAAAAAGATTTGTTCTGCCTCAGTAGAAATAAATAGTTGTTTCATGTTTAACATCCTGGACTGAATTCTTGTTTTCATTCTTTGCCTACAAACCTATTTTTTGCCAGTATAATGAAAAACCTGAATAAAATTGTTTCATTATCCAATTATTTCCCTTGTTATCTACAACTTGTGTCCTCCTCCTCTTCTTATTTTAATATACTGTTTTATGTTTATAGTAATGTTTCTCATCTCTTATTTTATACATTATTGTAATATACTAACAATAATAATAGCTCTTAGGTCCTTGGTTAGGTTTTGAAGTGTTACGTTTTTAGCAGTCCCAGACTGTGAAACAAATTGAAAATTAAACCAACAACAACAATAACAACAACAACAGCCTATGGTGTTCAAGTGCACTCCAGTTGTTTTAAGATTGCACGTAAAGTAGTAATAGGTACCTTAAATACACAGTGAGATTCAGCCGGTTCTCGCCGATTCATCTGAACTGTTAGTTAATTGCTTATGCAGTTCAGAAAACCAGCTAAAAATAAAGTGCAAGAGCAGTTTTTCCCTCTATCTCCCTTCAGTTAATAGCTCTGAGCAGACAGCCAAGAACCACTTAACACTTGCAGCTGGAATGCAGCTGATACATGCTGAATCAAGTCAATAAACAACAGAAACTGACAGGATTAGGGCAGGGAAACCCATCAATAACCCATCTAGGGATGGGATTAACCTCTTCCCTTCAGCAAGAAAGACAAGATTACAAACATTTTCATTATAAAGAGTATTAAGTAACACTTTTGTGATCAGCTGATACTCCCTGGAGTTCCTCAAGACCTTTTATAGCTGCTGCAGTGTTGGCTACTTCTTGTTTCTTCCCAGGAGAAAAGATACAGGAGGAGACAATGATGCAGCTCGATCACACAGGCCATAAATTTAATGCATGTGTGGTCCAGCCAGCTGTATTGCTTCTGCTGTGAAGCACCCAATTTAGAACATTGACAACATAGAATAATAGAGTTAGAAGAGTTCATGACTTTCATTTAGCATGAGCAACTGCTCTTAGTTTCCCTTTCAGCTGCTGCATTTGCTTTGGTGTTGACGTTTTTTTCGAAGGGGAATGGCTGTTTGAATTTTTCTGCATTGTTTTAGTGGTTTGTGGCACTGTCCTTTTGGAGTGTACTTCCCTCACTCTTTTTGAAAGCCTTTAGTGATGGAGCACCCACAATCTCTGAAGACAAAATATTCCATTGGTTGGTTGGTCTCACCCTTCGGAAATTTCCCCTTTAGTCCTAGGTTGTTTCTCTCTTTGGTTAGTTTCCATCCATTGTTTCTTCTTGTGCCTTATGATGCTTTGGAAAATAGACTGACTCCCTCATTTGACTGCAATTGACTCATGGCGAATTTGTCAATGCCAATGGTGTTCAAGTGGTGCTCTGGTTTTTTGGGATTGCACCCAAGGCCCTGCTGCTATTCCTCCTCTTCCCTTTCCTCCTCCTCCTCCCTCTCCTCCTCCTTCTCCTTTTCTTTCTCCTTCTCATCAATATTAGTATTATTTTGCATGCAGGGCTTTCCAGGTCAAAATATGTAGAATTGATGTCAATGTTTTCTCTGACTAAGAGGTTAATGAAAAAGTAGATTTTGGAGGGTTAACAATAACTTTAAATAAGAACCATCAGAAAAACCAGGAAATGGAAATCCTTGTGATATCTGTGTTTCTTTCTGCCATTCATCTCATGAAAGAAGTTTGGCAAGGCTAATATAGAACTCAGTAAGGATGTCCAAGTCATTAATATAATTAATGCCAAACAGCATGGTTTCATTGTGTTTTGTTTTATTTTCCTGCTCCTGGGAAAGAAGGCTTGTCAAACAATCTTTGATATGTTTACAGTTGGAATGAGATATTTGCTTAGAACTTGATTACTCTGATCTGCAAGAAATCACTAGGCAAAGAAATAAAGCTACTGTCTCAAAGCATCTCTTGAAAATGGCTCTTATGTTGATATAAATCTCTCTCCCTCTGCTGGCAGCTGGAAGGTGGACTTAATCCTGCCTCAAAGCAAAGGGTTGCCCATTGTGGTTGCTTGAAGATTCTTGAAGGTCATGCAGCAGCTTTCCCAAACATTCCCAAGTATGCTGGGACTGCAATTCCCAGATTTTCCTAATAGGATATTAGCTAGGATTCTAGGCATTGCTGCATTGGAATAACTGAAGCATGAATGGGTTAACCTGTCAACTAATTTATTTATTAATTATACAGTGTATATGGTCACCTATTTAATACAAACATAGTTGAAAACATCCTTTCCCCCACATGCCAAACAGTCTCCTAGCTTACCCCCTCTATCCTTGGCCAATGCTTTGGGGAAGAGCCAAATCTTCACAGCCCTTTGAAAAGCTAAAAAGATAAAGATCCCCTTGGACTCCAGTGAGAGGCTGTTCCAAAGGGTTGGATGGCCAGCAAGAAGGGATGCTTCCAAGGTCCTATCAGATGGTAAAAATTAAGGGAAGGGAGCTGAAATACACACACCCTATCAAACCTAGTTGGATGGCCAGATACCCTCACAGACAGGCAGCCTCCCAACTTCAGTTTTCCTGTTTCTTGTATTTGTGACTATGTTAATATCTGAGACTGAGATTTTGTGGCAGCTTGTATGATGCACATATGTTTTATTTTATTTAGTTATTTGTTAATAGCTTACAAGATAATAAACATAAATATAAATACAGATAATGGGTACAAATAATTGGGGACAATAGGACAGGACGGTAGGCATCATTGTGCGCTTATGCATGCAATATCAGGTACCATATATTATATCATAAATGTTTCTTTGTCATTTTACTTAAGGCAAACATTTTTATATACGTTTTTCTCCTTTTAGTTCATTCTGGTACTTGGTTTTCATGAACATGGACCATTTTGCATATATTGGCAAACTGCAAATTGGAGAACAACAATCAATTATTGGTTCATATTTTCACTCAAAGTCTTAAATTAGATAAATGTGCATTCCAGGCATTGTGGCACAGTGGTTATAGTGTTGGACAAGCACTGAGGGGACCCACATTCAAATGTGCCCTTAGTTATGGAAGTTACTGGCTGATTTTGGGCTACTCGTGTTCTTTCTGTGGCATCCACTTCACAGAGTTTTTGTTGTAGAGAAAAATAACATAATTTTGTGTTAACTGAGTATAATGTATTATTTAAATCAAATAAGGTGTTACGTTAAGGTCTGGATTCCTACTGTGATCCCACAAATACCTGTTTTGGAGTCTATTAGCATGCTTTCTCAGCTGATTTGATTTTAAAAAATATTCTAAGTTTAAAAAATTAAATTGAAAGCTTAATGTGCTGCAAAACAATGTGTGAACCCACTCAAAATCTTGTTTTATGAGAAGATTTCTTGGGCTTTGGAGAATTCATAGCAAATAAAAAACGATAGGAAGCTGTAGCCTAGTCCTAGTGCCTCATTTGCAAGTTGATCACCTGTTGCCTCAATACAAAGACTGAGGTAAATTGAGATAGCAGGAACATTTGCTGTTCTGGGAGGGTGAGGGGGTTTAGTGTCACCTGTTTTTCTTCTGGTAAATGAGTATTTACCACAAAGATGACCAGCCATGAGTATTTTATGGCTGGTCATGCCCACATGGGGGTAATTTCTGTGAGAATGTTCATCCCATACCATGTAAGCAAGTTTATACAACCAAAAATGTTTTGAACTGATGGGTTTAAGTGCCATGAATTATACATGTGTGTCAAGATGCAAATACATTGATAGTGTGTATGGATACATGCTCTGCAATTCTGATGTAGAAGTTAACAAGTTACTTCTGCTGTTGTGCATATGACGAGTTCTTTGATAGTGCTTAGTTTTTCCTACTTTAATATTTCATTTGATTTAGAACATTTTTATTTTTAAAAGCAGGCAAGACTTATATGACTTTTTAATGTCAAATTAGCCGACTACACCATGACAACTAGATTTTTTTTAAAAGTGTTCTGGTTTTGCCCATAATATAATTCAATTGGCTAAGTGCCCAATTTTCCTTGTCTTTTTTCCCATCGAGGCAGACATCACTGTACAAACAAATGTGCTGCCGCCTAGTTAGATCAGCTTTGCACCAAATGTCTGCAAAAGATATATATAAAAAAAAGAAGGTAAAAAGCCATTCTACTTTATACCATATCATCTTTACATATGAAATCCCTTATGAATGGGGAGCCTAGCCTAAAGAGAGGCAGTTCATTCCACCTGTATTACTTGGGACCTTGATCTAAAATCACTTTATCTACCTGTTTATCGGACTTTGAAGTCTGGACTTTTTACTGCCTATAAGACAGTTAAAACAACAAGCAGGAGTGTTAAGAATATGATATTTAATGGCTCCAATGGACTTCTCAGAGCAATAGCCTTAGCAATAGAAGAACCCTCTCTTCTCTGTATAGTAAATCCCTAACTAGGGTGCATAGATTTGTAGTTAAACTGATGAAAAGAAGAAAGCAAAATATGTAATTCATGACAATTGTCTTCAGTTTCTATTATGTACATTTAATAATGTTTAAATTTTTGATATCATATTGGCCACCCAGATTTACTGTTGTGGCAAGGACAGCTGTATACAATAGATAGATATAAACAAACAAGCACACATTACTCTGTCACTTATTAAGGCTTTATGTGTACTCCTCGACTTACAATCATTTGGTTAGCAACCATTCGAAGTTGCAACAGCACTGAAGAAAGTGACTTACAACTGGCCTTCTTACAACTTACAACCTGTTGCAATATCTCCACAGTCATGGAATTAAATCTGAGCATTTGACAGCCAGTACATATTTACAATAGTAGCAGTATCTTTGGGTCACATAAATGCCATGTGCAATCTTCCCCACCAACTTCCAACAAGCAAAGTAAATGGGACTTAACAACCATGGCAAAAAAGTAATAAAATCTCCTTTAACAACTGACTTGCTTAGCAACAGAAATTCTGGTCCTAACTATGATTGCAAGTCCATGACTACTCTAGGTGCCATGTCCCTGGATGCATTGGATTTGTAATTTCCAATCCAAAGCTGGAGTCATGGGCAACTAGGAAGGAGAAATATGGTGCTGGAAGCTTTTTCTAAGCGCTCCTGTTATGATGAAGAAAAGGCAAAATGGAGACCAGAAAGGAATATGTAATATAAAGCTATCGATTTATTGCTTCCTATGCCATGACTTTTCCAATATTTTTCCAGGGGGAAACATTTGTTTAAAAGAAAAAAAAAGTAAGATGAAGAACTGGCCAACAACACACAATGGTCTTTTGGCCTTCATCTCATCCTGTTTGCATCAGTCCAGATGGACCCTGAATACCCTGACCTTCTGATGTTATGAGATGATGAGAATATTGGTTGAGTTGCCCTTATTAAAGTAAAATTATTTATGAAAATGAATTGCTTTTCTCAAAACATGTCTTGGCATAATTAAAATTATTTATCATATAATACCATTTATATAAACAAGCTGAACCTGGAACCAAAAATTAACATGTTAGAGAATTAGAGAATTTCCATGGAAATAATTGTTTAATAAGATATAACTTTTTCAGTAAGTCAGAATTATAATTTTGCTAACAAGTTTTATGTGACTTTACTTTTTAGAAACAAGGCAACAAATATTCAAAGATGATTTCAAACACACTTCTAATCAACCTATTTTTACTTACTTCCCCCTGTACATACTGCAAATGCCATTTTACCTGTCCCCCCCCCCAATATCACATATTTTGATTTATAGTAACCAAAAACATATGCATTTTTGTTTGTATGTTTTGACTTGTGAATGTCACAACAAGCTGAAAAGTGTGAATATAAGTGTGCCTGTTCATCTGCAAATCATCAGGGTAATCCAAAACGTGTTTGTATAAAATGTTCACATAAGTATTTTCTCTCAACAGTTCTCTCATCTAAAACAAGGAGCACACCTTGCAATCCCAGCTGATTTTATAAGGCCCTTTCACCCACATTCCTGGCAGCTGGCAACTCTTCAAAGGTGAGGGTTACAGGTCTCTAAAGTTGTTACCAGATTATACTTTTAATGGGAAGTAGGGGAAAAAAACTGGTAAAGAGCACTCATGGGAAATAATCATATTAGCAAGATTAAATTAATTTAATTCAAATTTAAATTAAATCAAATTTATGTTTTTGTCCTTCACCCTATCTTCTTTTAAAAAAATTGAATCATGTCTGAGATTACATATAAAGCAAGTTCTATCTTCCAGTTGTTCTGAGTGAGTTTTATCTTTTATTTTGTGAAAAGAGAAAAGCGATCAAAGTAACTTTTGGACACCCTGCATCATTTTTAGATGTAGTCCTTTTGCATTTGGATTTGAAAGTTTTCTACCGATTTTAGTTTAGACTGTGTTGCTAAGCTATTATTTTAATATGTCTAGCAAAGAAGTCTCCTAGAGCCTTGAGAAAGCACAATATTTTTTTTAAAAAAATAAACAATCCCAGTCACTGGAAAACTGCAAAAGCCATGAAGACTCAGAGGAATGCATATTGGAAGAGCTGATGCTTCTTTAAAGAATGTTTTGTCTGTCGGTTAGCATCACCTGGCATCAGCAAACAATAATTACATTCCTGAGATGAACTGATTACGGCTTAAGCTGTTTTTCTTGATTTTTTCTCTATTTATGTACAAACTATGTAGAAGCACTCTCTGATCTGGGGCTCAAGAATTCATGAAGGCCTAGAGATATTTGGGACATGACGTGCTATGCTCTCGCAAAGTATTTTCAAGTTTGCACTGTGTATGTTGTTTCCTAAAGTTCAATGCTAGGATTAATGCTTATTCATATTTGAGTCCAATAAATGGGAAATTTGAAGTACACTTCCCCCACCCCCAAGATATATATCCTTACTGACAATTTTTGTATATGGCATAGTTTCTTATTGGAATAATAACCTCCCACACACACACACACAAAGGTTCAAGCAAAGAAAGAAGAAAAATGTTCCCAAACTGGCCCCAAAGGCAGAAGATCTTGGTCCTGCTATGTCCATATTAATTCATTCAATTTCAAGGCTGACAATTCCATTGTGACTCTGGGTGGCATGCAGATAAAAATTCAAATGAAACAAAAACAATAAGGAAAAAAAAGAAGATAGCTGACTGGAAACCAAATCCTAAAATGTCAAGGCTCCAACAATCAACCAGACACTTAGTTCCCATTCTTGTTTAATGCCAGCAAAACATCCAGAAGAGAGAAGTCCGAATGGTGGGAGGATTATGAATTTCCAGGGATACATCATTTCACAGGGCAGGGGCAAAAAGGCCTGCTTCCTAAGCCCTGTAACATGATACTGCTTAATAGACAGATGGAAAAACTATGGAGATAGGCAGCCCCTCGAATAATGCTCTGTTTCATGCAGAGGGCATTTTTAATTGTAGCTAGAATCCAAATGGCAACCAGTAGAGCTTGTGAAGATGTTGGGTTATATGTGCATCTGTGATACTGTCATCACTGCTCATAATGTTGCAGATTAAAACTGGAAGGTCCGTAAGACCTAGAAGATGTGTATGAAACAAAGAAAGCTGAGGGATATGAATGGTTCAAAAATATGAAAAATAAAATCAAAATAAAGCTACTTAGTCTTTTCAGGATTGAGCCCAAGTTTGTTTTTCTTCATCCACACCACACAACCACCATGTACTGGGTTAGAACATTGACATGTCCCTTGGTTGGTTTGACCTTATGTTCATCTTATTTTCAAGTGGAATGTGTAGGAAATAGGTAAAGAGTGGTGTTTTTTCTGAGGGGTAAATCTCCAGACCATGTCTAAATGACAACAAAGAGTTTTGGGAAATTTATTTATTTATTTGCCATTTTGGGTTCCCCTAGGCTTTTGCCATCTGGATCTAGTGGTTCTAGCTTAGGGTTTTTAGTTATGTAATACTTGGTTGGATTTGAATAATTCAAGGTTTTATTGAAATATTTATTTAGCTTCCTGATCAGGATGGCGTGTCTTCATTTAATAATCACACTTCTCTATCTGAAAAGTTTCCAGAGATGACTCTGTTTGAAGGTGACTTTTTAATCAAAAATTCCTTTGTTAAGTGTATTTAATTTCAAAGAGCCTTATAAAGGGAAAGCCAAGGACTTTGAACTTGTACATTTAGTATCTGGACAGCAGATTGGATAGTATTTTGATCCCGCTATTGTGATTATTATTTCAATTAAATTATGGATATTATTACTACATTTGCATCTCTACATATATTTCATCATGCACAATATTTTGCAAATCAGTGCCTAAACTTTGTTGTACTTTCTTGATAAATCAGACTGAATATTCTCTAAATCTTCTACGACAGGGTGCAGTTGCAGAAGTTGAGTGTTATTCTATGTCCTAAATCCAATTCTTATATGAAAAAGAGAGTGCAAGAAAAGTCTCTCTTGGAGCTTGTGGAGAGCAAATTAATAAACATAACAAGGATATACAACAGGGGCCACAAAAGCCTTGAGATTCTAGGGGTCTACTCAAATGTTTATTTGTATTGCATCTGTACTGATGTTGTATTTGAATTGTAATTTTTAATGTGTAAGGAAAGAAACCTAATTACATGAAATATTATAAAACTATAATGAATTCTTAAACTAAATTTGTGTTCTGGCTTTAATCATTTTTTAAAGGATGCTATTAGTGTATTCTAAAAAAAAATCATATATTCCTACTATACAAAAGTCAGACTGTTTATTTGACAATAATTACTAGCTGGCACAAAAATTACTGCTTTTCAGTAGGCTGTGGTTTATCTAACTTGTTTCCAATCCAAAGGGAGAAAATAAAAGCACAAGATGGTTCAAGAGTGCTCTTGCTCTCCCATGTTGCTTCCTAAGAACGTTATGTAGCTTCTAAACCTCAATTTTGGTTCCTTGCTGCCACTAGATATTTGATGGAAGTACTAAGAATAATTTCTTTTTGCTTGTAGACTCCAAGATCTCAGAATTCCATCTAGCTTCACAATCTTTTTAAATCAAGGGCTGAAGACGTTTGACTTTATTTCTGCTTCTCTCTTTTATAGAATACTGTTCTAATATGAATTTGTTTGGTGGCTGTCTTTTACAATATGTCTTCATTTAAAATTTTGTGTTCCATATATTTTAAGCATTTTACAATATGTCTTCATTTAAAATTTTGTGTTCCATATATTTTAAGCATTTGTGTTTATTCATTTATTTTATGGTTAGCTATCTTGAACAAGGATAAGGAAAAACACATGCAAATAATTGATTTCAGCTTTTTCAGATCTTTATAAGCAAGTCCTACAGTTAATATTTATTTATTTAATTTATTTATAGGGCTACCTATTTGAAATTATTTAACAATAAAAATATATAATACAATACAAATAGAGAAAAACATAAAATTAAAATCACACAAAAGAATACCTATCTACCTAGAATGCCAAGACCAACATTTTTCCCCTATATATTTCCATGTATTGACATGCAGCCCCCTCACTCAATGCTTGAGAGGAAAGTTAGGCTTTCAAGATGTTTTTTAACAGGTTGAAGGGTCAAAAACATCTAGATCTTAGGGAAGTTATTTCATAGGATAGACACGGTGAAAGGAAAGGCATACTGTCAATCTCACCAAAGGAGCATGTAAATATGTACACTCTGTCTTATCTCATTTGAGGGCCAGAGAAAATCAGATCAAATATCCTGGTCCTATGCCATGAACGTCTTTGCAGATGACAATAATTGTTCTGAACTGCATCCAGAAGTATAGCACAGTATTGAGTGTACTCCGGAGGTGGTATTCAGCAGGTTCTGACCAGTTCTGGAGAACCGGTTGCGGAAATTATGAACAGTTTGAAGAACCAGCAAGTACCATCTCTGACTGGATTTTACAGTATCCTTCCCCTTCACGCCCACCAAGCATGCCCACAGAATTGGCAGTAAAAAAAATTTGAATCCCACCACTAGTGTACCCATATTGCATTTTTGACCCATCGTAGCTTCCAGATGGTTGGGCAGTCACTCAGTTTTGCTAGGGTTGAACCTAAGTCTGTCCCCCACCCCGGCCATCCCCTCCAAACCCCAACAGTCTCCAGAAACTGAGACCGAACCTTGAGGTATACAGCTGGGTATCATTAGTGTGTTGATGATAGATACCTAATCCCATGTTGCTGGATGATCTCATCTCGTCGGCATCATATAGGTGTTAAATAGAAGAGAGGAAAGTTGTTGAATGTTTTAGCACCCCACAACACAAGGACCTGGGATTAGACTACAATAATACCAACAGGAACTAACCCAGAAAACCACCACAACATTGTGACTCTCACTCTCAGCCCCTGAACTAGTGCAGAAGAGTAGTATGATAAATGGTAGCAAAAGCAACCCAAAAAGTCAAGAAAGGCCAATACGGACACACTGCCCCATTCCACTACTAGGATAAGCCAACTAGTGTGATGAAAGTCATTTTAGTACTGTACTCAAACCTGAAACTCAAATATCATTCCTTGACACAAATGTTTTTGAAGCTAATATAATTGTATTAATGTTTTGGTAAAAACCACTGAAAGACATTTTTCTGTATTATTGATTTTGTGAGTAGACATTAATAAGCAATAAGCACTTAGACTTATATATCACTTTACAGCCCTCTTTAAGCGGTTTACAGAGTCAGCATATTGCCCCCAACAGTTTGGGTCCTCATTTTACCCACCTTGGAAGGATGGAACCTTGAGCCTGGTGGGATTTGAACTGCCAAATTGTAGGCACCTGGCTGTAGAAATAGCTTGCAGTACTGCACTCTAACCACTGCACCACAGTAACATTAGTATTAACACCCAGAACCTTTCATTTATGGACATAATAAAAAATAGAACTCCCGTTCCCTGATGCTCAGATAAAAACTATAGTATAGTATCGTATTGTATCATCTCGTATCGTATCATATCATATAGTATAGATATGGTGCCTATAATGAATCTTATCCATGTGTCCCTTCTTATCCTTATTATCAAATCTACCAATATGCATAGAGCAGCCTATCCAAAACCGTTATTCTTCCTTTGTCTCTTGCAGTTTGGAATAGTAGAAGATAGGATGAGCCTGCCCTGCTTTATTCTCAGTGGTGCTACATACCCTAAGTGTGTGGCACAGTGGTAAGCAATTCTTTCAGTTCATACTTATCATACCTATTTCCTTCAACAAGTGACGTCTATATGATTTATTATGGAACAACGAGCATATAATTATATGAATTGCAAAGTGGACATCCTCCAGATTTAAACCTCATTTTGCTATGATATCCTTGGTATTCAATGAGTCATTCTTGGGTTGACTTACATGCAGTATAGATAGTCCTCGACTTACAACAGTTCATTTAGTGACCATTCAAAGATACAATAGCACTAAAAAAGGTGACTTGTGACCATTGTTCACATGTAAAACATTTTTGCAACATCCCAATGGTCACATGATCAAAATTCAGATGCTTGGCAACTGGTTCATATTTATGACTGTTGCAGTATGTCAGGGAATCATATTTTGCAACCTTTTAACAGGCCAAGTCAGTATACAGTTGGAAGCCCCAAGACCCTGTGGTTCCCCAAGGCCCTAGGTGTAGCCATCAGCACCCTCCAAATGATATAGAAAATTATAATTTGTAATGCTATTGAAAGGAAAAAACTATGAAATATATAGAGAACAAACATATTATACATAGTTAAATTAATACACTTGTAATTACACTTCCATTTTAAATTTAGCTTTTGTCTAAGCCCTACCAATTTCTTTTTCTGGCTCTATACTCTCTCTCTCCCTCCTTCCCTCCCTCCCTCCCTCTCTTTCTCTCTCTCTCTCTGTATTTGTTTGTCTAGCTAATAGCCAATATTAATAGCAAAACAAAATAAATCAAACAGCAGTGATGCATATCCCACATGCACATCTCATCATCTTCTCAATCCACAAATGCTCATGTAAACAGTGAGCTTTCTAAATATTAACAGCTGATCTTATTTTTGGAAAGTAACTCTTTCCACAGGAGGGGATTCCCAGCAAAGTATGCTCACATCTGAACCCTCTTCCACAACAACTTACAAGTGGTAGCACTAAGCATTTGTTCTACCAGCACACCATGGATTGGCAGATTCTATTTGGAGCAGGCCTCAAGCCATGAAAAACGTTATAAAGAAAAACTTTATAATATAAATTTTATTATGATTGCCTTGACTGGAAGCCAGAAACAAACTGACAACCACACAAACAAACCAAACGGGCAGCTCTCGCACTTCTGGTTCAATACAGTAGGACAATATTGGTATGTTCCTGTTACTGCATCAGCTGTGGCATTTTGCATCAACCAAAGTTTCAAGTAGTCTTCAGAGACAATAGTGAGTTAGAGTTGTCCAGTTGTAAGATATAAGAGTATGCTGCCACTGCCTCCAATTCCAGGTAGAATCATAATGGGAACAACAGTTTTCACATAATGAGTCTTAGCATGCCCAACAGTTTTTACAAACTTGCAAATAATGGTACAAACAAGCTTTCTTGATTATGACATCCACAAGGGTAACTGAAGGTTACAGGCAGATATCATTTTGATGCTTGAAATTCCCATGTCCTTAAAACCTTATAAATCCAATAAATGTTCAATTTAACCACCTTGTCAGCTATAAGATAAAAACTATTTAAATAACATAATATAAATAGAACTGCGGTGATTCATAGTGTGTGACTGGCAATCGTCTGATGTTTGTTTCCATTTCTAGTTTAAGGCAGTAGAATGACAGGCAGATTGTGCATCTTTGAGTTTCATTTTAGGGGACATAATAATTACTGGTATTCCTGATGGGATATTTGAATAATTGGAGTGGAAGCCAATTACTATTACAAAAATCTTTTTAGTCAGCAACTTTAATTTTCTCTGAAGAGCTGGGAGTTCAGCTCCTTTGTCATCTTTTGCATCCTTTCAACATAGAGAATTAAACTGTCAGTTAAATTTGTCCCCATGCATTTTATTACTTTACAGATTAGGAATTAGTTATTTTTTTCTTTTCAACTTGATAATAAGAAACTCTAGCTTTAGATGCAAAGCATTTTCTAAAAGCAGGGAACAGGAGAGCAATATTTTAAAAATCCAATGTGTTACTTTGGATCAGAAATCTGAGTCTAGTGTGCCATGGAAAAGAGGAACATTTTCCCAAGCTCTCATGGAGGCATTCTAATCTAATCTCCTGATATAGAAACATTAAGCTTTAATGTTTACCATAGTTATTATGACTTTATATGGACCACAATTCATTTGTTGGAGTCCTGCTGACTAGAAATGATCAGAATTATGATTCAAAATACCAGGTGTAAGTTTGTCATATGGTTTATCATCACTGCATGAAAGATCAATGTAATTCTCTTTCATTGTAATTCTCTTTTTAATTAATTAAAAAGTTTGAAGAGATGATAGAGATAAAAATAATCTAGGGGTTTATTAAATGTGGTACAAATAAATTTAAATGGTAAATTCATTGCTCCTGGTGTATGATTTATTAAATTTTATTAAAAATGAAGCAACCACATCCAATCAATTCAGTCCTCTCAAAGTTGGGTTTTATCTGTAGAGAAGTTGGATTGCAAAACAAGTGAACAAACAAACAAGGAACTAGCTTCTTATCCAAAGAATACCTTTCCCTTGCATTTACTGGTCAGCCCACAAACTTGGAGTCTCAAAAAACCCTTTATATATATTATTGTTTTCAATCCTTTCATTCTGTTTTCAAGTAAATTGTTATTTTGCTTTTACCTAATGCCGCTCTAAAAATTAGTTGGATGTGGATTTGCTTGTTTCAGCTTTAGAGCAGTGGTTCTTAATCTATTTGACCTAATTACTCTTTCCCTCAGTTTCAAATAATTCCACTATCTGACAAAAATATTAGAGTTGTTGCTTTCCATGAATATTTCAGTAGTAGCAGTTCCAAACTGGATCAGGAGAAGCAATTACAAATTTTCCATTACTACAGAATATGCCAAATTACACCTTGGAAAGTAAGTACCCCCAGTATAAGAACCACTGCTTTAGAATCATAATTAGATTCAACTAATTTCAGTGGTCCTCCTTTAAGTAAATCTGGACACAACCTATCTGCTTACTTTATTCTGAGCATTGAAAATTGCAATCTAATATTAATAATTGTAACCTGCATTTTAAAACACATTTAAAACCTGCATTTTAAAACACATTTTCTGCTTTCCCAAAAAGTCCCAATTCTCTTATTCAAAAGATAATTTTCCTATCTCTAGAAAATAGAACTTACATATCACCAAGTCACCATGGACTGTGGTTCCTTGACTGAAGGTTATCATTCATAATTAAAGTAAGGATTATGTAGATGGGAGAGACACAGACAAAAAAGGTTCATTAAAATGGATTAGAAACACATATACATACAGGTGGCATTTTATATCCAAATTACTGGGCAAGCATCACAAATGTCATGAAGTCTTTTGTTATTGTTTATATTACCGCTGTCATGATCCTTGCAAAAATAAAAAAAGCTACATTGAATGTCTTTGGTTGAACAAGGTACGGAGCAGTGGTGGGATTCAAGTTTTTTTTACTACCAGTTCTATGGGTGTTGCTTGGTGGGCGTGGCAGTGCAAGGACATTGTAAAATCTCCAGTCAGAGATTGTATTTGCCGGTTCTCCGAACTACTCAAAATTTCTGCTACTGGCTCTCCAGAACTGGTCAGACCCTGCTGAATACCACCTCTGGTTCTGAGGCAAGTCTTCCTGTGTATCTAAGATAAAAAGTCTAAATGTTCTCACTCCACTTTCTGACAGTAGAAACAGAAAACCATTCATCATGGAAGTTTCTGCTCCATGAGAGCTGCTCCACTCAGATTTATAAAAGAATAAACACTGGCAAAAGTACTGAATGCTACCTTCTATCACCTTCCTGTTGTATTGAGACCAATTTCCAAATTTCTAGCTAGCCTGGTTAGAGGCATCTACTAGGGGAAAACAGCATGAAACTATTAATCCAGTTGTCTCCAAATTAGTTCCACCTAGAAATGAAATACTGTATGTCAATGGTCATGACATACTGGTCATGGGAATAATAGTCCAATAAAGGAACCAACTTGATGAAGGCTAGATAATTGCCTCCTCATGATAAATATACATGAAATATTTTCATGAAAAAGTACAGCAAGAAAAATTATAGTAACCATTGCGTTAGCTTGTCGAGGAGGTGAAACCAAAGTTGACCTTTGCTTTACATATCTAATTTGTGATGGAATCAGTTTCAATTTCCACACATCTCAGCCTTCCCTGAGGTAGCATCTTTTTTGCAAAGTACCTAGAGCAAGAGTGCTGTGTCACAATACAAGTTAGGAGAGTGGAAAAATACTGCTACGAGGTAAGGAAAACAGGCATGTGTTCTTTTCACATCAGAGCAACAAGAGATGCCCTCCAGTCTAATACATTGTGCCCAATAACTATTTATTATACATCTAAATTATGACTTGCTTTTAGAATATATCACAGAGAAATGAGGGCAGCTAGAATTTTTTGAAGGAGAAACAACTCCAAGATTTAAACTAGCATGTTGAAACAAAATTCAAGCACATGCAGCTTGCCCCTGCCGTAAAGCACAGTCTTCCTTATCTGGTTCTATATTAAATGTCAGAACTAGTTTTACACTGTTATGTCTACATAAAATTATCATGTGTAACTTTTTATACAGTCCAATCTTTTACTTTCTTTTCTGATATTTTCCACTTTTTTTTGATAACATATTTCAAGTGAATGTATGTCTTATTCACAACCATGATAACAAAGTTGAAAAATGGAAACACAGTTGTCAGGAAGTCAGGTTTTGCATCAATTCTTATTTTTCACTTTTTATATTTACATGGGATTGCAGTATATATAGATGTCCTCAATTTATGCACTGAATGTGCATTATTAAATTCTTCTGTTTAATAAATAATGACTAAAAACTATTACCTGATTTTCTTTTTCATAATTATTTTTTTTTATTCTACTGAGAGTTCTCCCCGCTTCTACATTTTGTACTTGGCAGTTGAGTTATGTTGGTTATGTTTTTCAGCAATTTGTTGAAACTTAATACAAAAATTGAACATAGCACTCACAAAATGAATCATTCTTGGGAAAAGGGTTAATTTTTTCTTTTCAAATCAGAGATACTGTGAAGTAATGGAAAAAGATATGAGAAGCAGCCTTTCTGTAAGCAGTGACTGGATCTCATCAGATCCAAGAAGAAAACAACCTACTTTGATAAATCAAAGCAATTTGTCAAGCTGGCTTGACAATTTGGCAGGCTTCCTTGGCTAAAAGCAGCAATTATTTATCATTTAATGTCTCTGCTATTAGAGAGAAGAACACAGGAGCATTGTTTACATATGCATCTGTCCCTACCCAGGATGATGGCAAAATGTGCTGTGACATCATGACACAAGTTCTTCTCTTTTGTAATTGTGTTGCAACATTGCTTACAGGTACATAAGAAGTCTGAAACATGATGCATGCTTTGTTGTTTGCCTTCTCTTACAAATGTTAGCTTCATTTGGTGGGCTAATAATTCTTCCTTTGTCTTTCTCCTCCCAGTGCTACAATCCCCTCTCCCCATATCCTTATGATTTTCTTTTCCTGTTGTTGGAAGAAGGGAGAGAAATGTCTCTCTGTGTTGGATATGAGTGGTTTGCATTTGATACAGAGAATGAATGATATACTGTATGTAGATGGAGAATAATTTGATGAATTTATTGTACAGGAAATTTATTTTAATTGTGAGTTATTAATTTAAATAACTGCTTTCTTCTGGCCCTTTTCTCACAATACAGTTTCTGCAAGATTCTGTTATTATAGCCAATATTGATAAAAGTAGTTTTAGCTTTCCTATGGAGTAGAAATTTCTAATCTGGTCTACCTGGTGGGATTGATGTCAATATGCAAGTCTCTTTGCACTATCCTTTCACTCACTCTTGTACACCAGTGAATTAGGGAGACATTCACCTGAGTTTCTTTCAGATGTTATCTTATTTTTCTGGACTAAAAATAAAATCATCCCCTCTTGTCTGGATAATGCTTCCTGTAGATCTTCATCAAGATAATCTCCCTCATCCTCTCAAGTAGATGTCTTAAATTACAGGAAGAAAGATTCTAGCTGAATAGTAGGAAAACATCTTAACAGTAAGAATAATTTGAGAATGGACTTAGTTATTACACTAAGAATGTGATGGAGTCTTTTGTTGGATGGATCCAAATTGAGGCTTGATAGCCATTATCAATGATTTTTGATTTGACTCATTTAGTAAATAGGAGATTAAGATCAATATTATAAATGACTTCTCCTAACTATTTTTTTTAGAAACGTTATAACATTGAGGATCCAGCTTTCACCTCTTTACTCCTTTCATTGCTTACTTCAAGGCAGTAAATAACTGAGTATGCCACTAGTCAAAATGATAATCAAAATGATTCTGTCATGAATAAACTAAACTAGATTACCACAATATCATACAGTACATGCAGCCTGAACTAATCCAGTTCTAACTCCAAAAAATATAATAAAAATTCACTCGTTCTACCGAGACACGAACACCAGCAGCGCTGGATATTGGAAGAAGAATGGAAGTACAGTTGAAACAATGAATTATGTAGCAATACTGGAAATGTTAAATGCTATAAACCATAAGCAGTTGCAACCAGCAGCCGTAGCCGGACTTCCTTGCTGGAGATTTATTTCACTTGTGTTGCAAGGAGCAACAACAAAAACATGCATTATGATGCAAAAGGTTGCTAAAGAAATAAAGAAACTTATTTACTTAATTTTTAGACGAGGTTGGGTATTTCATGGTGACAGCTTGAATAAAGCGATAAGTATAATTTAAGTGCATAGACAGCAATGTGTAGCAACTAGCTATAATCTGAAAATATATTATTACATTATCAGATTTCATCTAACAGTTG
The DNA here is from genome assembly GCA_015471245.1 of Laticauda colubrina. Taxonomy (NCBI): domain Eukaryota; kingdom Metazoa; phylum Chordata; class Lepidosauria; order Squamata; family Elapidae; genus Laticauda; species Laticauda colubrina. The sequence continues at coordinate 33,888,089 of BLBF01000006.1, forward strand.
CTGATAAATTAAATTGTGTATTTCTGTTACATTGGTATTGACTGTTCATTGCTATCTGAGATTAGCTGTGCAGCACATCCAAATTAAAATAAAGGGGAAAAACAAATAAAAGGAAAACTGTCTCTAGTACTTATTATTGTTCTTTCTACAAAGTAGAAGATGTAGGTGATAATTTCCATCAGAAGATCTTTTAAAGAAGCGTGCATAACAAATGTCTGTGTAATGTTGGGGTTTGGGTTTTAAGGAAAAATAAAACTGCATAGTGAAACACAGATTTTGAATATCAAGAAACCAGGCTGTGACAGTCTTTCACTGATATGTTGTCTTCTGCCTTCTTCTTGTTAGCTAATGCGTGAAGAGTCAGAATATAATTTTCTCCTTCACTAGCCAAATTTCCTTGGTGGGGTTCTGAGAATCAGCATTTTATTTCCTTCCTTCTCCCTTTGTAGGCCACAGTTTGCATTATCTCAGTAAAGATATGTCACCCCACCAGAGGTGGTATTCAGCAGGTTCTGACCAGTTCTGAAGAACTGGTAGTGGAAATTTTGAGTAATTGAGTAAAGAATGAGCAAATACCACCTCTGACTGGAGATTTTACAGTATCCTTCCCCTGCTATGCCCACCAAGCCAAACCCACAGAACCAAAAGTAAAAAAATTGAATCCCATCACTGCAGCCGACTCTATCAATTTTCTTCTTCTGAGTTACTGGGAACTGCTGATGGATGTTTCTCTTGGTGATAATTCAGATGCAAGATATATTACATGTGGTATGTCAAACGCTCTCAAAAAGAATGATACCTTTCTTTGTCCTTATGTGACCACTAACCTGATTCTCAGTTCTGCATTAAAAAAATAGAACTGTAAATTCAAGTATGTGTGTGTGTGTGTGTGTGTGTGTGTGTGTGTGTGTGTGTGTGTGAGAGAGAGAGAGAGAGAGAGAGAGAGAGAGAGAGAGAGAGAGAGAGAGAGAGAGAGAGAGAGAGAGAGAGAGAGAAATCAGAAATCAATTTTATGTCTTCAGCCATAAGTTCCTTCTTGGCATTCTACCCTAAAATGATTACAGCTCCAATGGTACAAAGATTAGATAATAATAGGCATTTACACCTTACTTTTCATGAGAAAAATAGTAGGATAATAAATTTTATCTGCAATGCCAAGTTGGGAGTAAGTTTGCTAGAAGCAGTGCAAACAACTAATGCAAACAACTTAGAAGAGCTGGCCTTTGTTTTCTTTGCTCTTTGCTTTAGATCATGTATGTTCCTGGGTAGCTCACTGCTTTTACAAATTGAGAGGCCATTGTTATCAACAAGTAAATTTATCAAAGTACCAGGTAGAAAAGCTCCAATCAATTTTGTTCATTAAATTTTTTCCCACGGATTATATGTTTGTTGATATTCATAAAGCTGTTACAATTTATAAAAACAAACATTGTAAAATATACATTAGGGTTTGTTTGTTTTTTGCAATTAAGCCTAGAATATATATGTCAATGCAACAAAAAACAGTAAGGAAAACCAGCAGTATTTGGAGTGTTTTAGCTTTGGATAAAGCCATTATGGAAGTATTTTAAGTTAATTATGGGATATTATCAGCTCTGAGCTGAAGAAATGTCTTGGATGAGTCACTTCTCCTTCAAAGAAAAACCAGAAAGCCCAGTTGCCTGTTGAAATAGCAACTTTGGGACAACCATGACCTGGATGACTGAGGATCTCCATAGACTTGTAGGTTTGAACCTTCTAAAGTTAGAATATTGTGAGGAGTGAACTGCAATTCTACCCTCTTAAATTATACTGCACTGAATTATCCCACAACAGGTTGTCCCGCAGTGAGTTGGCCAGGGTGAGATAGCAAGGCAAGTTGTCCCATTCTACAGTAAACATTTCTCCTAAGAAATTTCTGCCGCATATTGCAAAAGTTACCAATTTTTCCAAGTATGCTGTGTGTGTAAAAATTTCAGCCTGACTTCCAACTTCCTCACTTAAAGGTTAATTTATTTTTTAATTTTTACATCTCATATATCTAAAGGAACTTCAGGCTGTAATCCATTTAATTTAGTATGACACTATGATAGTAAACTAAACTTGAGGATTGTGTGAAGTTTTTTTTTTAAAATTCTTTCAGGACTTGTTTTATTTTCTCACAATGCAGTAGAGCAAGATAAAACTAATTTCAAAAAATTGTTGTCTCCCAGAGACAATGCCACAGATTGCTGTTTGTGGCTTTCTTATGGGCAGCAACTGTGTGAAGCACTTATCTATAGAGGAATTCTGAAGAGTGAGGCTGTTCATTAGCAATTTGTTCCATTGTGGTTGTCAGATCCATATTCAGCAGAGAGCCGTCTTTAGTTCTCCATTTTTCCTCTGGAAGTCCTCAAGCAATAATGTATTTTTTTTATTCAATCCATATAGCCCATCTTCAGTCAAAGAGTGGCCAGAAAACTGGTTTTCTGAGGTTTTTTGATGCAGTACAATTTGTCATTTAATGTAAGTGATCAGTTTAGTAAACTACAAATTAAGCTTTTTCGGTATTATTTTTCAACAGAAAAGAAAGCAAAGGTGTATTTCACAAGATACTATCCAGCATCCTAACGTTAAAAAGCAAAAGCAAAAACAATTTACTTCTTCCACTTTTTATTATGATGGATTAAATTTCTAAGCAAAATGTCAGATTCGGTGAACTGATCATCTTTGAAGATTCTCAAGGTTCAATTAGGATTTACAAGCCCACGGTAAACTTTGCAGATACTGTAAATATTGCAAAAAGCTTTCTGATTTAGGCCTTATTCTAAACCAGCCAGCTGTAATTCAGTATGTGTCATACTGACTGATTTGGGCATAGGAGAAGATTTCAACTATGATGCCAAATAAAACTTCCTATCATTAATTCTTAACATGTCTTATGGGAAGACATCAAATATTACTTCTGCCTCCGATTAAATTAGATGGCTAATGTCATTGCCCAGATCATTGGTTGCCTCTCCCCTCTTTGGAAGAGCTTTATAGCTCCCACTGCCTTCAGAAAGTTCAAAACATTCTCAAAGATCCATCTCATCCTGGGCACCCATTTTTTGAACTATTACCATCTGGCAGACAATACAGGATAATAAAAACAAGGACAAATAGGCTGAAAAACAGCTTCTATCCCAGGGTAGTAACTCTATTAAATTCTACTGTATAGTACAATATTAATGCAATATCAGGGGTTTTCAATTCAATATTTAGAATGTAAAGGTTGTGTGTTTGTGTTTATTTTCATAGTCATAATGTACACTGAAGATGGTATTTAATTTCATTGTATGAGGTGCAATGACAATAAAGTAAGCTAAACTAAACCTTTGCTAAATCTATCCCTTGTGGTTTAGGAGCCAAATACTTCATGAGAGAGAAGGAGAAGAAATCATTGACTGACTAAATTAGTAAATATTTTTATATGCTGTATGGAGAATATTAAATAGATCATTTTCCTATTTCTGATTCTGACATTTTGACAGGTAAGATGTTATACAGTGGGGCTCACGTGGCATAATCAACATAGAAGTCCTTCAACTTATATAAACTCTGGAATTCATGATGTACAAGTCTGATTGATCTATTTACCAGAATGAAGTGAAAGCCAATGTAACTTTTCTTCTTGATTCTTCTTGCTCTACAATGATATACTCCCGGAAAGCAATATTTCTTCCACCTTATTGATTTTTTTCATAAAATGTTAAAACCCAGTTGTTCCATTAGGCCTTGGATTAGGATGGGGGTTGAGCTCCTTTGATTTTTTTAAAGTATCCTTTTGACCCTTTTGTGTCATGGGGTTCATTTTTCAGCTATTTATATTCCCCCACTTTTTTTGTTATAGCGTATGTTGTTTTTGTTTTTAATTCTCTTTTAATCTATAACTGGTCAGCGTAATTATGAAGCTGGATGGCCTCAAATCTGAAATGCATCACATTATATTAAAATTAAGTTAATACATAAAATTATTACAGAAAATTAAATGAGACATATAATGATCAATCAACAGCAATTTCCAATTTAACTACAAACATAAGACACAGCCTTCCATACATCCGAGGTTGGTAAAATGAGGAGCCAGATTGTTGGGGGCAATATGCTGACTCTGTAAACTACTTAGGGAGTATTGTAAAGCACTGTGAAGCCATATACAAGTCTAAGTGCTATTGCCATATCTGTCCATATGTGCCTCAAGATTTGTTATTGTTAGGTTAAAGTACAAATGTAAAAAGCCACATGAGCAGCAATGTTCTAAAACTCTCTCAGTCTATTCTTCTAAGACCAGAAAGCCATCTGAAGTGTGATTTTTTTTAAAATATTTTTTTCTGTAATGGCTCCATTTCACATGGAAAACAAGGACAGATATTTTTTTTTTTATGCTAGTATTTTTACCCTCTATAAAGAATTTGGCTGCACACATATGTATGGTATAGAGTAATGGCCACATAGGGTATGCAGGGTATCATTAATGGCCTCCTATTTTGGGGGATAGTCAATCGTGACAAAGGTAAGGACAATATTTTCCTTCCTGTCCTGAATATTCTAAAAAGGTACGATTGCAAGTTGGAACGTTTGCAAGAATAAGTTATTAATGCTTCATTTTTGCTGTAGGGCTGCCTATTGTATGATATTACTGGCAGATCAGATCTTCTGCAGGAGTATAGAAGTACGACAGTGGATATTTTTAAAACAAATATCCAAGCAAAAAGTGAATCTTTCAGGCTGGCCACTGAGATAGTATTTAAATTACAGGGAACAAGTCAAATGGAATTCACCCTGTTTTGACAGATTCATAACTTACATACATTAGTGTTATGCTTTGGCATAACACCAGATAGCAACTTCATCATTTATTTATTTATACTTTATGCTTGTTTGTTTGTTTTGTCTAAATCAATGTCCAAACTAGGAGATCTGACAATAGTAAATATCTATAAATCACTTCTGACACCATGGTCACAATATGTTCTGAACATCATGCCACACCCAACAATTTATATGGGCAACTTCAATAGCCATCTCAGAAATTGGTAATACTGTTCCACTGATGACAATGGAAAACTATTGTCCAACTGTACTACAGCAAACCCCATAAGTTAAAATATTATTCCTGATCAGTAACTAAGCTTGCATTGAGGGAGTACAGTACAGGTATCCACCTGAAATAATAAAATAGTGGTTTATAGTAATAAAGTTAATGTATAACTTAGTAAATAAAATTGCAAGTTACCAGTCAGCCTGGAATTTTTTTCCTTGCCTAAGAATTAAACTCTATCTTAAGTGGATTTTTTAAAAAATCTGCATACCCCAATGCTAATTAATTACTTCTCATTAACCTTTTCTGGACTTATTACTATTTATTTATTATTTTCTACAAATATGTACCATCCATTTCTCTCAAAGGAGGAAGAAGAGGAAGAAGAAGAAGAAACAAAAATGAGAAAAAGTTAAAGAAAAAGGAAGAAGGAATGACACTGTAAAACTCTAAAGAACTGACCGTTGGAAAAAAAAGGCATCAGGAATGTACATAATGAAACTATCATACTTCTGATAACCTTTTTCAAAGATAACAAAACTTATCTATTATTTTGGAAGCCTCATATTCAGTTGCTGTGATCATAGTTTCAACACAGTGAAACACAAGCTGCATCAATGGGAAATTTCTCTTGCAGTTAAGATCAGCAGAATTCTAATTTATAGCACTGTCAGCTATAATGGCTAAGTATAAAGAAGGTAGGCAGAGTGAAGTAACAGCCTTGGACAATCTTTGCTGGGGAAATTGTGGTTTCTGGTATTTCTGTCTCAGCATGGTACCATGCAAGATAACAACTATAAGTGCCACATAGCTTGTTGGTGACCTAACCTACTAAGTTCAGATTTGGACAACCCTTATCTTATTGTCATAATTAGAAGTATCAACTACCCATCTAATTGGGTTTTGTAGAGAGCCACTTTAGTCTAGTGGTTATGATACTAGGCTAGAAATCAGAAGGCTGTGAGTTCTAGTCCCACCTTAGGTATGAAAGTCAGCTGGATGACTTTGGGTTATCATTCTTTCTCAGCCCATGATGTCAGGCTTGGTGGTTGGTCAATTCCTGTTGCAACCAGTGAATCAACACCTGGCTAACACCTGAAAAAAGCAGAAAAAAGCTAGTTCAATTTTGTTCGTGGAATTGAAAGCACTTTACAAGGCTACTATCCACTTTAGTACATTTATTTATATATTTATTATGCCATCTCAAACACTAAGGAAACTTAATCCTCCCAATCCCATGGATTCTAGGTGACATGCAACATGAGAAAATTGAAAATATACTATAGGAAATAAAAATGAATACAGTAAATATTATATTCTATATTTAAAATGGGATCATCTAGTCGGTTCCAGTTGGTTGTGTTTTCTTATGTATGTCATTTTATCTCTGTAAGCTGCCCCAGAGTCATTAAAAAGTCAGGCACTCTCAAAATTTAATTAATTAATTACCCCACTTTCCTTCCATAACCACCAAGTGGAGCCATCCATTCAGAAAGGAAAAGAATCATTGTAAAACCATGTTTTCAATTTTCACTGCTTCTAGTTGATCCAAAAGGAGGTCATAGTTGATGGTATCAAATGCTACTAAGATGTCTAATAGGACCAAGAGGGATATGCTTCCCATATCCAAATCCCAATGAAAATAATCCATCAGAACTATCAATGTCATTTTTCTCCATGACCAGACCTGATTCCTGACTGAAAAGGATTTAAATAATACTTTTCTTCTATCTCCATAAAACATACATTACTATTTCTATAAAACTTTCTTTACTATTTTCAGAATTATCAATCATTCTGTACTATTTCATTAATAACTGTGTTAACTTTCACAGTTGATAGGTGTCCAAGCAGAAGTTTTTTTTTTCTCACTCTTACATAGCAATGCAATATTCTTCTGGAATCACTGGATATGTTCTGAGTATAAGAGTATTATTAATATCTGCTATAATAGCTGGTCAGAGCTTCCCTTTGGGAAATATTTGAGGGTGTACAAAACATTTAGAGCTATGACTGTTTCATACCAAGAACATTAGTCTACATCTTATAATTATGCTATTTACTTAATATTCAGGAAACCTGCCAAGTGAATTGGTCTCTCCAGATTCATCATTTTCTCTATGTTAAATATATCACAGTGGTTTCTGAAGCTGCAATTTCCAACTGATTCTTGAAAGAGTAATTAAACAAGTGTTTTATATTTTGGAAATTGTATTTCTCAGTGGCACACAAGCAGTGCCATTCTATTTTTTCCCTAAATGGCCACTTTCCCAATATTTTACCCTGGATACTGTTTCCACATACAAACTGTGCATGACAACATTTCAGAATCAGAAATAGGTTGTGTGAAGCATTGTATTGCATTCTTTGCAATGTTATTCTTATGCTTTGATGTATATTTGATCATTCATACCTTAAATGGGCAGTCTTCATATATGTTCTAGCAAAATAGATTTGCAGTCAGAGTCTCCTCGAACCATAAGATTTATTATTTAATGAATAAAAAGATAAAGGTTTCCCTATCCAATCGTGTCTGATTCTCGGGCAGGGGTTGCCAATCTTTTGGACCTCAGGGACGACCAAACACCCATGGACCAGAGACCCTGGGAAAATTTCAAAAGACTATCTGCAGGAAATTTCCCCACCCCATTTTCCTACCGATAGATCATTCTTTATTTCGAATCGCAGGATACTGTCTCCAGCTCTGTTCTGGTGTGTGTGTGTGTGTGTGTGTGTGTGTGTGTGTAGAGAGAGAGAGAGAGACGGAAAGATAGAGACAGAGGGAAAGAGATGGAGAAAGGCAGAGAGATAGAGAGAGATGGAGAGAGAGACAGAGAGACAGAGGGAGATGGAGAGATAGAGACGGAGAGAGAGAGACAGAGAAAGACACAATAGTGAGAGAGAGAGAGACAGAGAGAGGGAGAGAGAGGGAGAGATAGAGGCAGAGAGAGACAAAGTGAGAGACAGAGAGAGAGACAGAGAAATAGATAGAGACAGAGAGAGAACGAGTGTGAGAGAGAGAGAGAGAGAGAGAGAGAGAGAGAGAGAGGAAGGAATGCAAGGAAAGCAGCAGAAGTCTTTCTTTCTCTTCCCCCAAACTCTGCCAGAAATGAGTCTTTGTGAGACTTGTCACGCTGGTGCATCCTCTTGGAGCAGGATGCCTTGCAGGGTCCCAAAGACCCATTTCTGTTGGAGTTTGGGGGAGAGAAAGAAAGACTTTTGCTATTTTCCTTGCATGCAACAAGCCTGGTGGCCAGGTAAGGTACATGGGGTGATTGGGGCAAGTTCTCTCCCTCCACCCTTTCCCTCCTCCCCCACTACCTTGTGCTTTTCGCAATGCAAGCAGTGCATGCCTTGTGTTCCCTCATGCCTTGTGATCCTGTGAGCCACGTGGGAGGCTCAGCCTTGTGTTCCCATGCAGCCTGGATTAATTGCTTTGGGGGGTGCTTTGGGGGTGACATTTCTCTGCAGACCACAAAAATTTTCTCGCAGACCACCAGTGGTCCCCAGCCCACTGATTGGCAACCACTCTCTAGAGGCACTGCTCATCTCAGCTGAGGTAAAAAAAAAGATGGTAAAATGGGGCAAAACTCTCTTAACAACTGTCTTGCTTGAAACAGAAATTTTGGGTTAGATTATGGTCATAAGTTGAGAATTATCTGTACACAGTTATTTACACGTGCAATCCAAATTCCATATATGGATATTCAGTTCAATTTGGTTTCTTTTCAGGTAATAGGGTAGATCAGTGTGATGTCTCCTCGGGATGAGGGCTCCTCCACATGTTCCTCAGAGGCCTCGAGGGAGAATGAGAGCGTTCCTAGCATGTCCAGTATTGCTGACCGTGAGCTGCTGACAGAACATGCTTTGCCTGGGGAGAGCTTGCAGGCCAATGAGGAAGAGGATGAGGAACTGCTGGCTCTTTATTTATTTTATAAATAAAATAAAATGTACATGAACCTATGGAACAGGAATATCTGGAAATGATAATTAACACCCTCATCACCATATGCCTGGACTGTTGCAATACTCTCTCTCTGCATGCCTTGCAAGGTAACCCAGAAACTGAATTTGGTGGTTTTCCTTGATGGCTTGTGTTTCTTGGAAGTGTCTACCATGACCTTTCAAAGGTTTCTGCCAGGATGGCACTCTGGAAACGGGAAATCTCTAGCTGGCTTTGGAGAAAGATGCTTTTGTAGTTGTTGTGTTTCATGAGTTTTATGCCCATTTTGTTACAAGCATTAGTGATATTAACTCTCAGGACTCTTTATTGCCTATGGTAGGAAATAAAAGCAAAAAAAAAGAAAAGATTTCAATAAATCAGATGAACTCATCAATTATTCTTGGAATAATGCGGTTACTTAATTGACCTGATATTTTTTGTTGTTGAATTAAGCACAACTTTAAGTCTATAAAAAGTTACATTTAGATGTTAAAATTAGTTTTGCATTAAAATGCATGCATAAAACACTTATTCCATGCTTGCCCAAACTTTTGAACTTCTAATTTAGGATGTTCTAAAAGCCATTTATACATAATGATAAACTATTATTTTGTAAAATATCTGTTAAATCCTCTAAAGCCAGACAATAATGAAACTTACTGGCCTGCCAGTCCTTCTATAGACATCAATACGTTTAAATTGATTCAATCATACTTTTTAACAAAAGCCATTAGCTTTGTAAATTCTACAATAATAAAAATGTATTATATAATCCTATTAATACATTTAAGAGTGTATTTACCAACTATGTGGAAAAATCCATAAGTCTTTAAAGTTGCCAAGGTTGAGAAACAATGATGTAATTCTAAGGTATTCATTCCACATTTCAACCAGGCCCCCCAACAAAAAGATTGCTTTGCTATTCTTACCTTTTGATTCTTGGGAACATTAAGTTAGCGTGAACATAACAATGAAGCTAGTAATCATTTGCTCTTGCATGGTATGTCTCTTTAGCACTTAACACATTCATGGTATATTTCCATATATTTAATTTCTTAAGCAGGCCCAATATTTCTTAGATTCTGAGCCAAAGATGTTCAATCAGATGGCTCCACCCCTTGCTATAATGATTCACAAATGAATCAGCAGTATTTAAACTTAGTGTGTAATACATACCTGCCAAAAGGAAGGAAGGAAGGAAGGAAGGAAGTAAGGAAGGAAGGAAGGAAGGAAGGAAGGAAGAAAGAAAGAAAGAAAGAAAGAAAGAAAGAAAGAAAGAAAGAAAG
>BLBF01000006.1:33898368-33916006 GCA_015471245.1 Laticauda colubrina
AAAGAAAGAAAGAAAGAAAGAAAGAAAGAAAGAAAGAAAGAAAGAAAAAAAGAAAGAAAAAAAGAAAAAAAGAAAAAAAGAAAGAAAGAATGCTGATGAGAGAACTTTGAATTTTTAGACCACAGTCTATAATACCTACATGAGGGGCTGAATGGGCTTCAGTTTGATGATAGCGTCATTAGTGTATACTACAGATCACCAAACCAAACAGTGAAAGTAGATGAACTTTTTGCTAATCATTTAATTAAGGTGTGCAAGAAACATGCAGCAACAATAATGGGGAATTTAATTATCCTAACATCAACTGGGAGATAAACTCTGAACCTAATGGGAGATTGAACAGGTTTCTGAAAAAAAAAAATAGCAGACAACTTTGTATCTCAAAAGGTACAGAAGAGAACTAGAGGGTCAGCTTTGCTGGACTTAATTCTTACTAACAGAAATTAAATGATGGAAGAGGTTGAAGTTGCAGGAACTCTGGGAGAGATTGATCATGTCATAATTGAATTCAGGATAATGCAGAGAAGTATTAGAACAAAATCAAATTAATGTCTTAGACTTTAAAAGAGTGATTTAAACAAACTTATAGAAAGCATGGGAAGTATTCCATGGATGAAAATCTTAAATGGGAAAAATATTCATGAAGCTAGAAAAACCTTGAAAAATGAGATTATAAAAGCCCAGTCCGGTACAATTATCAGTGAAAAAGAAAAATAAGAGATACAAGAAGAGACCATGATGATATTAAAAAATGGAAAGAGAGACAAATAGCTAAGGCAGAAAAGGGTCAAGGAAATGGGAGAAGATAGCAAGGAAGTGACAGGCAACAGGGAGAAAGTAGAACTGCTGAATTTATTCTTTGCGTCTGTCATCATGCTAAATGAAAAAAATCGTCCAATCGACTAAAAGCAGAACTGAAAAAGGCAGACTAGGAATACAAGGCAAAATAGGCAAGAAAATTATAAGATAATATCTGTCTACCCTAAACAAGTTTAAATCACCAGATCTAAATAGATTACATCCCAAAAGTTCCAAAGGAGCTGGCAGTTGTGATCTTGGAACTACTGAATCATATCTTTCAAAGATCTGGGAGCACTGGGGAACTACCAGAGGACTGGAAAAAATATGGTTCACATCTTCAAAAAAAGGGGGGTAATGGATCTAGGAAACTACAGACCAGTCAGCCTGACCTCAGTACCTGGAAATAACCTGAAAAAGATAACCAAACAACAGATCTGCAAACATCTAGTAGCAAGCAAGCAAGCAAGCAAGCAAACAAGCAAGCAAGCAAGCAAGCAAGCAAGCAAGCAAGCAAGCAAGCAAGCAAGCAAGCAAGCAAGCAAAGCTGTTAGTAGAAGACAACATGAGTTTGTCAAAAACAGAGTATGCCAAACAAATCTTATTTCATTCTTTGACAAAGTGACTAAATTAGTGGACCAGCAAAATGTTGTGGACATAATATGCATGGACTTTACTAAGGCATTTGACAAAGTAGACCACAACCTACTTCTTCAGCTGCCAAAAAATCCAGTGCAGTCCTAGTCTGTATCAATTTGCCCCAAACTCTTTGTCTGTATAATTTTTTTTGCCACAATTGATTTATCATTTGTCAGAATCAATGTAAGCTGTAAATTGATTCTATTAAAAGTGATCCATAAAGACATGTTCAAGTTTTATTTCTGAAGACAAAGTAGTTGGAACTGAAATAAGAATCTCCAAGAAACATTTTAATTTTTATTAATTGTTATTGTTATTCTGTCCAATGTAGTCTATTAGAGTATGAAAAAAAAATTACTGGGTTAAAAATGCTTCAGAATGCAAATAGAAAGCTGAATGTTCCTTAATACCATGACATGAATATAGCCAGCTCAAATTTTGTCTACTGTGAAAGAGAACATAAAGGAACACCTAAACCTGAGCAAAGATTTTGAGACATTTATGAAGGAGACAAACAGATATTGTTGTTGTAAGTAATAGGCTTGTGGCTACATTACTCGGCAATGGAAATTTTGCTCCCAATTGCTGTTTTAAGTTGAGGACTACCAGTAAATGGTGAATTTGCATTGTGATATCAAGATGTACACTTTTACCTCTTGCCCACTCCCATTGCTCAGATATAATTTCTAAATTAAACTGATAAATTTCGAAAACAGTGGACCACCAATCTGGAGTTATAATTGGCAGAAGAAATTCCATCAACAGCTCACATACTCTCATGGAGGCCATCAAGAGTAATTAAGGCCCGGTCCCACTGGCCAATGGACAAAAAACGTTTGCCTAAAGGACACAGTGAACGAGCAAAATTTCGGGGGTGGCTCCATCCGTTGTCATCTGCTCCAAAAAGTGGTGAAAATTTGCATAAACAGAATGGAAAAGAATGGAAAAGAACGGACGTCGGTAGTACGTAGCGGGAATGTTAAACGGATGTTCATAGGAAGCCTAGTGCATGAAAGTGGATGGAAGCGGATAACACCTCCGAAGGGGTTCCGGGGGATAATTGCAAAGTGGACGCATAGCGGATGAAGCAGATGCATCACGTATGCCTAAAGGAAAGAAAGGGGATGCCGTGCGGATGTATATCGGATGCAAACCGTTCACTGCGCATCCTTTCTACTTCTGTGCTACTAACAATGTAGAGATGTTCCATGTACCTTTTCTTTCCTCCCTCTTTCCGTTTTCAACTGCAGTGGATGTGAGTTGCGAGGATGCCCAGAGGATGCAGAGAGGATACAGCAGACGTTTAACGGATGATAAATGGACATAGAACGTTTGTTGCCTGTATATGTCACGGATGTACATCGTATGCGGCAAAAAGTTCATCCGTTCACAAAGTTTTGTGCAGCTCAAAACTTCTTGCGCGGATGAAATCACAGTGAATGTATGCTCGACGGATAGAGCGTATGAAACACGTATGCAATGAGTACACAATGGATGCATAGCGTTTTCCAATGGATGGCAAGCTTTTTTTTAATGTTTTACATCCTCTTTGCATCTGTAAGTGCAGTGGGACCGGGCCTTAAGTTGAAAAAATGGTATTGGAAGATATTGTCTTGAAACATGGCATAAGTACAATCAAGAACATTGAATGCACAAAAGTGTCACCCTCAAATTTTATAAAGTTCCATATTACATATGTAAAGTGGTAGAAAATGAAGTAGACTAGATGAAAATGAAGGATTTTTTTTTCAAAAGTTGATTGAACCCACAGGGTACACCTAGGGATATAATAGGTGAAAAGAATAGAATTGTCAGGAACATTTAATTGACATTAATTTAATTGAAGCATTACTGTAGGCTGAACAGTATCCTTACCTAGAAGTGAGAACATTTTGCTATTCTAACACTGAAATTGAACAGAACCTGCAGATATTTATCTACACAGGTAAATGGAAGTAAAATTCTAAGGCATCTCACCATATAAGAGCATCTGGGTTAGCATCTGGATATCATTAATTAAATAAGATTCCCTCTCCCCCCCATTGTAGCCACCATACTATATTAGTCATCATCATTTTGGGAGTACACATGCAGAATAATATACACCTATAGAAATACAGACAGATTCTCTCATTTACCCTAAGAGTAAAAATTCTGAAAAATGTGAATTATATGTGGATTTTCTTGATATTTTTTCTCACATTATGGCCGAGATGATATTTCAAAAAACAACTAAAAGAGACCCCCACAACTATATCATGCCTGCATTACGTCAAGCAATCCAGAATGGTTCAAGCACAGAGCAACCCTCCCCTCCAGTTTTATCAGTGCCAGAATGTACTTATACATGATAGGAAATGTATTATGAAGAAACTGAGTTGTCATACCATTAAGAGTGAAAACTTAAGTGTTGAAAGAATGAGCTGTTGGACCTCTCAAAGTGGTAAAGATAAAAGCTCATTCTTAAGAAAGATTCAACAGTTCACAGAGATTACACCAAGTTGCTCAGATTACCAACATCTCGAAAAGCTGTAGAAAATCATGTAACCTTACCCATGGAAATGACTTCTGGGCAATTCATTGATAGGCATTACCTCTTTAGTCATAGAAATGCATGTTCAAAGTGGGCTGAGGTATTTTCAATTCAATAATAATTACTAATACTAATAATACTTTATTTGCAGTCACAGAACAAAACACAAGTACAACAAAAGAAGAACAAAGGAAAATTTGTCATGAACAATTGGCCACCAAAAACTAAGGGGAATTACAGCATTCTCCTCTGATGGTTACAGCTCTTAAAATTTTTTTTGGAAACTTGAGATGTTTGAAGAGCCATCCCCTAGACAATATAAGAACAAATTACTAACATTGGGTCTAGAAGTGTCTGTTTGAAGAACCATCCCCTAGACAATATAAGAACAAATTACTAACATAGGGTCCAGAAGTGTCTGTCTCAAGGAGAGACAGTAACTTAGATCTGCCTGCATTATACATAGGGCAATATAAAAGGACATGCTCCACAGTTTTAACCTCAGCTCTGTCACAGGGGCATAGCCGCTCATCAATGGGAGCCTCTCAAATCTCTCATCCAGTAGTGCTGAAGGTAAGACATTAAAGTGAGCTAGGGAGAAAGCTCTTCTATACTTGGGAATGGTTAGAGTATAAAAATAGGAAGCCATCCTCAGTACATAATTATTAAATTGGCTGAAGATCAGAAGGGAGCAAGTTTTGTTAGTTCTGGCTCAGAGATATTGCAAGTCAACGTCCACAAGCCATTGGACTACCCTAAATTGGGTGTCTTTAAGGCCATAATCTCCCAGGGCACCCCCTGTAAAACCTAGCAGGTGTCATTTCTTCATCAGCTCCCTCTCCCAACAAGAAATATGAGAATCAGCCAACTCCAGGGAAAGGTAGCTACCAGGAACTGCCAGAAAGAGCACCCAAAACCACCATTTAAAGGTGTTAATCCACGCCATACATTCGACTGATCGAGTGCCCAGTTCCAAGTACATCGGAGCAAAACCAACACGAGGAAGACAGAAGTTTTCTAAAAAAGAGAGCCTGGGTTGTAATACAATCCTTGAAGCCCCGTATCCATATGGGAATTCCATAAAGAGTTTGAGCCAACGTTTGGCTTTGTAAATACGCAGAGCAGAAGGAATAAACTGGCCTCCTTGTGCATAAAAAAAATCTTAAAATCTGCTGGTGACTACAGGAGGCTGAATTCAGCACCTGGGTTCAATGTCTAGGCCAAGCACCGGTGTTCTGAAATTGAATACCTAACTACTTAAAATGGAAACATGTTTAACAGCATTACCATTGATAGCCCAGTTAAATAATAATTACAAATATCAGAGATGTTTTGGGAAAGAAAGCTTTGGAGCACTTCCTAGGGAAAATAGCACATTAATTAAAAATCTTCAAATTTTATATTTGCATAAATAATGCATTATATATGATACCAAAATCCAATGCCAGAAATATTATTCTAAGATTGCACCTTACATTCAAAGTTGCACCTTCTCAAATCTAATATCAGAAGTAGTATTCAAGAAAAACAACTAAAACAAATGAAACAATCTTCTCACACTGAAATATGATTCTTTAGCATTGGACAAACTGTTACCATGATAGAATAAAGAAGAGTGTAAGTGGGAACTGGAAAGATCAAAGGATCTTTTTATTATACTGTGCAAATTGCTCCTGATAACACTGGAGACAACACATTGCACAAGAAAATAGAGATACAGAAATTGCAGACTCAAATAGAGAATTACAACTAATAAATACTATTACTTGCAAAGTAGACATACAGATGTTGTTTTCTCCATGGTTGCCAGTGCTAGTGGATAATCCAAGCATTCTTGTATGTTATTTGCTTCTATGAAAGCCGCCATAGCAGACTAAATATTCTAAATACCATAAGGTCTTTATTTTAGAATGGAGTTATGTAATGTGTATGGTTATAGTTATTATTGCTAGATCTTGATTGTTGATTAACTACTTTGGGCTGTCCTCTATACAGTATGTTGTAATTCTTGCATATTCACTCATTAGCTGTTCTGGTAGTAAAGCAAGCAATAGAACAAACAACACATCGCTAACTTTAATGTTTTTTGATCAGTAAAAAAAAGCCTGACAGTTATAATGCAACCATGTAATTCATATTCTTCTATACCTGGAATTGCTTTCCAGTGATATGCTGGAAAACCTGTATACATTCTTTATTGCAACTTAATAATTGATTCAAATTCTGAATGAGTAGCACAATACTTTTTATGACTCATGCATATTTCACAAGTGGCCTCCAGGCATTTTTTTCTGCAAGCCTGGAATCCATATGTCCTATTTCATTGGTTCATACCACTTGCATTTGGTGACAAATAATTGGTTTATAGCAGTGCTATTTATTTACCCTTTTTAAAATCTAAGTGGTAAAATAAATCTCCACCATACAGTAACTATCATGCCTACTTTAATACTCCTTTTTCCTCCAAAATAACCCTAAAAAGTGCCTGAAATTCACATTACCTTGTCACCATTATGTACCATGCTCTCTCAAAAACTTTTCACAGTACATAAAATGCAGCCTTTGGTTCTGCACATAATAGTCAATTAGTGATTTAAAATGATTAGAAGAGATGGGTGCTGGTACCTGCAATTATGATAGGAAAATGGGATGGATGGAAGACAGGAAAATAGCTATGTAGGAGAAGAGGAATCAAAGGATTTAATACTGATACATTTGATTTCCATATTTATTTCACTATTTAAAGATAGACACTGTAAGGCTTTTTTTCTGCAAAAAAAGGCAGAAAAGGGAGCCTTTTCACATTCAGCTCAAGCAGATTAATTTATTTGTCAGAAATTGCTTATGAGAAAATAACACTTATGCAACTTTGCAACTTTGCAGAAGTAACTGCACATATCACATTAGTCAGCTGGTGTAACCTGAACACCTTTTATTGGTGAATAATTATGCAATTAATTTTTTTAAAGAGTACAAACTTACTGAACAAAAATTTCCACATTTTTTTTTAAAAATGTGAATTATGTATGAGATAGGGTTCAAGGAGGGAAGATGTTTACATAAGATAATAGGGAGTCTGAAAGTTGAATCAGAGTGTTGGTCACTGGTATGTATGTAGAACTATCATTTTAACAAGTGAAGCCAGAAAGAAGCTGAGATCAGTCCATGGCTAAGGAAGTTCTGCGATTTCTTGCAATACTCTGCTTGTATTATTCTGAATCACATAAACACCCCTGTTTTCTCAGAGAGAGTTTCTTCCATTGTAGTCCTATAACAATGTGCTCATCGTCTAAATCTTGCTAAGGTGAGAATGCTAAAAATGAATTAGCTGTCTAGCACATCAAATAAATAGTTGAAAGACGGGTGAATTTGAAGTTTATTGTTAATATAGTCTGGCTTGACAGATGGATTTCCTACACCCACTCCACTCTTCTCTCTTTTGTTCTTTTCAGTTGCTGTGACACAATTTTTAGAGTCACAACTTCTTTATGGTCTCCACCTGGAGCATTTTTCCAATTTTGCACCATTAAAATTTGTTCAATCTAAATTTCTAAGATGGGTCCTTTACATCCCAAAATGTGTCTCAAAGGCCACATGAGACTAGAAGCAGGCCTCATGAAGTCACTTTCATGGCTGCATTTCATGGTTTAACCCTTTTTCTATGAGTGATGATTTTCAGCCCATGTGGATATGATCAAGCCAAAATAGTCATTAAACAATGTGTAGCAACCCAGAGCCCTTAGGCAGGTCTCCAACCTTTATTGCCAGTGAATCCAACTGGTATTCTGCTTCTCCTATGGCATGCCTAACTAATGTCAAAGAACCTAACCACTGGAGGTCCTTACTCTAGCATGATGTCATGCCAGCCCCTCAGCTGTTTTGAAGGTCAATGTCAGCTGTTTTGAAGGTCAAGAACCTCTCCCTGGAGAAACAATTATTTTATGACTCTGAACACAGAGAGAAAAACAGGGCATGAGCTTCTCCAGTGCCCATATTATAGAGATTAGCTTCATCTGACTCTTATTGCATAAATACAAATATGTACAAAATAATTCTACATCTCCCTACTACATTCAGATATTATTTCTGCTACAACATATAATGTTGCCTGGTTCAGTGCAGCAGTTCTTAACACCTGTGCCACAAACTCTCCTTAATGATTATCCAGCTTGTCATACTAGAGTGCTCTCTATATTGGGAGAGATTTAATTTACTTATCTTATACTTTTCTACAATGATCTAATGCTTCTACCCTTCCTTGAATATTTCATTTTATATATTTTCTTTCTTTTTTAGCTTTTATTATTATTCTTAGACACTGATGTATTTTCTATGCTTTTTAGCTGACAGTACCCCATCTGATCTTTGACTATAATAAAGGTTTGATTAACTGATGGGTCCCAAGAAAAATTGAGAGGGGGGTGCAAAGTTAGGGGGGTCAGTTGAACAGGCATGATAGACTATCACTAGAATTATTTCCCAGTCTGCCAGACAAGATGGGAGTGTCATTTAGAATTGCTTCTCATGGTCTTATAACCAGTGTAGAGGTAATTCTCCATTTGGAGAATGAGCACACACAGGGAGACATAGTGAGAGTGGTGAAGAATAACACACAAACAGCACACAGCTACACTGTACAGTAAAATGTAGGTTTTTACTTCCAGTAAATGGTTAAGCAAAGTCCAAACACAATCCAAGTCATTCACGGTTAAAGCGGTCAGTTTTCAGTTCAGGGATAATCCAATAACAAAGTCCAGTATTAAAAACAGTTCAGTAACAGACTTACATCAAACCCAAGAAGAACTATGATCAGTCAATAAGGGAAAATGTAGGGACAGCAACACTCTCAACAACAGGAGAACAGCTAGCAACTACCAACTACCAACAACAGAACAGCCCAGGTTTCTGGCTCCATCTTATGGTCATTTGAGGAACCACACCCAATTACCATTTTTTTCATTCCCTTAAAGAGACAGTATTAAAATTTCTATCCTGGTTTATATATTTTCCAACCCAAATGTTAGGTGACTTACATTCCTAACAACTACCAAAAAAATTCTTACCGTATATACATGCATATAAGCCAACTCTAAAACTCTAATTTTTTTTTATCAAATTAAGGGGTCGGCTTATACGCGCATAAATCATACAAACGAACTGACATGATGCCACTTTTCAGATCACACAATATCATCGACATTACCATTCAGTCATACATACAGCCATAAAAATTGAGACTGCACTAAATAAAGTTAATTCCGACAAATTACAACTCAATTTCAATATTAATTTTAACTGTACCTTAAATAAAATGCAACATAATTATGTCTAATTAAGCAATTTTTTTTTACTCTGGGTGCCTCCATTTTGCTTTTTCTATCACCGGATCATAACATGCTGTGATTGGTTAGTCGTGACCGTTTTCGTGTTTGCGATCGTCACATACAACATCAGAGTCTTTACATACCGGATAATTAACTTAATATTGTTTCCTACACAAATACTTTGATAATTAACCTTCATCAGTGCATTGCATATTGATACTCTTTTGTTATTAGCCCAAACAACACACCATGGTATTTGGGGGTCGGCTTATATGCGAATTTTTGCAAAATTCCTCATTTTGGGGCAGTTTTTAAGGGTCGGCTTATACACGAGATCGGCTTATACACAAGTATATACGGTACTATATTTGTAGTCTATGTAATATGGAGAACACACAACTCTTTGCAAAAGGAGGATAAGATACACCAACAACATAAGCTTGCCATGAACACTCGGCCATCAAAACAGATGATGCAACCTATACCTGAAATCCAGCATGATTTCCAATAATTATTATTATGAATACATTTTGATTATTGAATAATGCTTTGGGAAGTGCTAAGTGGAATTCTGCAAAAGGATGCTTTTTATGCCAAAGTTGTCCTTTGAGTTATTTGCAGAAACTACAATGCCATAACTGGATGGAGCCAGGAAGAAGCCAAAATTGAATTACTGTAACAGAATTCAATTTGAATTTAAATACAGCTATTA
Organism: Laticauda colubrina; assembly: GCA_015471245.1. Taxonomy (NCBI): domain Eukaryota; kingdom Metazoa; phylum Chordata; class Lepidosauria; order Squamata; family Elapidae; genus Laticauda; species Laticauda colubrina. The sequence goes on from BLBF01000006.1 coordinate 33,908,375, forward strand.
TCAATACATTTATTATTTCTCATGTTTTTAATCATAACTTTAAATAGTTTCTCTCCTGCCAGTAAAATTACAATTGGGTAGCAATCTCTGAAAGGGAAAATCTTTTGGAGCTGCAGATTATAGACTCCTATAAATATAAAAGCAAGATTGATATAATTTGGAATGAAACATGTCAATCAAGCTTAATTGAGGTTCTATAGAAAGATGCCATCAATGGAGGAGATGCATTCAATTAAAAACAGAAAAGATGTGAGACTATATAGTCTGAGATTGTGAACTTAATTTGATACTACAATATAGTTTCTGTGACTGATATCTTCTGAGGGAAGGGAGTTCCAGCCTTGGAAAAATTTCAGACAAGTTTCTTCTAACAAAGAAAAGGTGGAACAAAAGGGGCTCTGGTTCCAAGGGAAATTAAGTTACTCCAAACCCCTCCAGGCCACGTTCTAAAAAATTTTCCTGGTGAGAAAAGAGCTTAAAAATATTTGTACAATTCCCCCTTTAAGATCAGAAATACTCTGCCATTTATAATTAGATGCACAGTTGAATCCTTCTATAAGCATGGCATTTAAAGATCAATAATGTTGTCCATCAGAATGCTAGATGACAAACTTGAATGGTAGAATATATTAAGCATTTTTCAAGGGTATACAGATTTTTCTTCAGATGATGTTTAAACCATTCTTACAAGAGCTTTTCCAAACCTGGTACTCTCCAGATATAAAAGATTCCTTCAAGATGAGCTGGCATGGAATGCCTTCCTTTGGTACAAGGGAACTAAAAGGGGTATTTTAGAAGACATTATATTTGAGAGGCATTGTTTTTGAATTGGGAGAAGATAAAAAGACAATATTATTTAAAAATTCCACTATGGATATCTACCATTGAAGCTTTTTCTTACCCGATAATATATAAAAAGGAACAACCAGTTAAATATGGTGAGATATTGAATGAAAAGGGTGAACTTAAATCTATGCAAGCATTGGAAGAACAAGGTATAAAAATGAATTGGTTTTCATGTTTGCAAATACAATCTAGATTTGACAAAGATGTTAAAGCAGAAGGTATTTATGATAAGTTGACTGACTTTGATAAGATTTTGATGGGTACTGATGAAAAGGTAATTAATAAACTTTATGGACACTTATTAGAATTTAAACTGGAGGAGGAACAAGTTAAAGAAATGATGATTGCTTGGGGGAAAAATTTTGGATATAGGATTGATTTAGAAAAATGGCAAAAATTGTGGTCTCAAAATTATAAAATGACAATTTCAACTGAATATAAAGAAAATTTGTATAAGATGTTTTACAGGTGGCATCTACCCCTGACGAGACTTGTGAGAATGTTTAAGAATAAATCATATAAATGTTGGAAGTGTCATCAGATACCTGATTCATATTACCATATGGAGTGGACATGCTTGGACGCAGAGAAATATTGGACTAAAATCCACACATGGTTGGAAAAAATGATAAAACAACATATAGACTTTAAACCAGAGATCTTTTTATTGGGAATTATACCGTAAATATATAACAAAGAGTTGAAATATTTGATTGTAAATGTACTAACAGCAGCTAGGATTGTATTTGTTAAGAACTGGAAAAATGACAAAATACCTATGCAGGAGGAAGTTATTAAGAAAATTATGGACTGTGCTGAAATGAGTAAATTGACATTTGAAATTAGAGAACAAGAAGATAAATAATTTTATATGATGTGGGATTTGCTTTATCAATGGTTGGACAAAAAGACATGGTAATGTGATAGACTAAATAATTTTGTGATATAAATTTAACAGATTGATATAAGACATAATATAGACATAAATAACCATTGGTTGAAAGTATAACATAAATTTAAGATAAAACTTGAACATTTCATATAAAATGATGGAATAAATAGTTTAGTCATGGATAATTAATAACTGATAAATATACAAGCATATGTTAGTTTACAATGTGAAAATTGATATAAATTGTGAGTAAATGACTACAAAAGAATAGCACAAAAGATTTGTAACCAGCTGACACACTGTATGTATATAATGGAAGATGCTTTTATGTTTTTATGTTTTGTATGTGTATGTTTGTTTTTAAAAATAAAAATTCTTTTAACAAAAGATGAGCTGGACTTCTGGTCACTACATAGATTATACATCATGTTCATGGACATAATAATATAGAAGAAAATTGCTACTGTTTTCCTTTATCACTTTCCTAGCATACAGGTAATCCTTCACATAACTGCTTATTGCTTACTGTACCCTAAGTGTTGTACCTGATGATTCTTGACTCTTGATGAATGTATCTTTTCTTTTATGTATACTGAGAGCATTTGCACCAAGACAAATTCCTTGTGTGTCCAATCACACTTGGCCAATAAAGAATACTATTCTGTTCTGTTCTGTTCTGTTCTGTTCTGTTCTATTCTATTCTATTCTATTCTATTCTATTCTATTCTATTCTATTCTATTCTATTCTATAAAACTGTAATATAACCTGCTGGTTATGGATGCATGTCATGATGGCTGTTTTGTAAAATAGCCTCATATAATGACCCGCATCCCCTCATCTCCCTGGGTTACGAAGCAGAGCACTGGGTGCTGTTGGGGTGGAGAGACCATAGGAAGCCTAGTATAGGACCTCCTCCGTGCCTCCCAAGATGCTTCTACTCCTGAGAGCCCTATGCTTTCTCTCCCCACGCTTTGGGTCCCTGCAAGTGGGATGCAGTGAGGGAAAATAAAAAGCCTGCTGGAACCTGGTATGGAAGGGAAAGGCCCGTGGAGCCTTGGGGGAGATAGGCAGGGGGCACTGTTGCATTCTTTGGTTAATTGTAAGGACAAACAACCATGGGGGTATTGCAGTGACTGTAACTTCAGGACCCAGACATAAGTACCTTTTGGAGGGTCTGCCATAATTTCAAACAATTGTTAAGTGGCTGATCATAAGCTGAAGGCTATATGTACATCCAATTCAGCTTTGCTTTAAAGTCCAGACAAGGCTGGTCAGCTGCTGCCATTTACCCTGCTTTCCGCCAGATAGAATACAACAACTTCAATGATCCTATATTTTTACTACAGATAATACTGGAATTCATGCAGTTAGAGGCTTCAAGCTGGAGGCTGAAGAAGATTATGAGGTGATTATCTCATTGAGTAGAAAGTGCAGCCTCAAATTTTAAGTCAGATATTAACTCTTCCACATTCAACAGCAGAAAGCAAGTATTGAAGTTGCTAAATACAGAGATTAAAGTTTAGGAAGGGGAAAATGAGATTAAAGGTTCTTCCCTACAAGAATTCTTTACAAAAGAGATCTTGTTTTCACGAGCTTGCCATTGCCAACTTTAACCTTATTGTTGGAGATGTTTAAGTAACTTTGTGCAAATCTGTTCTGAGGCGGAACTGAAGCCATTAACAGTTAAGATTACCAAATAGAACAGAAGAAAAAATTCTGAAATGACATTTAAAGAAGCATTTGAGAGAATATTTGGCAAAGAACAACCAGAAACAGCATGGAAGCAGTGATCAGAAAATTATAACACAAATAGCATTTTCCTGATATAATTAATTACTGTGTAGCTGGCTGATATGTTGCAGGAAAGCTGCTTTACAGAGCTTATCCATTTGTATCTGTGTTTTTCTGCCTTCTCCTCATAATCCTCTCATCTTCAGCCTATATTTGTAACATCTTTAAATCATATATACTGATTTATAATTAGCTATATTGATGTTAAAGCACTGTTTCACTGTGGATGTACTCTGATATGCTACATCAGTAAAATGGTCAGAACCACTGTCAATGTTCTTGAAGTATGATTAGTCCATCTTTTATTGGCCACTTCAAAATAATAAGAGCATCCCCTCCCCACTCCTCTGCTGTCCTGGGTATTGTCCTCTATATCCATACTGGTTTGGGCAATGTAGAGAAGTACAGAAATAGTGAAGAAAGGAGATTTTAAAAGTAAATGTCAGTATAGCCCAGATAGACAAAAGGGAGAGAGAAAATAACTCAAGATTGTCAAGTCTTGATTCTTTTCTGCATAAGAGAGGATAGAGAAAATAACTGTTGGGTTTTGTTATTATATTCTGCAACAATAAAGTAGAATTTTGGCAGTTCATGCACTGTCTGTTTCTTGATCTGGTCTACCTCAAGGGCTTATAAGCAGCAAAAAATTTCCCTTTCTTTCTGCTAATTACGAGATGTCAAGTGTTCCTCCAGATTAGTAACTATTTCAAAAGAACATTAAATTCATTTTCAGTAGCCTGATTTAACCAGTCCATGGGGAAAGTTGCACAGTGGAAAATGTTTTCCTTACTCAGAATTAGATAACTCTTCCAGGCTCGGAAGAAAAAAAAAAAAAGAGAAGGGTAGCAGAATCCCAAAACAGAGTATTGGTGCTGTAATATATCTGCTTGTTCCACCAGATCTGGCAGAGAAGGTTGATCCTGTCAGTTAGGAAATTACACTTGGTGGGCCCTGGAAGGCGAGTTTTCTCTGTTGTGGTGCCCACATTATGGAATCTTCTTCCCCCAGTAAGGCCAGTTCCAGCCTTTTCCTTATTCTACAAATCACTCACGACCCAGTTGTGCCATCAGAATTGAGGATCCTAGGGAATCAGGAAGATCCTGGGATGGCTTACTATAGCTAACGTAATCCTTTTTCCTAATTAGTTTTTAATAGTTTTTTGAAGTTTTTAACAATAACTATTTTATGTACGTACTGGTTTTTCTTTTTAATTTACTGTTGTACACTGCTTCAGAGTCATATTTTTGGCAGCAATATACATAAATCAATAAGAAAAAGGTATAGAGTCTGAAATAGTATAGGGTTTCCTGCCTAAGAAGGGGGTTGCACTAGAAGACCTCCCTTCCAACTCTGTTATTTAATTCTATTCTAAAATAAATTTTTCATTAATCTTCTGCAGCAGTATTGCAGTAGCAGATTTCCTCTTATTCTGAGGTGCTGGTATATAATAGTCTTTATATTGAGGGGTCTTTGGTGATTTCTCTCAGCTTGCTCTCAACCCTGACTTAATTTTCTCCTTTATTGGAGTCTTTATATTATATATATCCTATTTATTTTAATTTATAAAACTTTTTAAATGTGAAAATTAAGCTTCATGGGACAGTCAATACATACATAAATAAAGAAGCACATAAAGACCCAGAGAGGGGCCTTTTTTGTTGTAGTAGCTTCCCTTTGGAACATCCTCTCTCTGAAATCCAACTATTCCTCGCATTCCAAAAAAACATGGTAGTGTTCCAGGCATGTCAATTGGAGGATCAAGGGAGCCCATGAAGTGGACATTAGTGTAATACTTGTGGTTGCTTTTGTGGCCATTTTGTGTACATTCGGTGCAATTGGATGGTGATTTTGTTGTTGTTGTTGACCGTTCTTGATTTGTTTCTATGGCATTTTAATTTTGCTAGCTATACAAGTGGATAACAAAACAAAACAAATAAATAAAATGAAAATTGTCAGGGACAAATTTTTGTGTGTTTCTCTTTTCCTACTTTCCCTCCTGATTGTATGCCATAATTTACCTAGGATGGTGTCCAAAAGGCAAGTTTTTTAAAAAAAAACCATAACTTTGAAACTAAAATATAACTATGAATAAACTCATTCTCTTTCCCAAGCTTTCCCAGTAGGAGACTATTGCAACAAATGAAGTGCTGCCAACTTTAAAGTGAGCATTGTAGGACTTTTCAGGAAAATTTGTGTGAACATTGTAGATCTTGTGGAATTACCATTACCTCATACTAGTAGTTTCTTCCATATTAAAATACAGATGAAGAAAGAAAGAAGGCATGTGGTTAAGTTAGACACAAGCCCATGTTTGTTTCTCTTCTTCCTTAGATAAAATTGTGTGAGAACAAGGAAGGTGATTCATGTACCCAGTTGGAGCCTTTTTAAAAGATGAATGTCTGGGCCAGAAAGTTCAGCATAGGGCCCTATTCTACTTACCACATGTTAATAATGTTATGTTTTAATCTCCACTTTTCTGTCCCCATGACCCTGGAAAACTGGCATCTGCATGTAAGTTTTACATGGTGAAATAATTATTTGGAATACATTTTTGCAGATTGGTTTTATTGCCTTGAATGAAAAGATGTTCTGTTATTGATTTCAAAGATTGAAACTAACTAGCAAGTCTTTTTATACTTGGACCCTGTTATCTTCTATGACGCTCAAAATTTGAGATGATACATGCCACAATATGCCACATGTTTTCCATGGCTCTTCGAAGGAGAGATTTCAAAATGAAATTTCAATTCTAGTTTGCCTTACATATCAACTTGAAACTATTTTATTTGTGTTGTCAAGTAGATAGAAACATTAATAAAAAATCTGGCTGACGGGATCTAATAATAGACTTATATTTTTTTCCATAGCTCCTATTTTTGGAAGAATTTCTTTTGATTTGGCTAATAATTTGGTTTTCTTGAATTACTTCTTTCTAAGAGTCAATCTTAAGTTAATGTGCTGTATTTCTTTTTCTTTCTAATCACCAAGACATTAACTGTTTTATAAGTCTGTACAAATTCCATACAATTTAACCAAATTTTTCTACACCAATTTTGCTCTCTACAAATTGTTTCTTTTATTGAATCACATCTGGTCTGGAAGAAATGGGTGAGAGCAAAATAAAAACTAACTTGAAATTAATTTAATATATATTTAAATTCAATTAAATTGAGTAGAATTAATATGATTATTTTTTATGAATCTCATAAATTGGACATTAAAGTTATAGTTAGTGAAAATATTGGTAAGGTCTGTAGAAATTACATTCAGTGTTCCAGAATGAAGCCATTAATCTCTTATAGAAGGTAGGATTGTTATAATGATCTATTGTACATGAGATCTGGAGCATGGACACTGGTGACATAGAAAAAGTTTCAAGATGGGTCTTGAAAGTAAGTTGTAAAAATGTGTGATTAGAAAGAGGACAACCAATGCCTAGGTAGGGTCTCCTATCCAAAGGTTCATCAATAACAATAATAACAAAAAGTCCCTATCTTTCTTCTTTCCTTGAAGAATCTCCCCTTCCTACCATAGATCCAGGTCAGTCTCCTTATTTCTGTATAAATGTGAAAAAAATCAGGACCATATACCACGAGGGGATAATCTTTACATCTCAATTTCCCTGCATTTGTTGAAATAAAATTCTTACAAATTGTTATTTATTTAATCTACAAAACAAGTGGATCAGAAAGAGAATCTCTATCAATCCCTTCCCTTTATCTTTCTGAATACAACCTTCTCTTTACAGGGATTTCATGTCACTGGTCTATTCACCTTAATTTTAATGTGTTCTCTCACATTTTCCCAAAAATGTTTCAGTCGGTTATATGAGCTATAAAATAAAGCAATAAAATAAGTGTCCTTCTTAACCTAATTCAACACCTTGGCCATTATATACTTAAGTATCCCTCCTCTCTGGCTGCAGCATTTTTTTTTCCATTCAAGGTTGTGTCTTCAGAAAAGAAAAGCAACTGATACTTGTGTTTGGATATTGATGCAATTATTTTATTTCTTGCCACACTATTTATCTCTTTCTTTCTTTCTTTCTTTCTTTCTTTCTTTCTTTCTTTCTTTCTTTCTTTCTTTCTTTCTTTCTTTCTTT
>BLBF01000006.1:33916016-33986500 GCA_015471245.1 Laticauda colubrina
TTTCTTTCTTTCTTTCTTTCTTTCTTTCTTTCTTTCTTTCTTTCTTTTTTTTGAAAATTTTATTTGGGTTTTCACAAAAAAAATACAAATAAAACATCGTATTTTTATGTTCTATTCCAGATCTTATTACTGTTTTATATTTTCTACATAGTTTTTTCCCTCTTTTAATTTTCTCAACTTTATTTTAATTATCTCATCTCAATTCAAATCATTATATTTATACTTTTGTCTGTCCTGTTTCAACTTCATATTATCTTTTCTATTAAAACAAATTTTCCCCTGTAATTACTAATTGAAGTATGACACCTTTATATCTTTTAATTTTATCCATTCAAACTCTTATTTAAGCTTCAGTGTATACCTTTAAGATTATAACATTCAATATAATATATAACTTCCAATCGAATTCTGCTTGGTACATTCTTAAAATACACACTATATTCTTTAAAAAAAGAATATACATATACGAACTCAATATAGAAGCCTGATGATGGCAGATGAGATTCTGCTGAAAGCAACTTTTAAAGTTGCTACAACTTTAAAAGCACTACAATGACGTGGGATAATACCCGAAGGAAGCTGAACAGCACACATGTAAGTACCCGCGAAAATTTAAAAAAACAAATATATATATATGTATGTATGTGTATATATATATATATATGCCATCATCAGGCTTCTGTATAGAGTTTGTATGTGGGTCAGAGTCTCACAGTCTTTGGTTTTAAATTTGAGGCTAGCCTATGCTGTGCCAGGATGGTTTTTTTCTTCATCCTGATTGGTTGGGAGTCTTGGTCTGTGTTTATTGGACTTGGAGTTTGATTGATTGGTGTTTCTGGTTTCTTCTGTCTGTTTTGTGGCTTTGATTGGCTGGCAACACTCTGCTCCTGCACTGGAGGCTTTCAGTGCAGCTTGGCTTCATTTGAAAGGACGGCTGTTATCTATTAGGAAGCCAGGTTTCATCTGGATGCCTGGTGGGGGGGGGGTGTTTGAGCTGGAGGTATCAGGGGGAGTCTATTTGTGCCCAGGTGTTTGCCTGGCTTGTGGTGTGGAGATCTTTCTATTTGAGAGTGCAGGCTTCCAAATGATTGACAGTCTGCTGGAATCATCTCTTCTGTTCATGCTTTCAGGTATTTTTTCAATCTCTATGGCTTCTCTGATGATTCTGTGGCTGGGGTTTTCTATAGTGGCTAGGGTTTTGGTGCCATTGAAGTTGATGTTGTGACCTGTGGCTTTCATGTGTTGGACTAGTGAGGAGGTGTGTTCCAGGTTTTTTACTGCATTTTTGTGTTCATCCAGGCGGGTACTTATTCTTCTATTGGTCTGTCCAATGTATGTAGCCAGGCATGATGCACAGGGAACTTCGTATATGCCTTGGTTTTCCAGGTCAATTTTGTCTTTGGGGTTTTTAAGGATGGCTGCTATTTTTGGTCTGTTTTGAAGGCAGTCTTGATGTGATGCCTGTGTAGTATCTTACTGATTTTGTCTGTAGTACCTCTTATGTAGGGCAGGACAGCTGTTCCATAGGTCTGTTGATCTTCTAGGTCTCTGTTATATCTTGGTGTGTTTTTGTGGATCAAGCTGGTGATTTTATTTTTGTGGAAGCCGTTGGCTGTCAATACTTTAGTCAGGGTGCATAGTTCAGTCTTTATATGTGTCTTGTCTGCCAGGCATTTGGTTCTGGCAATTAGTGTTTTGGCCACGGAATTTATCTGTGCCGGGTGGTGGTGGGATTGGGCGTTGAGGTAGGGTTGGTGTGTGTTTTCTTCTGGTATACGGTGTGTCCTAGTGTGCCATCTGTTCTTTTGTAGATTAGTACATATAGGAATGGTAGTTGTTTGTTTATCTCTGTTTCCATGGTGAACTTGAATTTGGGGTGTGTGCTGTTTAGGTGTGTTAGGAAATTGTTCAGGTTTTCTTTTCCATGGGGCCAAATCACAAATGTATCATCGATGTATCTTAGCCATAGTTTGGGTTTGTGGATGGCATTAGCCAGGGCTCTGGATTTGAATTCTTCCATGAACAGGTTTGCAATGACAGATGACAGTGGTGATCCCATTGGGGCTCCTTCTATTTGCTTGTATCTTTGTCCTTTGTATATGAAATATGTGTTGGTTAATCAGTATTCTGTTAGTTCCATGAGGTGTTTAGCTGGTTGGTATTTATTTTTGATGATTTGAAGAGTTTCTTTTATCGGGACTTGAGTGAATAGTGAAACCATGTCGAAACTTACAAGCAGATCTTCTTGTTCCATGTGTAGATCTTTGATCATTTCTAAGAACTGGTATGAGTTTTGTACATATGAAACTGCGGTTTCAGTATGGGACTGTAGTTGTTTTGCTAAGTGTTTAGCTAGGTTTTGTAGTGGTTCTCCTTTGGAGCTGACTATGGGTCTGAGAGGTATGCCTTCTTTGTGTATTTTTGGGAGGCTGTATAGTTTGGGGCATCTGGAAGATTTTTCTCTTGGGATGATCGTCTGTTGGATTTCTTTGCTTATGTGACTGGTTACAATTTTCTTCTTGGTCAATTTTTCCAGATATGTGGTCGGGCCTGTGTTTATAGGTTTGTATGCGGAGTCTTGGAGTAAGTCTGTCAATTTTGTTTTGTAGTCTTTTCTATCCATTACTACTGTGGCATTCCCTTTATCTGCTGGGAGTATGATTTTGCTGTTATCGTTTTTCAGGGTTTGTAGCGCTTTGAATTCATCTTTGTGCAAGTTGCTTTTGGGTGGTTTGCTTGTGCATAGGATGTTGGTAACCTGGTGTCTTATTCTGTCAGCTTCATCTGTATTTAATTTGGTTAGGCTGGATTCTACTGCACATATGATGGATTCTGTGGTTATTTTTTTGGGTGCTATGGCATAATTGACATCTGTTTCTGTTTTGGTGAGTTCTCTGTTGGAAATGTTACATACTAATTGTTTCAGGTGTTGTTGTGGTTGTTGGGGGCTTTCTTGTCATGTTCTAATTTCATTAGTTTCTTCAAGAGTTTTTCATTTTTGTAAGTGGTTTCAGTTTCAGCTCTCTAAGTTTTAAGTTGTTTTATCTTATCCCAAAGTAGAGGGTGGATTTTGCTGCTCAATTCCAGGTGTACTGCTAGCAAATCTTTGTTTAACTGATCCAATTGGAATCTCTTACTGTGGAGCTCGTTCCTGAGTAGAGCCATTTCAGTTCTTTTCAGGATACGTTTAGTAGCTGCTGTGCTGTGATGAAATGTTAATTTGAAGCAGGTTGGTGTTGCATTGTTGTCTCTGCAGCTGTGTTGGAATTTCAGGTCACATAATATTCCTGCTCTTTTAACTTCCAGCTTCTCATAGGTTTTGGTCTGGCTATTTACTCCCCCCCCTCCCGAGTTATGATTTTTTTTTGAAGTTTTCACAGGTACTTACATGTATGCTGTTCAGCTTCCTTCAGGTATTATCCCACGTCATTGTAGTTGTGTTTTTAAAGTTGTAGCAATGTTTCGAGAATCTCATCTGCCATCATCAGGCTTCTGTATTGAGTTTGTAGGTAGGTCAGGCTATCACAGTCGTTAGTTTTAAATTAGATCTACAGATCTACAAGAGCTGCCAAACCTAATTATAAAGCATAATCATGGAAGAGAAAAAACTGATTACAATGAATATAAATGGACTTAATTCAGCTGTTAAAAGAAGGAAAATTTTTCACAAATTAGAGAAACTAAAATTTGATATAATTTGTCTACAAGAAGTACATATTAAAAAACAATGTGAACAATTGTTGATACAGCCAAAATTAGGGAAAATATTTACTTCTTTGACTCAATGTAAGAAAAGAGGAGTGGTTTTATATATTAAAGAGACCATTTTAGCAAAACTGTTTTATACTGATGAAGATGGAAAAATATTAATGGTGGAAATAATGGACAATAATACGAAAACACTCTTGATTGCAATTTACGTTCTGAATGATAAACAAGAAGAATTTTATAAAAAATTACACATGAAAACAATTGAACTGGACTATGTCAATATAGTTATGATGGGAGATTTCAATGGAATTGTAGACAATAAACTGGACTATATGACAACATCAACAAAGCAAAATAGGAAGACTCTCCCCAAATCCTTTTTTAAAATGATAGAGGAAATAAATTTAAAAGATATATGGAGAGAAAGAAATGTTAAAACCAAACAATACACTTTTTACTCAAATAGACATTTAACATGGTCCAGAATAGATATGATTTGGACTTCAACAGAATTAATATTTAATATTCAAGAAACAAATATCAAAACAAGTACTTGGGCAGACCACAATCCAATGACAATTAAATAGAAAGGACAAAAAAGTATATCGAGATGGACGTTAAATAATACTATTCTAAAGGAGAAGGATTTTATAGGGCAGATGGAGAAAGAATTGGCTTTTTTCTTTAGAGAAAATAAAAAAGAAGATACTTCAATCCAGAATGTATGGGACACAATGAAGGCATATTCTAGAGGCTTGATAATAGACTACACAAGGAAAAAGAACATTAGGAAAAGGCAACCCACGGAAGCTTTAGAAGATGAGTATAAAAGACTCAAAAAAGGACTACAGAAAACGCTACAGAAAAAAGACATTAAGCTAAAACTGGATACAATTAAACATAAAATGAGTTTAATAGAGAAAGAAGAATTAGCACAGAAAATTAGAAGTGCTGAACAGAATTATTTTGAGGATGCAAACAAACCAGGTAGATGGTTAGCATACAAACTGAGAAAGGAAAAAGAATCAAGGAAAATACCGCAGTTAATAGATGATCAAGGTCAAGTTTGCCACAGCAATAAAGAGAAGAAGGAAATCTTTTGAGACTTTTATGGGAAATTATATGAGCAAGAGAATATTGATGAGGAAAGAGTTAAACAGTATTTACAGAATGCTAATCTACCTAAGATACCTAAAGAGACTGTAAAAATGTTAGAAAGCAATATAACCATGATGGAGTTAACTGAAGCACTTAAGAAACAAAATAATGGGAAGGCACCAGGCCCAGATGGACTTCTGGCAGAATTCTATAAAACATTTCAAGAATCTCTGAACCTCCCATTGCTAGAAGTCATGAATGAAGTTAGGCTAAAGAAGAAGATATCTAAAACATGGTCAGAAGCCTACATTACACTTATTCCAAAAGAACAGACTGATCCATTACAAATTTAAGAATTATAGACCCATTTCTTTATTAAATGCAGATTATAAAATCTTCACTTCAATATTGGCAGAGAGATTCAAAAAATATTTAAATAATTTTATTCATTCTGACCAAAATGGATTTCTGCCAAAGAGGCAAATTAAAGATAATATGAGAGGAATATTGGACACTTTGGAATATTATGAGGCTCACCCTGAAAAACAAATGGCTTTGATATTTTTAGATGCACAAAAGGCATTTGATAATGTGAACTGGAGATTCATGTTATTATTATTGGAACAGATGGGCTTTGCCCGAAAATTTATTCAAGCAATACAAGCCATATATTATAAGCAAACGGCAAAGGTAATGATAGAGGGAGAATTAACAGACTCTATCAATATAAGAAAAGGTACAAGACAAGTTTGCCCACTATCACCTTTGCTATTTATATTAACTCTGGAAGTGTTAAATAAAAACATTAGAGACGAAAAGAGTATAAAAGGAATGAAAATTAAAAAGGAAGAATTTAAATTGCAAGCTTTTGCAGATGACTTGGCCTTTATTTTAGAAGACCCTTTACATTACAGTGAATATTTTATCCATCATTTTTGTCATATTTTCTAAAATTATTTCTATTTGTAATATAACAATGCTCTTATGTACCTTTGCAGAATCCCTTTTACAATTAAATTTTCACCCATTATCTCTAAACAGGCTTATGGTTTCAATCCTTATATCTTTTCCCTGCTTCTCTATATCTTGTTTCTGTCTTTTACAACTTCTTTTCCTTACCTTCTTCCCCCTCTTCTTCTCCCTCCCCTTTTTACCCCCTTGTCTCTCTACTTCTAATTCTCTCATCTGTAATCCCCTCTTCTGTTTCTTTCTAATATTATACTTATCTTTCAGACTATTATTCTTCTTTTTGGTTGTTTTTTCTAGTCTTAAACCTTTCACTCTCTTTCCCCCCTTTCCTTTTTTTCCCCCACATAAAATTATTTGATCATTAAAGATGGCTTCTTCTTTATCCCAATATTCTTGTTCTGCAAGTGTTTCTTGTTGTTTCTCATAGTTCCAGATTTCCATTTCTAAGAATTGAAATACGAAGCCAGAAGAACCTCTCCCTTCTTGTGCATCTTTTTTCCATTTTTAAAGTTCCATTTTCAGTTCTTCTAAGAGTGATGCCATTTTAAACACTTTTAAACAACCACCCAATTGATTTTAGTCATTTAGATACAAAAACCAAAAATCACCAAGTAATCCAAATTATACAAGGCTGTTTCTTCTTGCTTCTTTTTTCCACTTTCTCTTCCTGGGGATCTATTATTTTGTTGCCAAGTTTCAGTTAGAATGTATCTTTTGGGAATCTTGTTAAAGTTTCATTGCAAATTCCTTTTAGTTACAGTTCCATTCCTTATTTCCCTTTTATTCTTTTTTATCCATTTGACTTTTATTTTCAACTTAAATGCCTATTAATGTCGAAGTGGATTTTTTTTTCAATTTCTTGCTGAAGTCTCTTCACTGTCTGTATAAGGAAGAGAAGAAAAAAAATCTTATCCTTTCCCTTCTCTCTCTCTTTCGCTGCTTCAAAATCTTCTTTGGGAACAATGTTATTCAGTTTAAATTCCAGGGTATCTTACACTGTAGCCTTTTCAGTTTAACCCAGTTGACCAAAACTTTCTCTTCTTATCTTCCTCCTGCACATTCTTTTCTAGTTGACTTCTTCTTTGAGGTGGCCATTTCTGACCACTGCTGCAACCGCCTTTGGGAAAGGGAGTAATGGCCAGCTGGGGAAGAGAGATGTAGTTCTCCTTGACCCTGCTGGCAGGCTCCCCCCTCTTCATCACCTCTATGGGGTGGCTTAGCCCTGAAACCAGCTGGCTCGGGGCGCTCTGGCAGTGAGCACCGATCAAAACTGCACACAATCATGGATTTCAGTCTGCTGATGAAGAGGTTCAAAACTGGAAATCACTATTTATCTGTTTCTTTTCTTTTCTGCTGCTACTTGGAGATATTTTATGAAAAAGGTACCTGGCTTTAACAAAACTTCATATAAAATGATTGTGGTTACTCTTGAATTACTTAGTGACATTCTATAACACCTTGGGCTTGTCAAGATTGCAGGAATCATAATATAATGGTATCCTTTGATGCTTATAGCTTACCTAGTCTTGGTATAATAAGATCATTTATCTGCCTTGTTTCTTTGATTTTTGCTTTTGTGCCTCTTTCTGAGTACTGATTGGTTTAAGTTTCTTGTGTCTTTAGTATAGCTCTACGAAAGAATAATTGTTTGGAGGCTGTTAGACTTCATGTAACACTCTGTTTCCCTATCTGTGTGGCTTTACTGACTTAAATTACAGTTGTGAGGTAACCAAAATATTGCACTCTAAATAGTGATTGTGATCTCATTTGTGGATAGACAAAGAAAGGGACTTTTCACTGACATATAGGCTACCTAATTTCAAGAGGAAGATTTCGAATAAATGCTTCCCTGCAGAAAATATATGAATTTTCTTGATACATGATTATAGGATGCATGGCACTATATATTCTACTTTAATCACTTGTATCTATATATATTTGAATGTATTTATGATAAAAGGAATCTTCCATGTTTGTGTTGACTGTGTGGGCAATGTAAGTGTAGCATATGATATCAGTAAACTGAGACAATGAACTATTATATCAAAGAGGAATTCTTGGTGCTTTCTGAGCTTGGTTATTTGTTTGAAGCCATTTCATTACTCAACTAGGTAACATCAGCAGTGTGAGCGACTGTAGGTTTTGCTGTCTGTTAAGATATAGTAATTTATTTGGTCCATTTTGGTGAATATGTGGTTTTCTTCCTGGTGGCACCTTAATTTGCCTCACTACCTACTTTAAATTTGATGAGCAAAGATACCAATAAACCAGGAGAATATCCAAGGGATCTACTTACTGAGTAATGAAACACCTGCAATCAAAGAACTAAATTCAGCGAGCACCAAGAACTCCACAGTTCAATTCTGAGCTACAATAATCCTATTTTTCCTATTATCCCTAATAGGGTCATGGAGTCTTTTCACCCTTCCATTGTCAAGATTCTGAGATATCTTTCCACCATCCTTTACAATTACTCCAAGCAGTAGTACAGTGGAGACTGTCATGAGATAATGCAAAATTATTATCATGGATTTGAGAAATCAGGACAATAGCTCAGTAGAGGAACATTCTATAAAAGCATACTTCCAGGAAAATTAAGCCACAAAGTCCCTTGAACATCTAATAAACTACAATTCCTAACAAACTCATTTTTAAACAATTCTTCAAAATATGATCACTAGGTATTTACTTTAAAATATTCCCTTTTTAATTTCCATAAACTGCTTGCAAAACAAATATGACTCAAGAAGGACATGGTTGACATGCTAATTCCAAGCTAAAAGGACTAGTTTGTGTGATTTCTCATGCCTTTTATACCTATGAAAGTATATTGTTCCAAGTCAGTAATTTTACTGAAGTGTAGGCTTTAGGTTAAAACCAAGGAAGCATTTTCTCCCACAGATTCTCTTTATTACGCAATCGTTTATTTTGTAGATTATGTCTTTTGTATTTTTAGAAGTGGAAATTGCTAAGGCAACCAAAGTAGTTGAACATTATGTTTTACTGGGAACAATATGTGTTTAAATGTTCAGGGATTTTTCCATTGTTCAGTGAAATAGCAAGATTAGGCAAACTAGGGGAGGCAATGTAGGTTGACCTTAAGAGAAAGGAAAAAAGAGAAAAACCAAACTTTCTCTCTATGCTGACAGCCTTCCTGGCTATTCTCAAGTCAAATTCACAGTTGATTTATGTAAGGAAATGCAGAGGATACAGAGAGCAAAATATATTTATGTTCATTAAAATATCAAGTAAATAAAGCTTAGTGAACCTGGAGAGCAAATTTATTGTGTTACTGCAGAGGAGAAGAGTAGAACCAACAGGTGGAAATGACAGGAATGTTGATGCCAACTTTGTAATGGCATGAGCTGTTAGACAATGGGACAGATTACATGCTGGTTGAGGAATTCTGGGAAACTGACTAGTGAGTACTGTCTCTATCTTGTGCATCACTTTCCATAAATCTGCCTTGAGAAAAGCTAAATAGCTGTATGGCAGCATACAGAGAAGGTTTGGCTTTTCTCTTTTTAAGGTGGTTGCTGAGAAAGATTAACACTGCCCTAAGAAATAAGGATGTTAGAGTAGAGGTCACAGTCCATGAAACAGCATCAGTCTGTGGCCTGTCAGCAACCAGGCTGTGCAAAGAAGTGAAGCCCTATCTGCAATATGCAGCCAGCATGCCCCTCTGGTCCAAAGAAAAACCTTTTTCCACAGAACCGATCCCTGTTAGTCATTGTATGGGGGCCACTGTATCAGAGCACAGTATGGGGGC
Source organism: Laticauda colubrina (assembly GCA_015471245.1). NCBI lineage: Eukaryota > Metazoa > Chordata > Lepidosauria > Squamata > Elapidae > Laticauda > Laticauda colubrina. The sequence continues at coordinate 33,925,564 of BLBF01000006.1, forward strand.
CATTAGGCAAGGATGCTAGAGTGGAGAAAGTGGATAACCTTGTTTGACAAAGCTTTTTGTTAGCATTTATTTGACTACTGTAAAAGGCAGTATATTTATTTTGTTTATTCATACATCCATTTATAGATTTTAGTTTATACCAGGAATTTGGGGTCTAGCTCCACTTCTTTAAACCCCCTATTTTTCTTGTACATATCCACACAACATTGAATCTGCCCAGTGGTGCGATTCAACCAGTGTAACAACCTGTTTGGTGAGTGTGCGTTTGCACATGCACACACCAAATGTGCACTTTGTGAGCATGCCCAGCATTTAGAAAGGACAATTTTTAGCTATAATACTTACCTTCTGCTGCAGCCCCGATGAGTAAAACGGCTGATGCGTGGCAAACCACTCTGCCATGCGAATCAGCTGTGCTCAAAAACAAAGAAAGCACAGGAAAAGGGCAGGGGTGGGTGGGTGGAGCCAAATGATCACTGGAAGTACCTGTTTGCCAGAACCAGTCCAAACCAGTAGAATCCCACTCCTCAGCCCCAAATGGTCACTACACAGCAGAATCACCCAATGCTATATGCACCTGTTTTTTTTTTTAAAGAAAGATGAATTAAATATGAAACCTCAGTTTGAGTGTAAGCACAGACTAATTTTGAAAACTAGAAAAGAAAAAAAATTAAATATGTTACACATTATTAGCTTTTCTTACTCTTTGTAATTTCATCTATGCAACTACAATATTGTTTTTGAAACAACTGTGGCTTTTGTGTACATGTTTGTTTATAAGATAATGAAAAGCACCATCTGTCACTGAATATCAACTACTAGTAGTGATGCTCTCCCCACTGACAGAAAAAGATATGAAAGAAGATTAGTATGCCCCTGAAATATTCAACAAAATAGTTCAAAATATGCCTCAGCTCTGGGCAACTATTCTGTGCCAAAATGATGAGGAAATAATCTCCCTGATATAGTGATAATGGTTTGGATTATGGTAGTAGTGTATCCATTAATTTCTACGTCCTGCAAAAACTTGTGTAGTTTAGAGCTTCTAGGAACAATGGGTAATATAGCTTGCAATATATACAGCACCCAAATTTTGCTACCTACTTTTATGGCTCCGTTGAAGAAAACTGAGAATTATAAAGATATTTCTCAAAATTTTTATTGATTTTGCCAAACCTATACAAAATTTAACCGGATGTCCCAACAATATCTGAAATGTATTTATTTATTTGTTAAAATTTCTTTGCAAAATGACTCTGGACAGCTTACAACATCAAAATAAAATCATAAGTATATATACAAATGTATAAAATCACAATAATATTGCAATAAAATTCAGTTCAACCTGGGATCATTTTCTAGAGGGCTATAGCTTCTCATGTGTGATCTGCAGGCTGTCTTCGTGACGTACTTAACAATTAATAAAAGAAAGAGCATAACCCTACTAACAATATCGGGAATATTAGAAGAATGTTAGCCCTGCCTGGAGAGCACAGGATTTGGGGTTGAGGGAATAATATATTTCTTCATTTTTTCTTGCCAGTGAAACTAATGGAGAAGAAATTATGTTTGATGATGCAAAGATAATGATTATGGACAATCAAAAGATCTTTGAATTTTATAAAATTTTCTTATCATCCACAATATATCTATGAAAGTTCCTTTAATCCACCCTCTTTTGTTACTTCTGGCCTTTTGCTTCCAAAGCTTCAGTGCTAAAGGTCTCCAAAATTTCCTTTGAGGATAAAAGGAGAATCCAAGGTCAAGCTGAATTAGGCCAAAACCTCCAGTAGCCTCTTCAACCTTTTGAGAGATCACAGATTTGCAGCTTCAATGAAAATAAAGTGAATACATAGATTCAGGACATATCAATTTCCAAAGTACACTTAAATTACCCACATGCCATCTTTATAAAGTTCAGTTACATTGATTATACTAAAGAAGTCCTGTTGTACAGACATAATGTATATTTGGTGTCCACAACTTGAAGCAGAGGATCATTTTCACTTTTCCAAAAGTATTGGTCCCAAAACTTCTCCAAAAGGTGCCAGTAAATTGATTTTTAATTATAAAAAAGGGGGAAATACATGATGTGTAATCATATTCTTTGCATTTAATTTAATTGTAATTATTAAATCACATTTAGTGCTTCTGTCCTGCTTATTTTTTCTTTAGGTAGGCTCCCTGGAAAGGCTAAGTGTGGCTGAAAGCCCAAGAAAAGCTGTGCCTTTTTATCAATATGTCAATCAGAATAGAGCTGTAGGTCTTGGAGGTCTTCTTGTCCAACATCCTGTTCAAGCAGGAGACCCTAGAGATTGGACAGTATCTGTCCAATCTTTTCTTTAAAACTTCCAGTGATGGAGCACCCACAATTTCTGAAGGCAAGTTGTTTCACTGGTTAATTGTCCTCACTGTTAGGAAGGTTCTTAATTCCAGGTTGCTTCTCTCCTTGGCTAGTTTCCAGCCATTGTTTCTTCTTTTGCCTTCTGGTGCTTTGGAAAATAAGTTGACCCTCTTCTTTGTGGCAGCCTCTCGAACACTGGAATACTGTTACCATGTTACCCCTACTCCTTTTCTCAAGATTGGCCATACCCAATTCCTGCAACCGTTCTTCATATGTTGTTGTTGTTTTTTTGGTCTCCAGGCCTTTAATCATCTTAGTTGGTCTTTGTTGCACTTCGTTGCTGTTGATACATTTACAATCAGGTATTTCAAGTCTTTACTATATTTTCAGGTAAAATTCCCAATAAAAATATCTCTGGTTTCAAATCTATGGGGTTTTTTTTATCATTTTTTCCAACCACGTGTGGATTTTAGTCCAGTATTTTTTAGCATCCGCACAAGTCCACTACATATGGTAATGTGAGCCAGGTGTCTGATGACATTTTCAACATTTTTCAGATTTATTCTTGAACATTCTTGCTATTCTTGTCGGGGGAAAATGCCACCGGTAGAACATCTTACACAAATTTTATTTATATGCTGTTGACATTGTCATTTTATAATTTTGAGACCACAATTTTTGACATTTCTCTAAATCAATCCCATATCCAAAATTCTTCTCCCAAACTATCATAGTTTCTTTAACTTGTTCTTCTTCTAGTTTAATTTCTAATAAATATCCATACAATTTTTAAATCACCTTTTCATCAGTACCTATCAAAATCTTATCTAAGTCAATCAGTTTATCATAGAAACCATCTGTTTTAGAATCTTTATCATACCTTGAATGTATTTGCGCATATGAAAACCAATTCATGTTTATACCTTGTTCCTCTAATTTTTGTATAGATTTAAGTTCACCCTTTTCATTCAATATTTCACCATATCTAACTGTTTGTTCCTTTTTGTATATTATAGAGTCAGAAAATGCTTCAATAGTCGATAACCAGACTGGAATTTTCAAATAACATTGTCTTTTAATCTTCTCCCAATGTAACCACAGAGACTCCCGTATATAATGTCTTCTAAAATACCCCTGTATTTTAGTTCATTTGTACCATAAAAAAGCATGCCACCCCAACAACAGATCATGTCCTTCTAATGGCAATAATCTAGTATTTCTTAATGTTATCCATTCCTTAACCCACATCAAATTTGTAGCTTGGTAATACAACTCCCAACTAGGCAAACCAAATCCTCCTCTTCTAGCATCTTGCAAAAGTTTTAACTTGATTCTTGCTTTCTTACCTTGCCATATATATTTCAATACAATTTTATTTAAATCTTCAAAGTAGTCCTTTCCAAGCCTAATTGGAATTGTTTGAAACAAATATAAAATTCTGGGTAATATATTCATCTTGATTGTTGATATTGTCCCTATTAATGATAGTTGTAAATTTTCCCATTTCACCAAATCTAGCACTATCTGCTGTTTAAGTTTGATATAATTATTCTCTTTTAGTGTACTGCATCTTGCTGTAAGTATATCCCCAAGTACTTGATCTTATTCGTGACCTGAATTTTCAATAGGTCTGCCAGTTCTTCCTTTTGTCTTGATAGCATATTCTAGATAAATTAAAGACAATATGAGAGTAATCTTGGACACTTTGGAATACTCGAGGCACATCCTGAAAAACAAATGACTCTTATATTTCTAGATGCACAGAAGGCATTTGATAATGTGAATTGGCGATTCATGTTATTACTGCTGGAACAGATGGGCTTTGCTAGAAACTTTATTCAAGCAATAGAAGCTATATATCATGAGCAAACGGCAAAGATAATGATAGAGGGAGAACTGACACTCTATTGATATAAGAAAAGGAACAAGACAAGGGTGCCCACTATCACCTTTGTTGTTTGTGTTAACTTTGGAAGTGGTAAATGGAAATATTAAAGATGAAAAGAATATAACAGGGATGAAAATTAAAAAGGAAGAATTTAAGTTGCAAGCATTTGCAGATGATCTGGTTTTTATCTTAGAAGACCCACTAGAAACAGCATCAAAATTGATAGAAAAGATAGAGAAATATGGAAAGGTGTCTGGTTTGAAAATAAATAAAGATAAGACAAAGATTTTGACATTACAGTATCTCTTAAAAAGCCCTATTTGATTTATTTCAAAGTCTGGCAAGCCATTCCATTTCCATTGATCACTCTTCGATTTGTTCTGCTGAAATGAGACTCTGAATCTCTGTTTTCAGGTGTTCTCCTGGGGATGCCATTGACTATATATTACTGACTATATGTTACTTACCATCTTGTATTTATGGCATTCCCCAAGAACAGTTTTTCTCCATGAATGGCAATAAAAGCCAAATAAGTATGCACTGAGCTTCCACTCAACCAAATTAACAAAAAAAAATTGCTCGCTTGCTCCTATTTGACCTTTGAAATGTGAAGAGAACAGACTAAAAATAAGGCAATAGCTGCAATTAATTTATGTCATGGCAGGCAATGTTTACATGCCAGGATGAAAATACAGTAAAAATGTTGAATGTTTTCAGCTTGGCAACAGAGGTTTTCTTTGTTATTTGCATCACTCTCTGGATGTCAGATTCAGGATCAGTGGAGAGAACAGAGAAATACTGTGTCAACCAAAGAAGAAAGATAACCAGATATTTAAAATCTCACTTGATGGTCTTGTCCAAAAAGCACTCCTCTGATTTCAGAAGTATAATAACTTGTTCGACTGCTGCTGCTTTTCAAAAATACAGCCTGAAGCTCAGCTGTTGTAACACTATATCTGAATTAAATTACAACAAAGGTCAGAATCTTTACCACGCCTTTTAAAAGAAGAGCAAACATTAGGGAGTAACTTTCATACTGAAAACCATGAGGACGGAGCCCAGAAATTCGTGCAATCTACCAAACTATATTTAATATTTCCCAACCCTCTCATAAAGGCAGAATAGCAAGAAAAAGACATACATGGATAATAACTGGTCAAAGCTTACTTCATCATCAGCATATACAGTATGGACTCTTTACTTCATATAATGTAACAGAACTTCTGTAACTTAACCAAGGAGCATTCCCATTTGGATGTGGCTGTTCCTTATGGTAAAGATCAGAACAGTATGGATGGATAGTTTGGTCTCCTCAGGGCCTGAATTGACTTTACCTCAGTGGTGGGATTCAAATAATTTAACAACTGGTTCTCTGCCCGAATGATTTCTTCCAACAACCAGTTTACCAAACTGCTCAGAAAGTTAACAACCAGTTCTCCCAAAGTGATGTGAACTGGCTGAACACGGCTTTACCTACTGAGAAAGAATGGTAGTTTAAAACCAGTTAAGTTTTGGTTAATCATCAAGCCTCAGATGTCTTTATTGTTTTTCCCTGATTATGTTCTTCAACTTGTCTTGCTTTTTTATCATAATTTTGTTTTACTTCTTGATGCTATTTCATGCTTTGTCATTTAGTGCTCTCTTGTTCATGGCCTTGACTTGCCTCTTGCTTGATATTTTCTTTGTAATACGTGGGTCCACTTTCTGCCTTATCTTTTAATAATGATTTCATTTTAGCTCTTCAGATCTGTTTGCTTTATTGTCTAACTATAGCCTTGACTCCTTAAATTGTTGGAAGGCAATATTTCTGTTGTTCTTGCTTACTGCTATCAATCTATAGGAGGATTTAGCATCGTCATATCAAACCATGATGATGATAATGACAATATTATCCATTCAGTTGAATTCGACTCTTGGCAATTCTGTGTGTCAGGCATCTCCACATTTTCCGATCTTATGCTATTTCTTTGAGCTTTTCTATGTTCTGGCTGGTATCAGTTTTGATAATATTCAGTCACCTTGTTCTTTGACAGCCTGATTTTCTTTTACCACTAAATCATCTGAACATAATTGCTTTCTCCAGTAAATTCTCCCACATGACATGGCCAAAGTCAGTGAGACACAGTTTTTTTATTTTGTCTTACTGGATACGTTATGCGCTCTAGTACTTGCTTGTTAGTCACCTTTGCTATCCAAGGAATACACAGGAATCTTTTCCAGCATCATAGCTCAAATGAGTTGATTTTGTTCCTACCTTGTTTTTTTAAGGTCCAATTTTCACAACCATAGATAACAAGGAACACAATAGAGTGAATCAACCTACTTTTGGTTGCCAGGCTGATGTCCTTGCTTTTCCATATTTAACTCATGCTCATCATTGCTGTGTGATGCAGTGCAATCTGACATTTCATACCCATAACTAAATCCATTGTAACTTTATGTTCTAGATCAGCTTTAGATTCCAAGTGATCTTCAAGGGCAGTCCTATACAGAGCACATTGCAGTATCAATATGGCAGGTGACCAAAGCATGTGACTTCGAGTAGAAACTCCTAATCTAAGCAAATAGAGATTTGTGAAATAGTCCTTCTAGCTGCCATCTACATTTCAAACTAGTACATTTCAAACTAGATAGTCTAAAACTATCTTTCAGACTAGGAAGATTTTTAATTGTGCACCAGTTCTCTCGGGGGTGGTGGTGCTATCTGATTACCAGTGAAGACGGTAAGGCTCCACATGTAGGGATATCAAACAATACAATCATATAGATACATAGATAGATCTGGGATCCTCTTTGTTTTGTATATTTGCAGAATCTCTGCACTGTAATATTCTTACATTTATTTTAATCCATGTAGTACAATTTATGTATGTTTCCTGTTTTAGAGTGATATGAAATATGCTGCTGATTTTTGACAAGTGTATCTTTAAATTTTAATAGTGTCATCAGAATGAATTCTAAACTTAAATAGAGAGCTGTAAAAAATGTTGGGTCCACAGATTATTACTCCAAGTTAGTTGAAGAATTTTGGGACACATTATAATTGTTTCTTGGGATAATTTTAATAGGTTCCTCATTTAAAAAATAATTTCTTCCACAAGGGAATGCCTAGTAGAAGCATGAACCATGCCTGATTCCTAGAATATATTCTATATTTTAATTTGGAATTAAATTGTCATGTCAATTTATTCTCTTGACGTTTTAACCCACGTTGGTATAGCTGTTAATTGCCACCAAGAGCTGAGATTTTTTTTTCATAGGTCAGGGATTGGCTTTCTTGGAACATTTAGCTTCTTGCCAATCATTTTTCTAATCCTGAAGAATGCCACTAGTCTTAACTAAAGCTTGCCAATGTCTCTTCTACATCTTATTGGCGCAACTGTGGATTCTGCTGAACTGGTCTCACTTGCAATTCTTTCCATAACACCTTCCATATCAACATAATATTTGAACACAATGACCTTGAACTGTTCTTTATGACATTTGGGACAGGGTGCCAAAAATAGTCCTGTGCACCTGTTATCTTGTTTTCTGGCTGAAAATGAAACTGTGAAATAATGTCTAAACTGTAGAGAAAGAAAGTGCATTCAAAGCATTCTCAAGGAAGTGCTTTGTCCTCAAATTTATATCATGCACAGCAAGCAGAAAAAAAGAGAGTGAAAGAAAGAGCAGAAAAGGATTAAATACATATTTACCTATCAAATTCTGGTTCTATCTACTTTTCAGTTTTTACCAGATAAATCAAACAACACTTGGTTTGACTAATGTTATTAATCCTATCAAGGTCAAAAGCAAAAAATAATGTTAACTGTTTTGTAATGAAAAGGAGATATTGAACACGACAATGATTTCTCATTAAGAATGAAACTAAGTTTAGAAATCTTTTAAAAGGCCTTAAAAGTTATGTTCATGAGGATTTCCCAACAAAAGTGTTTTGTTCGGAAAAACGCAAGGTAGACCGGGTTCCAACAACGAAAAGTCTTTATTTACAGGAATCAGTAAAACGGAATGGTTGGCCAACTTAGCGGCAGCCTTTTATACAGGCTAGCCTGCCGGCCTGTAACCAATGGCAGCTGATCGAATTTGCCGCCTTTTTTACTTTATTCGGATTGGTTCTTAGTGAACCAATCCGATGCTTACTTTAGTTGACCAATCAGATTTGCATGTTTTGGAGTAACCCAATTTGCATACAGAACACCCCTCCCCCCTTGGTTCAGTCCTACGTGGTGATGTAGTCGCGTAGGTAGGCGGGGCTTTTCCTGACTCGACTGGACCTGCGCAGTTCAGTTTCGGCGGAGACTCCGACCTGTTCAGATGGGGCTGCTGTGTCGTCCGTCCTTCTCTCTGGAACCGTCTGGAAGGGTGAGTCAGCCATTCTGCTGCCTGAATTTCTTAGGCCGGCGGTTTTGCCGCTCCCTCCCGTTTCCTCCGGGCAGGTCGAGCTGGCCTGGCTGTCCCCTTCCGATGGGCTCTTCACGCAAGTCTCTTCAAACAGTGAGTCTTTTATTTGCTCTTTTTGTTTGTTAATCTCTTTGGTTTTTGTTTGTATCGGTTCTTTATTTGTTTCTTGCATTTCCCCCCCCCCCCTCTGGTTTGTCCATCCCCGGTTTTTTCAATGCATGGGTGTATGTCTGTATTTCGTTCTATATTTCGGGAACGGAGCTGGTCTATGTGCCGCTTCCATTCCCTGCCGTCATCAATTGTTAACCGGTAGGATTTGGGGCCTGTAATTTGCATTATTTGTCCTGGTAGCCAAACAGGGTCCCCGGTGAAGTTTTTTGCGTAAACCAACTCGCCTACTTCAAATTTCCTAAATCGTGTGGAGGAGTCGGGGGGGTTTTCTGGTGTAAAATTTGGGTTCAACCTATCAAGGTGTGATCTTAATTTCCTCCCCATGAGCAATTCTGCTGGGGACTTGTTGGTCGTGGTACTGGGCATTATGTGTTGGAGAGTGAGCAATCGGTTTATTTTCTGTTGGACGTCCCTGGTGTCCATTCTTTCTATTCCCTCTTTGGTAAACCGGACCATTCTCTCAGCCCTGCCGTTCGCGGCCGGGTGAGCCGGCGCGGTTAGGGCATGTCTAATACCTAGGGAGGCTAGGTATTGCTTGAATTGTAAGCTGATGAGCTGTGGCCCGTTGTCTGATACGAGGACGTCCGGTAGACCATGGGTGGCAAAAAGGTTGTCTAGTTGTTTGATTACAGCTTCTGTTGTCGTTGATGGCATGATTTTTACTTCTAGCCAATTAGAATAGGCATCAACGACAATCAGAAATGTATGCCCTTTGGTAGGACCCGCGAAATCAATGTGGATCCTTGACCAAGGGCCTCGCAGGGTTTCCCAGTCTCTAATAGGTGCTTTAGGCGGGGACGGTCTAATTCCCTGGCACTTGTTGCACGAGCTGACCCAATATTCTATGTCCTTATCAATTCCCGGCCACCACACATAACTTCTTGCAAGGCTTTTCATTTTCACAATTCCCGGGTGCCCTTCATGTAACATCCCAAACACCCTGGGTTGCAGTTTGTTAGGAATCTCTACCCGATCACCCCACAATAAACACCCTTTTTGAATCGAAAGTTCAGTCTGTCTGGTCCGGAAAGGTTTAAAGTTTTCAGTTTTTTGGTTTTCCAGCCAGCCTTTACCGACCCAGCTGAGGATGCGGGAAGTCACTGAGTCTTTCGCGGTGGCTCTGGCGACATAATAAGCAGAAATGGGTAGATCGGGGCAAGTCTCTATTTGTAATGCTGTCATCGCTGGTGCCGGGTCTTCCTCGGTTTCTGGCAAGGGTGCTCTGCTCAAAGCGTCCGCATGGGAAATTTCTTTCCCTGGTCGATGTGTCAGGGTGTATGAATAGGCTGCTAGAAACTCTGACCATCTGGTCATTCTTGGAGAAAGGATATTTGGTGTTGGCTTGTTTCCCGCCAAAATCCCCATTAGCGGCTTGTGGTCTGTTATAATTTGAAAAGTCCGCCCATAGAGGTACTCGTGGAAGCATTTTACTCCAGCGACAATTGCTAGGGCTTCTCTGTTGAGTTGGCTGTAGTTCCTCTCGGTTTTAGACAAAGTCCTTGAGTAGCACGCGACGGGTGCCTCTCTGCCATCAGGCAGTTGGTGGCTCAGGATGGCACCGACTCCAAATGGCGAAGCATCGCAGGTCACCCTCAATGGCAGTGTGTCGCTGAATTGGATGAGAACGTTTGTTGATGTTAGCAATTTTTTTATTTTCTGGAAAGAATCCTTTTCTCTATAACCCCAAGTCCAAATTGCTTTCTTATCCAATAGATGGTGCAACGGTTCTGCTATTGTGGCTTTATTCGGTAGGAATACATTATAAAAATTTATCAGTCCAAGAAATGCTTGTAATTCGGCTTTGTTTCTTGGTTCTGGTGCTTCATTTATGGCTTTAATTTTCTTGTCTGTAGGGTGTATCCCCTCTCCGTCTATTAAATAGCCCAGGAATTCGATGCTATTCTTAGCTAGGCAACACTTTTCTCTTTTCACTTTGAGGCCAGATTCTCTAAACTTAGTTAGTACTTCTTTGAGTCTTTTTTTTAATTGTATTTCATCTTTGGCTGAGATCAGGACATCGTCAAAGTATGGTACGACTCCTTGTATGCCATTTAGAAGGCGTTCCATTAGACTCTGGAAAACGCCTGGGGCTACACTTCCTCCAAATTGCAGTCGGTGACATTTGAATGCGCCCTTATGGGTAACTATAGTCTGTGCTTCCGCAGTTTCTGGGTCCACTGGGAGTTGTTGGTAGGCTTGTGCTAGGTCGAGTTTAGCAAAAACCTTTCCTTTTCCCAGGGAGTGGAGTAAATGCTGGACTACTGGCACCGGGTATGCGCTTGGTTGTAATGCGTGGTTCAGGGTAGCCTTATAGTCACCACAGATTCTAACGGACCCGTCAGGTTTGATAGGTGTGACTATAGGCGTTTCCCACTTGGCATGGTCCACATGTTCTAATACTCCTTGGGCTATTAATTTGTCTAGCTGTTCCTCTATTTTTGCCTTTAGTGCAAAAGGAACTCGTCTGGCTTTTATTCTTCGTGGGGCTATTTGGGGGTTTAAACTGAAAGAAATGGGATTTCCCCGATACTTGCCCAGTGAGCTGTCAAAAACGTCCTGGAATTCCCGGATGAGGTCTTCTTCCCAGCCGGTTGCAGTCACTCGATCGATCCCGGTCATCCCGATGCCCAATGGTGCGAACCATTCGATGCCCAGGAGGCTTGGTCTGTCTCTGTCGACTATGGTCAGCGGTAGCATTTTGACGTGTTCTTTGTAGGTAACTTTGAAATGTCCCATGCCGACTACAGGAATTTGGTTTCCCTGGTAGTCCTTGAGGGTTAGGTGCTGCTTTTTTAGTTCTCTGGTTTTGGTATCTGGAACTAGCTGTTTTATTGTGTCCCACGATACCATAGAGAGAAAGGACCCCGAGTCCACTTTCATCTTGCATGGTTTCCCCTCGATCTCTACAACAATCTTAACTTTCTTCCCGCTTTCCGTCTGAGCGCTCTTTATAATGACAGTTTGGTGTGTATTGGCTCGCGTCTCTTGTTGCCACTTTCTTTTAGCTCGTTTAGGCTCAGCTCGTGTTGGGGAATTTCTGCGTCTCGTGGGGCTGTAGTATTTTCTGTTTCTGCAGACTTTTTCGATATGCCCTCGTTTCTTGCAGACCCTGCAGATGGCATCAAGAAATCTGCATTCGGCTCGGGGATGGTTTCCTTCGCAGCCAGCGCATTCCTGCCAATTTCGTCTTTCACGCTCTTTTCTGTTAGTGTATAGACGGTGGACCTCGTCATCTTCTTCGCTCGTGTCAGGTGTTTCGCCATACTCTTCGTAATGCGTGGTGGTGGTAGATTGTTTTTTGTCTTTGGTTGGGTTCGTTTCGTCACTATGTGTGTTCATTTTCTTCATAGTGACAGCCGATTTTTTCGCGGCTTCGGCGGCTGTGGCTTCCTTGATAGCTTCAGCTACGCTGATGTTGGATTTGTTGAGTAGTTTACTCTGTGTGGTCGAGTCTCTCAACCCCAACACCACTCGATCCCTCATTGCCTCGTCGAGGTTTGAGAATTCACACTCACCACCTATTTGTCGAAGTGCGGCAACGAAATCGGCGACAGTCTCTCCCTCTCTCTGGTCTCTCCTGTAGAATTCATGTCGCTTTATTAAGTTTGACACCATCGGAGCGTAGTGTGCTTTGAGGATTCGTTGCAATTCTGGCCACGTTAGTTGCTTGACATCTTGTGGCTTCGCTAGAGCCTTTGCCATCTTAAAAACAGTTGGTCCGCAGTGTGTTAGGAACACAGCTCTCTTTCGTTGCTTTGAAATTCCTTCCATTTCATTGCTTTCCAGATACATTTGGAAGCGATCTGCATAGGAATCCCAATCCTCTTTGTTGGGATTGAAGGGTGCGGGCAATGCGTTGTTTCCAGGCATCTTTGTCATCATCTGGGCTTCTTCTCACCGCGTGCAGTTTTCGTGTTCAGGACGATCCCATCCTCGTCGCCAGTGTTTTGTTCGAAAAAACACGAGGTAGACCGGGTTCCAACAACGAAAAGTCTTTATTTACAGGAATCAGTAAAACGGAACGGTTGGCCGACTTAGCAGCAGCCTTTTATACAGGCTAGCCTGCCGGCCTGTAACCAATGGCAGCTGATCGAATTTGCCGCCTTTTTTACTTTATTCGGATTGGTTCTTAGTGAACCAATCCGATGCTTACTTTAGTTGACCAATCAGATTTGCATGTTTTGGAGTAACCCAATTTGCATACAGAACAAAAAGAAATCAAAATGGAACTTATAATTTACTGAGTTGTTTGGAGCTTTTCCTCAGTATAATCTTCTGCTTCTGATATGTGTGTAAGATAGAACAAAAGATGTGGAAGAAGGTATATTTTCTATTAATTCTTCTGCTTGGTGTTGAATGCTAGATATACTCTGTCATCAGAGTATATGAGATGGTTCAAACTTTTGTCCTCATCGTGGTCCAATAGAGAAAGCTCTACCTCAAAGCTGTGTTTGTTCCAGGAGAAAACTTTTACTTGAACCTACTGGAAACTCCAAATGCCACTGAATTCTTCAGCTGACATTCCTGGAAACTGCATCAGACATCAAATGATGGTGACTGGAAATTTAACTGATGTGCTAAAATATGGGATAAATGAAATACATTCCTTTTCACATATGATCTGACTTTTCTTCTCCCTATATATTCCCAATCTAGCTTCTTTTCCTATTTATTTGTGTTGTAAAGTGTCTATCTGCCTTATCCTATGAGAGAGCAAGATACTGTAAGTTTTAATAATTATTTGAGAATAAACATCATGTGGCAGGTTTCCCATATGACTCATATAAGTTTAATTATTAGATAATTATTACCTTCAAGTGATTGATATTCTTAAAGATTGGGTGTTCATATTTGGAACTTTTTTAAAACAAAATTCTTTTTGGAATTTTTGTTTAGCTTGCCAGAGTCATTATTTAAAAATGTGTGTTCATAATTTCCCTCTTCAAACCTGTTAAATAATTCAGTTTGATGGGAACTTTTGAAGAAGCTTCAAACTGCATCAAATACTTGGAACATACAAGATTTTGCACCTCTGGAGTAAGGCATTAGAATGTCAAAATACTTCATTATACAATGTTATGTATTTGTATTTTTACATTCTATTTAGATTATATTGTACTGCACCTTTTATATTTCAGCAAAAGTCATTGAAGCTATGGTTCTCCGGAAATTTTAGCACCACAACCATCTGACTAGGTAGAGCTAAGATAAAGTGATTGCAGAAAATCATCCAGTGAGCTTCATGATCAAATAGGGATTTGAAGTTTGATTTCTTTGGTCAATCAAATTCTTTAGGCCTTGCTGCCTCTCATCAAATTGAGTAATCATTGTTACCCTTCGTATTGTGGCCAAAGAGGATTAAAAGTGATTGGCTAGAAAGACACCTTCATGAAAAAGTAGGCAATCTGTGGCTCTCTAAATATTACTTCCAACAGCTATAGTTGTTATGGGCAGTGATGAAGGATGCTGGAAGCATTAGTTCAGAAACATCTAGAAAATTATAAGTTCCCCTATCTCCAATGACAAAGTGCATATAATCCTATTACCCTGATGGATAGTCCACTAGCTTCTTCTAGAAAAGCTGGCCCTGGCCACATTTCCATACCTGTTTTTCATCATCCAATCACATTTGAATCAGCCTAAGAACAACTTTAGATGCTTTGCTGTGGAAGTCAGTTTACATGTTACCAGTTACAGCATGTTTATACTCAGGGGGAAGTGGTCTGAAATATGTTATATATCAGTAAACGTCTTGCTCCAATTTGTTCTGCTGCTTTCCAGTGGGACTATCCTGTTCCATCTGGACTCTAACTTTTTTTCCTGCCCCTGCAATCTTCTGGATATAAGAAAACTGGAACTTTCTCCAAGGGAGATGGGCAGTTAGGAAATATAAATATAAATAAATATAAATAAACCTCAATTTCTTTATTTTTTTAAAAAACAGATAATTGAGTTGTCAATCTAGACATATGAAGTCAAGAAACTGGCTTAATGTGTAAAACTGAAAGTCTAATTTGAATGAATGCTGTTTGTAGGAGCCTTCTCCCCAGGGGTGGGATTCAATCGGTGTTACTACCGGTTCGGTAATTATGTTTTGTGCACTGCGCAAACGCTGCATGCGTATGTAATACACATTAAGCTATGCTGTATGGACAGCTGATAAGTGCTGCACACAGGTGCGCAGTGTTTGAAAAACCACTTTTTTTGCTGCTTTTTCAACCTCAGCTGTGCCACGCAAAGCAGCTGAGGTTGAAAAAACAGGAAATAAAGGTCAGTTAACAACAGCCCTGGTGGGCAGGTGGGCCAAAAAGCAGCAGACACAGAACCAGTTTTTTGCCTGCTGCTCTTCAGAGCTACCGGTTCTATAGAGCCGGCAGAACTGGTATCATCCCACCCCTGCTTCTTCCTCTCCTCTCCTCCCCTTCCCCTTCTCCAGGTTAGATTACAACTTCCACACAGATTCCTTCAGCTTAATTCTTTTCTCAAAATCCAGCTTTTCAATGTTGTTAAAAAAAAGTGTTACGAGCACCAAATACCAACATTAAAGAGTTATACTTTCCCTCATTGGAACCCAGGCCTAAGAATGAGATTAAAATATGATAGGCATTTATATATTTACAATAAAATCTGTATATGGATATGAAGTAGTACAGAAAACAAATTTAATCATACATACATATTGTACACAAGCAGTTGCCAACATCAGAAGAATGCAAAGACATACAGAAATGAAAAAGAGAGACTGGGGAGAGGAATTATTGTGGTAACTTACTGTGGGCATCAGCACCCTGGCTTTACATGTTGCGACACAGCATTTAAAATGATTTTGTACCTCTTTTAATCATTGATTGGGAGTCACCAGAGTTGGCTGAAAGCTGGGAGGCTATACCAGTGTTTTAAATAAACAAATACAATTTTGCTGCATTGTATGTTATAATGGTACTCAGCAACATTTTTCCAGTAGATGCACAAATCTAGATCACTACATGAGGTCATCAAAGCTCATCAAAGGTGATCACATGACCCCGAACATGGCAACTACCACAAATATGAGTCAGTTGCCAAGCATCTGAATTTTGATCATGTGACTATGGGGATACTGCGAAGGTCGTAAATGTGAAAGATAGTCATAAGCCACTTTTTTCATTTGTAAATGTGAGCAATCACTAAATGAATTATTGTAAGTCAAGGACTACCTGTACCATGTGCTGTATGAATAGCAGCACAGAACAACCCCATAAATTGCACTATAAGAAATCAACACCCCAAGATTAGGGTGTCATGATCTCTTGTTAGATTCAGGGAAAAAGAGGAGAATGAAACACAGGCATGGGATCTATCAGCTTGGGACAAAGGAGAAATTTAAAGTAGTGAGGACTTCCTGATTCATAACTCACTGGTTCATTAATCACTGCTTTTGCATCAGCTCACACAATGTACCAGAACATATTACATTCTTATAGCAAATGTTGTGCCAGATCTCTGCTTCTACATCAGAGTATATCATCATAACAGCTTTGGTTGTTTCTGTAGAATATTAACTTCTTTAAAGATTTCCAACTCTATTTGCGTAAAAGTTTTTTTCCATCACAATCATGACGGTATATCACTGAACTAAAATATATTCAGTCATTCATTCTTGCAGATAAGGTTCTATGGGCCTAGTTACTCATTTGTCAGTTTTGTACCACAAGAACGAAGATATGAACAAGAAAACAATATTGTAACAATTGCAGTGTTACTGCTGCTAATATTATTAGCATAGCGTAAAGCAGTTAAGAATATCACAAAACCCTACTTACTGAGACCTAAAGCATATCTGTTTTAGAATAATTTGTTATACAGTACCTATGTCACAGAGCATGGAGTTTAATAAATACCTAGCAGTTACATTATTTAAACCAGTAGCGATGGTTTAAGAAATATAGCCTAATCCTTTATGAATTGTCCAATCCTTTTTTATAACCATCCACACTGGTGGCACCACAACAGCAGCTGACATGAATTCCATAGTGCAGTTATTCTCAAATAATTTGCTATAGTTTTATAACATGTGCTATACCAAGAAAGTGTACACTATCATATACAATATTATTCCAGTTAGCACCTTCTCCTATACAACCATATGGTTTTTGCCAGCAGATTACACATATTAACTTGCAACAAATGACCTAAATGGAGTATCCAAATGGGTAACTCAGGAGCTATATATATGCATCAGAAATTTCCCATATGGCTCAGTACAGGTGTCCATGCTGCTGCTTAAAAACTACTGACAGGATTATGCTTGAAAAATTGAGTCATCTTTAAGCATCTTATTCACTCTTCTAAAATACAAGATGCAGAATAAGGTTTATGGCTCAGTTTTTCCCCCTCTTTAACAAACCTTCCTACTGAATTAGGAAACAGCTTCAGCTGCATTTATGTTGGGTCAGATTGCCTTCTTGGGACCAATTATCTCTCACAATGTAGATTTAGTACAGGAAATGATAGGATCCTTGGAAAAGGGGAATGTGTTTTTTCCAAGGAGGTAATAACATAGTTGTAAAAATTATTTTGCTTAAATCATTCTGGCACATAACATAATCAATCCCTTTAACAATTGAACATACAGTTTTGTCCCCAGAACCTTATTGTTCTATAAATAAAGTGGTATAACCAGGAGCATCAAACTGCTACTGCAAATACTAGAAAAAGCTTTTGTCCTGTTACCTGGAGGAGTATTGAGGGTAGGGGGAGAAATAAATGTGTCTGGGTGATATCTGACCCACAGTTCTCAAAAGATTGCCCAGTGCCTACAAGCTATGGTTAATCCCAGCAAACTAAATAGAGTTGGAACTATTTAATTCTTCATTATGAGACAATCAGAAAACCACAGCAATGTAGGCTAGATTGGAAAATCAAAAACATGCCAAGAAAATTGTAGACAGGTCTATGATGTCACTAGATATCGAGTTCTTCCACAAGGAGACTTGACTTCATTTATTCAAACTGTGCCAACATTTTGCAGGCTTTAACTAAATATATAAATGGAAAGAAATGCCATGCAGTGTTGACAGTCACATTAATAGATTATACAAACAAGACCAGCTACAGAGCATCATGAGAAAGTGTTTCTCACTGTCTGGAGCTACTTCCTTGCCATCTTGAATATTATTAGTAAACTGATTTTGAAATCTAACACATAGGTAGCAACTTTTCTGCGTGACTAATGTGCCCCAGCAGATAAGGTAAGCTCCAGGCCCCTATCATTAATGTTGACATTTTATGGGACAATAGGAAGCATGCTGTTTTGTTCGGAAAACACACGAGGTAGACCGGGTTCCAACAACAAATACTTTTATTATAACCAGTCAGTAACGGAACGCCGGCTGAAGCCGGGGCCAGCCCTTTTATACAGGCTGGCTTGCCTGCTTGCAGCCAATGGCAGCTATTTGGATTTGCCGCCTTTTTGGCAGCTCTTTGGATTGGTTCCTAGTGAACCAATCCACTGTTCTTTTCCTTAGCCAATCAGAATGGTAGATTTGGAGTCATCCACTTTACATACAGAACACCCCTCCCTCCTTAGTTCAGTCCTACGTGGTGACGTAGTCTCGCAGGTAGGTGGGGCTTTTTCGGGCTCGACCTGACCTGCGCGGTTCATTTTCAGTGAAGGCTTCGACCGGTTCGGATGGGGCTGCTGTGTCGTCCGTCCTCCTCTCTGGAACCGTCTGGAAGGGTGAGTCGGCCATTTTACCGCCGCCTGAGTTTCTTAGGCCGGCGGTTCTGCCGCTCCCTCCCGTTTCCTCGGGGCAGGTCGAACTGGCTTGGCTGGCCCCTTCCGAAGGTCTCTTTCCGTGGGTCTCTTCAAACGGTGAGTCTTTTGTTGGCTCTTTTTGGTCATATTGAATGTTAGTTTTATTTTTAAACAGTTCTTTATTCGTTTCTCGCCTTTCCCCCCCACCTCGGTTTGCATTTCGCCGTGTTCTTTTGTGAATGTTTTTAAGTCCGCGGTTCTTTCCATAATTCGAGATCGAAGCTGGTCTATATGCCGCTTCCATTCCCTCCCATCGTCTAATTTTACTCGGTAGGATTTGGGGCCTGTAATCTGGATAATTTGCCCGGGTAGCCATACCGGGTCCCTGGAGAAATTTTTTGCATAAACTAAATCGTCTGTCTCGAATTGTCTGAACCGTGTTGAGGAGTCAGGGGGGTTTTCTGGGGTAAAATTTGGGTGTAACCTATCCAGGTGAGATCTTAATTTTCGCCCCATGAGTAGTTCTGCTGGTGATTTATTTGTAATAGTACTGGGTGTTATGTGCTGGAGTGTGAGTAACCGGTTTACTTTTTGTTGGATATCTCCAGCGTCCATTCGTTCCAACCCTTCTTTTGTAAACCGGACCATTCTCTCAGCCCTGCCGTTTGCAGCCGGGTGAGCCGGTGCGGTCAGTGCATGTCTTATACCTAGGGAGGCTAGGTATTGCTCAAATGGTATGCTGGTTAGCTGTGGCCCATTATCTGAGACGAGAATGTCTGGTATGCCATGGGTGGCAAACAGGCTGTCTAGTTGCTTTATTACGGCCTCTGTTGTCGTTGATGGCATGATTTTTACCTCAAGCCAATTGGAATAGGCATCAATGACAATCAGAAAAGTATGCCCCTTGGTAGGCCCCGCGAAGTCAATGTGTATTCTTGACCACGGTCCTCGAGGGGTTTCCCAGTCCTTAACAGGTGCCTTTGGTGGGGATGGTCTAATTGCCTGGCATTTGTGGCATGAGCTTACCCAATACTCTATGTCCTTATCAATACCCGGCCACCACACGTAACTTCTGGCTAGGCTTTTCATCTTAACCATTCCGGGGTGCCCTTCATGTAAAAGCCTAAGAACCCTGGGCTGCAGTTTAGCAGGGATTATTACCCGATCACCCCACAACAAACACCCCTTTTGGATGGAAAGTTCAGTCTGTCTGGACCGGAAGGGTTTGGAATTTTCAGTTTTTAAATTCTCCGGCCAGCCTTTACCTACCCAGCTAAGAACGCGGGCAGTCAATGAGTCTTTCGCGGTGGCTCTTGCGACATCATATGCTGATATGGGTAGATCGGGGCAAGTCTCGATTTGTAGCGTTGTCATCGTTGGTGCCGGGTCTGCGTCGGTTGTTGGCAAAGGCGCTCTGCTCAAAGCGTCCGCATGGGAAATTTGTTTCCCTGGTCGGTGTGTCAGAGTGTAGGAATAGGCCGCCAGGAACTCTGACCATCTCGTCATTCTCGGTGACAGTATGTTAGGTCTTGGCTTGTTTCCCGCCAAAATCCCCATTAACGGCTTGTGATCCGTTATGATTTGAAAAGTCCTCCCATATACATATTCATGGAAACGTTTTACTCCAGCGACAATTGCTAGAGCTTCCCTGTCCAATTGGCTATAATTCCGCTCGGTTTTTGATACAGTCCTAGAATAATATGCGACGGGTGCTTCTCTGCCATCCGGTAGTTGGTGGCTCAGGACGGCACCTACTCCATATGGTGAAGCATCGCAGGTCACTGTTAATGGCAGAGTGTCGCTAAATTGGATGAGAACGTTTGTTGATGTTAGCAGTCTTTTAATATTTTGGAAGGCTTTTTTTTCTTTGTAACCCCAATTCCAAGTTGCCTTTTTGTCTAGCAGGCGGTGTCGCGGTTCTGCTATAGTGGCTTTGTTTGGCAGGAATACATTATAGAAATTAATTAATCCTAAGAACGCTTGTAGTTCTGTTTTATTTCTAGGTTCAGGAGCGTCATTTATCGCCTTAACTTTTTTATCAGTGGGGTGGATGCCCTCTCCGTCTATTGAGTAGCCCAGAAATTCGACGTTGTTTTTAACTAGACAGCACTTCTCTCTTTTAACCTTGAGGCCAGACTCTCTAAACTTAGTCAGAACCTTTTTTAGTCTGTTCCTTAATTGTGTTTCATCTCTGGCCGAGATTAGGACGTTGTCGAAATAGGGAACGACTCCTTGTATGCCATTTAGAAGGCGTTCCATTAGACTCTGGAAGACGCCAGGGGCTACGCTTACTCCAAATTGGAGTCGGTGGCATTTGAATGCGCCCTTATGGGTGACAATAGTCTGCGCTTCTGCTGTTTCTGGGTCTACTGGGAGTTGTTGATAGGCTTGTGCCAAGTCGAGTTTGGCGAAAACTTTGCCATTTCCCAGGGAATGAAGCAAATGCTGGACTACTGGCACCGGGTATGCGCTTGGTTGTAATGCGTGGTTCAGGGTAGCCTTATAGTCACCACAGATTCTGATGGACCCGTCTGGTTTAATGGGTGTGACGATAGGCGTTTCCCACTTGGCATGGTCCACAGGTTCTAAAACCCCTTGGGCTACTAATTTGTCCAGCTGTTCCTCTATTTTTGCCTTTAGTGCAAAAGGAACTCGCCTGGCTTTTATTCTTCGTGGGGCTATTTGGGGGTTTAAATTGAAAGAAATGGGGTTTCCCCGGTACTTGCCCAGTGATCCGTCAAAAACGTCGTGGAATTCTCGGACGAGGTCGTCTTCCCAGCCGGTTGTAGTCACTCGATCGACCCCGGTCATCCCGATGCCCAATGGCGCGAACCACTCGATGCCCAGGAGGCTTGGTCTGTCTTGGTTGACTATGGTCAGTGGAAGCACCTTGATGTGATTTTTGTAGGCGACTTGAAAATGTCCCTTGCCCATCACAGGGATTTGGTTTCCCTGATAGTCTTTGAGAGGTGCTGCTTCATCAAGTCTTTGGTCTTGATACCTGGGACTAACTGTTTAAATGTGTCCCACGATACCATGGAGAGGAAGGACCCCGAGTCCACTTCCATCTTGCAGTGTTTTCCCTCGATTTCTACGACGATTTTAATTTTTCTTCCACTTTCCGTCTGGGAGCTCTGGATAATGACAGTTTGGTGTGTATTGGCTCGCTTTTCTTGTTGCCATTTTCTTTCGGCTCGACTTGGCTCGGCTCGTGTTGGGGAATTTCTGCGTCTCGTCGGGCTGTAAGATTTTTTGTTTCTGCAGACCTTCTCGATGTGCCCTCTTTTTTTGCAATGTCGGCAGATGGCATCGAGGAATCTGCATTCGGCTCGTGGATGGTTTCCTCTGCAGCCAGCGCATTCCCGCCACTTTCTTCTTTCGCGCTCTTTTTTGTTTGTGAGCAAACGGTGGACCTCGTCGTCCTCTTCGCTCGATTCGTTTGTTTCGCCCGACTCTTCATAATGGGTCGTGGTGGCAGGATGCTTTCTCTCTTTGGCTGGTGTTTCATCGCTGTGTGTGTTCATCTTCTTAAGGGCCACTGCAGATTTTTTCGTAGCTTCAGCGGCTGTGGCTTCCGCAATGGCTTCGGTAACGGTGATGTTGGGCTTGTTGAGCATTTTACTCTGTGTGGTTGAGTCTCTCAGGCCCAACACCACGCGATCCCTCATTGCCTCGTCTATGTTTGAGAATTCACACTCACCCCCTATCTGTCTGAGTGCAGCGACGAAATCGGCGACGGTTTCTCCCTCTCTCTGGTCTCTTCGGTAGAATTCATGTCGCTTTATTAAATTAGACACCATCGGAGCGTAGTGTGCTTTGAGGAGTCTCTGTAATTCTGTCCACGTTAATTGTTTAACGTCCCGAGGCTTAGCGAGGGCTTTTGCCATTTTAAACACGGTTGTTCCGCAGTGCGTCAGGAACACGGCTCTCTTTCGTTGTTCGGAAATGCCTTCCATTTCATTGCTCTCCAAGTACATTTGGAAGTGATCAGCATAGGAATCCCAATCCTCTTCGTTGGGATTGAAGGGTGCGGGCTGTGCGTTGTTTCCAGACATCTTGGTTGTAGTCTGGGCTTCTATCACCGCGTGCAGGTTTGTTCCGTTCAGGACGATCCCACCTTCGTCTCCAGTGTTTTGTTCGGAAAACACACGAGGTAGACCGGGTTCCAACAACAAATACTTTTATTATAACCAGTCAGTAACGGAACGCCGGCTGAAGCCGGGGCCAGCCCTTTTATACAGGCTGGCTTGCCTGCTTGCAGCCAATGGCAGCTATTTGGATTTGCCGCCTTTTTGGCAGCTCTTTGGATTGGTTCCTAGTGAACCAATCCACTGTTCTTTTCCTTAGCCAATCAGAATGGTAGATTTGGAGTCATCCACTTTACATACAGAACACATGCCGTCTCTGTTGTGGCCACGAGGTTGATACATTCTCTTTTAGGGTTTGGGGGAAAAAATGAAAATCAAGCTTGGATTGATATTTAATACTTGTTTAATAGCTTCTGTTTTGTCTTGTTGGTTTCATTTTATTAGGGCATTTTGGTATGAGCTATCTGTTTGATTTAATTTTTGGAGTGTTTTTTTTAAAGTTTTGCATGCTACCCAGGGTCCACTGGAGTTGGGTGGCCAAATAAATTAATAACAATAACTTTTATCTGTGTTGGAAACTTTCCTCCTGAATGGACTTTTGATGCAATGCTAAAGTTATGGCCATGATCATACATGAGCCACATTTTCCACGTCTCTAATGCAGTAACTGAAGTAGTGAACATGTCAGGTTGGCAGAAACCCAGAGAATCAAGTAAGCCAAAGTAGAGCCAGGCAGCACTCCAGCTGAATGCTATGGAGTCAAATGTTTTGAAACTTTAAGGTGGAACAAGAAAAAGGCTTCAGAAATTATTTGATCCAAGAAGCAAATAGTCTAGTCTTCCAATTCAGCAGATAAAGTGGGTAAACCTGTCTCTGTGCTAAGAACTAATGACCTATCCACTTCACAAAATTGGTGCTTACAAAATTGATTAGTTTGCAACTCCTAAATAATGTGCTCCATTATTTTTTTGAGTAAATGTAAATGTGCATCCTTTTGATCTGTTCCATTTTTCTCTTCCTGTAACCAATTTCATAATGATTCTGTCAATTCATAAAACATTCCTAGGCCTGTTTTAGTAGTTGCCATAAAAAAAAAAAAAAAAGGGGGGGGGGAGGCAATCTGAAAGAGCAGTTGAAAGTGAAAGTACATTCCAACTCTTATCTTTAAGATATTGTAACTAAAATACCAGAGTTCTTCTTGTTGGTGAAAATGCAATTCTTCACAAAGAAAACATATTTACATGGCAGGGATATATATATGTATCAATATCCCTACCCAATATCTTTATTCAGCCTGAAACATAAGACACTCAACTCATAAATGGAGGGAAATTGTACACATAAACAGAAAGAAATGTGCAGCTGTATTTCGTGCTTATATCTCTCCCCTGAAATCAATGGATATAATGTTAATATCTTATCAGAACTTCACAGGTCCAAATATTTTCACCCAAGCAGTATGCCATGCTGTCAGAATCTTTGCATTTATGAAAGGTTCTGTATACATAGCTGTGCATGCAATTGCTTCATCATTTTTGTGGACATTTACTTCATGAAAGGAAGATTACAATAGATGAAAACAATGACCAAGTTCATTAATTTGATAAACCACAATGTATTTTTATGTATATGACCAGAACCATGTCTAGAATTCATAGCTGCCTGTATAACTTAGGATGTGCATATACTATGAACATGTATGCTTTCTTATCATACTAGCTAAATTTGGGAGTGGTTAGGAGGCTCATGTAAAATACTTATAAATCAGCATCTGGCTTCTGCCCTGATAGCATCATTGTTGAAAAACCATTATAAAAAGCATTTTGTCTTTCAAAATGTACATTACATTCCCAAAAGCCACATTAGGGATAAATTAGGGTGCATAATATATTCTTTGTGATAATTGACTGAAAAAAATGATTAATGGTTTTATAAGAAAAAATTTTGAGGGAGAAGAGGAGCTCTTTCAGCATGATTGTTTCAATACAGTTAGTACAATTATGCAGCAGTTACATGATAAGTTATTGTAATACATGTTCATACTGTATAGCTATTGCCAGATCTACAAATACAAATACAGAAGTAACTATGCTAGTCAGTATGCCAGGTATATTCCAATTTTTTCCCATCCTATTGAACTAACGCAGGTGTTTCCATGGTTTCAAGCCATCTTTCATGGCAATTAATGCTGATAGAATTCTTATTTTTCTCTTTTTATTTTCAATACTTTAAGCTTTGTAAATAATAGAATGATAATTTTTGAACCTATTGAATAAACATCACTGTAGTGAAATTTGCACTGAAATTATAAAATGTGCCATAATTCACATTACAATTAAAAAGATATGTATCTCCAGTCCTAAGAACTTTGTTAATTAATTTAAAGTTTCTTACTCCTTTAAAATAAGGCATAGATTCTGTAACTTACTCATACATTTTTTTCATTATTGAAGTGCACTGAGGACAGTTTTTCTATATTTAAATTATATCAACTTGTTTTCTTTGAATATGGCAGGCATCTTATAGGAGACCATAGTTAAGGTTTTGTTTCTTTCTTCCATGGACTGCCTATTCTTGAGGCCTTATAGAAGTGTTAACCTCTGGTATTAAAAGTAAGGTGTCTAGTAACACCTTAAAAGCTTATGCTTTTTAATAAAATGTGTTAATTGGAAAAGCCATTACTAGACACCTTCTAATTTTCTGTCCCTGACAGCATGTAAAATAAGCCTGCTGTAGCTTGGTAATCATTTAATTAATCAAGTATAGTGTTCAGTAGAACTTGTGTGTTCACATAAAATTTCTGTAAATATTTAAAAGGCTTGAAGTATGCAATTTCCCAGAACTCAAATTTTGCTATTTATATTTGAATTGCTTTCTTTAAAAAGTCTTTGCTGATATTAAAAGTTGAACACATAAACATGGTAATATTGACTGTCCATATATATTTACCTCTGAAAATGATTTTTAAGTACATATATGAAAAAATAATAATTTGGAATGGTACATCCACATTACCCGTTCTACAGAGGCACCTTGAAAAACTATATGGGGATTTTTCTTCCAATATGTTTCCATTAATGGATAGAAAATATGTGCTTCTGCATTATAAGGCACTGTAAATTAAGTTTCCATCTACTGCAGTTGCAGAATTATTATCTTTGTTAACTTACTTCATTTGAGAGCCGATGGGTTCTGATATTTAAAAAAAAAGATAAAAGGAAGGATAATCTAAGCCTTACTAAATATATGAAACAGTAAGTTGGACTGGGAAATGCTCAGCAAATGAGCCCCACAAAAATCTAATTCTCACAACCGACCTCACCTCAAATGTTTATGTTCACTTAGAACATCAGTCAAATCCTGACTGTTTTCTCCCTGTGAATCAGTGGGAAATTATTAAAAATGATTGTTTCACAATTACCCTATAGTATTTTGCCAGATTATTATGATCATTCAGTCATGTCCTATGCTACTATAATAAAAGCTTAGATTTGGATAAAATGGATCAAATGCAGAAAAAAAATGACCTTATGGATAGAGAGATGCTATGAATGAGGATAATTTCTGAAAGATGCTTACAATTACTTACAAAAATAATTATAATATTGGAACAAATTTGTCAGGGTAATGATGATTTAATAGCTGGGGAGAAGGCGGAGCTACGTCTCGGTGTTACAGCTGCGATCTGGGGGCTCTGAGATCGTAACTGATATTTTCGCCCCTGGTCGGTTCTAACGGACCTAAACCGTCCCGTAGAGACGGGGATTGTGAAGGGCACAGTCCCAGGATTCCAGAGATATCGCAAAATCTCTGGTTTGATCCGGGAGAAGCCCTTTTGCTGGAAGTGGAAAGGCAGCCTCCAAAGCTGCTGAAGTCGGGACAGCTCCGGAAAGAAAGGGATTTAAATGAGCGTGTATCGGTTGGGTGAGAAATTCTTTTGCATTATAAATTGATTAAGACTTGAAAGGACATCCTGAATAAAGAAGAAATCTGTGACTTTATTTTTGTTTGACTGAATCTTGGTTGAGCGGCGTTTAAGTGATGTCAAATTGAGACTTGGATTTTTTTCTTATATTCTTTGAGGACTTTAATGTGACTTTGTAGGTAACCGGATTGAATTTTCTCTTATATATATTTTTATTCTTCACTTGATTTTTATTTTTTATTTTTTTAACTTTCTTTTTAGGATAGAGGCTCCCTTTGGCTATCTTTTTTTTCTTTTTGTTTGAGTTTTTTATAAATATTTTTTCTTTTGGCTGGGGGGGGAAAGAGTATTAAGAGATGCTGCAACACTGCCAACTAGAGGCTTGAAAATATTTTATTTGAATTGGGGAGAAAAGCACTTCTTTTCAAGGACATTTTAATGTGATAAGATAGAGGGAGAATACAGTAAAATATTATTACAGGTGCTCTCTTGGACTCTTATCAATATTTCAACATTTGAGGCTTGGCTTTGAAGTTGCTGGAGAAGACAGTCATAATAAGAGCCTTGGATAAAGAAATAAAGTGCAGTGTACAGTGCATATATATATATATATATATATATATATATCTTTGAAATTCCTACTCGCCAGCCTTTTTGTAAATTTTAACTCTAGTATTTTTGCTTTTTATTTTAAAGGGAAAGCCTCAGAGCTCTTTCTTTTTTCTTTTCTTTCTTTTTTATTCTTGCCTCTTCGCTTCTTCCATTTATTTCAATTGGACTAGGGTCTAGAAGAACCTGAAGACCTTTCTTTTTCCTTTTTCCTTTTTTCTTTTTTGGTTTTGGGCTTTTTACTATTGGATTTTTTTTTTTTTTGGACTATATTTGGTTACTACACCAGCTGGATTTCAAGTCAAAAAGAGCTTGAAGCCTTGGAAATATTAAAATGAGCAGGAAACCAAAATCATTCGGCATTTCTGCTTCTACCTCTGCTTCCCCACCACCTGAAGGACAACTTTTAATTCAGACAATGTTGAAGCAAGATAAGGAACAAGAAAAAGTAAATTTACAGATGATCATGCAAGGAATTCAAGATATTAAGATAAAAATAGATACTATGGATAAAAAAATAGAGAAATCTGATGAAAATTTTAAACAAATGATGGGAAAGTATGAGGAGAGATTCCAAAAAATTGAGGAAGAAGGAAAACAAAGAGAGGAGAAGATTGGAAATATTGACACTAGATTAACAGTGGTAGAACAAGAAAAAAATGGGATGTTTAGGTGGGAGATGGAAAGATCAGAATTTTATCTTAGATTCCAAAATATAGAAAAGGAGAAAACTTGGCTGCGATAATGATAGAAATATTGGCAGATCTTCTGGAAATTACCGAGGAAAAGATGATGGACGGAGTAGATGAGATATACCGAGTTTATACAAGATATGCGATGAGAAATAAACTACCAAAGGAAGTACATATTAGATTTACCAAAAAATCCATCAGAACACAAATATTACAAGTGGTAAGAAAGAAAGCATTGAAATATAAAGGCAAAGAGATTGTGGTTTTAAAACAAATACCTAGAAGAGTGAGAGAGATGAGAAGAGAATACCGATTTTTGAC
The DNA here is from genome assembly GCA_015471245.1 of Laticauda colubrina. Taxonomy (NCBI): domain Eukaryota; kingdom Metazoa; phylum Chordata; class Lepidosauria; order Squamata; family Elapidae; genus Laticauda; species Laticauda colubrina. The sequence goes on from BLBF01000006.1 coordinate 33,953,739, forward strand.
CAAAATGCTACTGGAAAATGAAGTGAACTATAGATGGCTGATACCAGAAGGACTAATTTTTACGTGGCAAGAGCAGAGACATAGAATTGACTCGATTGAAAAAGCAGAACTTTTCTATGCAGAATTTTTTGGAAGAAAAAAAGAGGAGGCAGAGAAAGAGGTCTCATTAATTGAGTTTCAGGAGGAACAACTGGAGATTGAAAAAGAGAAAGGAGTTGTAGGTGGACAGGTAGACAGTAAAGAACAACGTGAAGTGAGAGCTACGAGAGCTGTTAGACCTAAATATAAAGCATAATCATGGAAGAAAAAAAACTGATTACAATGAATATAAATGGACTTAACTCAGCTGTTAAAAGAAGGAAAACCTTTCACAAATTAGAGAAATTAAAATTTGGTATAATTTGCTTACAAGAAGTTCATATTAAAAAGCAACATCAGCAATTGTTAGTACAGCCAAAATTAGGGAAAATATTTACTTCTTTGATTCAATGTAAGAAAAGAGGAGTGGTTCTCTACATTAAAGAAGATATTCCAGCAAAACTGATCTACACGGATGAAGATGGAAGAGTATTAATGGTGGAAATAATGGATAATAATAAAAAAATACTCTTGATTGCAATTTATGCTCCGAATGATAAACAAGAAGAGTTTTATAAAAAACTACATATGGAAATAATTAGACTGGACTATGTTAACATAATTATGATGGGAGACTTTAATGGAATTGTGGACAATAAATTGGACTATATAACAACAACAACAAAACAAAATAGAAAGATTCTCCCTAAATCTTTTTTTAAAATGACAGATGAATTAACCTTAAAAGATATTTGGAGGGAAAGAAATGTTAAAACTAAACAATATACTTTTTACTCTAATAGACATTTATCATGGTCCAGATTAAATAAGATTTGGATCTCAACAGAATTAATATCTACTATTCAAGAAACAAATATTGAAATAAGTACTTGGGCAGATCATAGTCCAATGACAATTAAATGGAAGGGACAAAAAAAAAGATCGAGATGGACATTAAACAATACTATTTTAAAGGAGAAAGACTTTATACAATGGATGGAGAAGGAATTGGTTTTTTTTTTTAAAGAAAATAAAAAAGAAGATACTTCAATACAGAATGTTTGGGATACAATGAAGGCATATGTAAGAGGTTTGATAATAGACTATACAAGAAAAAAGAATATTAGGAAAAGACAAACCTCCAAGGCCTTGGAAGATGAATATAAAAGACTTGAAAAAGAATTACAGAAAATACCACAGAAAAAAGATATTAAATTGAAATTGGATGTAATTAAGCATAAAATGGAATTAATAGAGAAAGAAGAACTGGCGCAGAAAATTAGAAATTCTAAACAGAATTATTTTGAAGATGCAAATAAACCAGGTAGATGGCTAGCATATAAACTGAGAAAGGAGAAGGAATCAAGAAAAATATTGAAACTAATAGATGATCAAGGTCAAGTTTGTTGTGGTAATAAGGAGAAAAAGGAAATTATTCGAGATTTCTATGGACAACTATATAAACAAGAGAATATTGATGAGGAAAAAATTAAACAGTATTTACAGAATGTTAACTTACCGAAGATACCTAAAGAGACTGAAGAAATGTTAGAAAGCAATATAACAATGATGGAATTAAATGAAGCATTTAAAAGACAAAATAATGGGAAAGCACCAGGTCCAGATGGGCTTCCGGCAGAATTCTATAAAAAATTTCAAGAATCATTGAACACTCCATTGTTAGAAATTATGAATGAAGTTATGTTAAAAAAGATGACACCCAAAACATGGTCAGAGGCTTATATTACACTTATTTTAAAGGAAGAGGCTGACCCGTTGCAAATTAAGAACTATAGACCTATTTCCTTATTGAATGCAGATTATAAAATCTTTGCTTCAATCTTAGCAGAAAGACTGAAAAAATATTTAAATAATTTTATTCATCCAGATCAAAATGGATTTCTGCCAAAGAGACAAATTAGAGACAATATGAGAGTAATTTTGGATACCTTGGAATATTATGAGGCTCATCCTGAAAAACAAATGGCTTTGATATTCCTAGATGCTCAAAAGGCATTTGACAACGTGAACTGGAGATTTATGTTATTACTATTGGAACAGATGGGCTTTGCCAGAAAATTTATTCAAGCAATAGAAGCCATATATAATAAACAGACAGCAAAGGTAATGATGGAGGGAGAATTTACAGATTTTATTAATATAAGAAGAGGTACAAGACAAGGATGTCCCCTATCTCCTTTGTTATTCGTATTAACTTTGGAAGTGTTGAATAGAAATATTAGAGATGACAAAAATATAAAAGGAATGAAAATTAAAAAGGAAGAATTTAAACTACAAGCTTTTGCTGACGATTTAGCTTTTATTCTGGAAGACCCGATAGAAACCGCTCCAAAGTTATTGGAAAAGGTAGAGACATATGGTGAGATGGCTGGCTTGAAAATAAATAAAGATAAAACAAAGATTTTGACAAAAAACATGTTATTGAGACAAAGAGAAGAACTGACAGATCTTTTGAAAATTCAAGTTACAAATAAGGTTAAGTATCTGGGGATATATTTGACAGCAAGATGTAGCACATTAAAAGAGAATAATTATATTAAACTCAAACAACAGATAATTACAGATTTGAAGAAATGGGAAAATTTACAATTGTCATTAATAGGGAGAATTTCAACAATTAAGATGAATATTTTACCTAGAATTTTATTTCTCTTTCAAACAATACCAATTAGACTTGGAAAAGACTATTTTGAAGATTTAAATAAAACTATGTTGAAGTTTATATGGCAAGGTAAAAAAGCGAGAATAAAGCTAAAACTTTTGCAAGATGCTAGAAATAGAGGAGGTTTTGGCCTGCCTAATTGGGAATTGTATTATCAAGCTGCAAGTTTGATGTGGGTCAAAGAATGGATAACATTAAGAAAACATAGATTGTTGACATTAGAAGGACATGATTTACTGTTGGGCTGGCATGCTTTTTTATGGTACAAGGGAACTAAAACACAGGGGTATTTCAGAAGACATTATATACGGGAGTCTTTGTGGTTAAATTGGGAGAAGATAAAAAAACAATGTTATTTGAAAATTCCAATTTGGTTATCGACTATTGAAGCATTTTCCTATCCTATGATCTATAAAAAGGAACAAACAGTTAGATATGGGGAACTGTTGGATGAAAAGGGTGGACTTAAAACGATCCAAAACTTAGAGGAACAAGGTATAAGGATGAATTGGTTTTCATATGCGCAAATACACTCAAGATATCTTGAAGATTTTAAAACGGAAGGATTCTATGATAAACAGACTGATTTAGATAAGATATTGATGGGTACTGATGAGAAAGTGATTAAAAAGTTATATGGTTATTTATTGGGAATTAAGCTAGAGGAAGAACAAGTGAAAGAAACTATGATTGCTTGGGGGAAGAATTTTGGATATGGGATTGATTTAGAGCAATGGCAAAAATTGTGGTCTCAAAATTATAAAATGACAATGTCAATAGCATATAAAGAAAACTTGTATAAGATGTTTTACAGGTGGCACCTCCCCCCGACAAGAATAGCAAGAATGTTCAAGAACAAATCTGAAAAATGTTGGAAATGTCATCAGATACCTGGCTCATACTATCATATGTGGTGGACTTGTGAGAATGCCAGAAAATATTGGACTAAAATTCACATGTGGTTGGAAAAAATGACAAAGAAACACATAGACTTGAAACCAGAGATCTTTTTATTGGGAATTTTACCTGATATATATAATAAAGACTTGAAATATTTGATTGTAAATGTATTAACAGCGGCTAGGATAGTATTTGCTAAAAACTGGAAGAATGAGAAAATACCATTGCAGGAAGAAATTATTAAGAAAATATTGGAATGTGCTGAGATGAGTAGATTGACATTTGAAATTAGAGAACAAGAAGATAAACAATTTTATGCAATTTGGGGTTTTTTTTATCAATGGTTAGATGATAAAATACAATAATAGAGCATTAGTATTATATATATGAAGGGTTTTTAGGATTGATTTGTTATGGTTATATGATAAGTTATAGAATAAACTGTTTGAAGTATTGTTATCTCACAAAGCATGAATGATTAAAAGTATAGTCAGAAAAAGATTTTTTTTATTTTTTTTTAGTAATATTAGAATATGGATTGACAATATGAGTGGTTATGCAATATAACTGTAATTGACACTATAAAATGAATGCACAAAACTGATGAACCAACCGATACACCGGAAGTATATATGAGAGTAGATGTTTTTAATGTTTTGTACGTTTGTCTGTTTGTAGAAAATTAATAAAATTTAAAAAAAAAAAATAGCTGACCAGCTGCTGTGATGCTGTAATCTGAAATGCTTTTATGATGATGCAATGGTAGTAATGAGTCAGCAGGGTTATTTGACTGCTGCCACTTTAAGAGGCTGTGTTATAACAGATACCTTGTGAGGGCATATCTATCTCTCCATGTGTGCTTCCATGCTGTAAATTAATGGTTGCTGTTTCTTCGAGGGCTGTCTCAAAATATGCATATGTGTCATGCCCCTGTTGGAGTCTGAATCTGAGGAGGAAGACGAACAGCTGATAGAGAGTGGGAGTGTGGCTCCATTGGCTGTGGAGGAAACTGGGAAAGGGCAAAGTCCAGCTGGGCAGAGCAGGAAAGAGGTAGAACAAGGGAGACGAAGTTCAGAAGAAAACCCAGGCCCGCCCCCTCTTCTTCCTAGGGCATGCAGGGAGGAACAAAAAAGAGAGCAAGGTGGGTTGTGTAGCTTAAGGAGGGAAGAAAGGGTCCTGATTCCCTTCATTAGCCACACCTGGGAAGAGAATTTAAAAGAGATGCATGCTGAGTGTGGCATCTGCTGGGAAGAAATGTGAGTTTATCTTGTGTTGACTTTGGTTATCTGCATTTCTGGCATCCTCCCAACTGTGTTGAATTACTACCATTCCTTCATGTCTGGAATTCCTTCTATTGCCCTGTGGGACTAATTACCTCATCTTGCCTTGATTGGACTTATAGTTACAGTTTTTGTTGACCACATTTTGGACTTGATTCTCTGCAGCCAAAGGCTGTTTCTGAGGCAGTTTTTTTCCCAGCCAAAAGGTAACCAGAACATTGGGGGCAAAGTTGGAGCTAATAAAGGGACTCCTACTAATTTTCTGACTGTGTTGCCTTTGTGCCACACCCCGGGTCATCACAATATGTATATTCTTTTGTGTAGATCAGGGGTGTCAAATTCGATTTCATTAAGGGCCACATCAGGATTGCGTTTGACCTTGGGTGGCTGGGGTGGAGGTGGCCAGCTTGACATCACTCATATTAGGGGTGCCTGTGATGGCCCAAGTACTTTGCCAGTGAAAATAGAGCTTGGGTGGGCCATATGTTCCCCCTGGGCCCCTTTTTGGCTATGATGGCCTCCTACAGCCCTCTGCCAGTGAAAATGGAGCTCCGTTTTCTATGGCAGAGGCACCGCAGGCCAGTCCTTCGCTGTTTCCAGGATGGCCCTGCAGGCCAAATCTAAGCACCCTGCAGGCTGGATCCAACCCCCAGGCCTTGAATTTGACATCCCTGGTGTAGATAAACCACTATTTAAATACTAACCTGTGTACTGTGTTTGCTCCTGGGTTGGTTCACCTAGTTACATTGTGTGCACTCTGACAAAATTCATCAAAGCATGATGATTTTAACCCTGGATGTGAGACAAGTGACTTTCTTTTCTATGAGAAAACCTTGGTGGTTGCTGCCCTGTTAGATAAATTCTCAATTTTCTTCTTAAGAGCAATAAGGTGGCCATGGAGATTGGCTATGATGCTGTTTCTCAGCTGCATTGGCAGCTAATAATTTTAAATTTTATAATAATTAAAGCAATATTTGTCATGGCTGCAGATCAAACGTTGCTCAGTGCAGGATTTCAAATTAACACATTCTCAACAGATGGCTTTACTTGTTGATACTTGAGGAAAAACAGTCCAGTAATATTTGACAGAAATCTCCACCAACTGAAAGGAATTTCCTGCACAAGCCTCCTGTATATGGAATTGGAGCCTTTAGATTTCTCCCTCCAATAAATTAAATCATTCTTTATAGAAAAATTGCTTTAGCACACATCCACAGATAAACATAATATGAAACTGTCAGCAAAAAATAAATAAATAAAGTGCATTTCCCCCTTGTACAGACTATGTATAAAATTTGAATATGACATGGAAATATTTCTTCCACTGACATTTGGAGCATCAAAAATGTGCTCTTGATTCATTGTCTTTACAGTCAACCAAAATTATTTAATCTACCAAGCTGTAGATTTGTTTTTGTTTTGTTCATGTAATGCTTTTAATGGCTTTTTGGAAAAGAACAGTTGTTCAAATCAGATGGTGCTTTGGACATTCTTTCTGCTGAACATTTGGAAGGTGGAGGCATGGGTACTGGGCATTGTCCCATATGTTGTTGTCACCTGTGTTTCTCAACCTTGAAGATTTAAAGTATGTAAACTTCAGTTTTCAAAATTTCCCAGCCAGCAAAACCATACTTTTAAAAAACAGTCTCATAAGTCTTCATTCAGAAAAAAGGCACAGAATTTGGAAAAATGTGAATATGTTCTCTCCATTTTGAATTCTATATATATTTTCCTTCTTTTGGATCAAGCAAGCAACAGTGCTTACTGTAATTTTTGAAGGTTATGTCAGACCCATATGAGAGCTACAAACCCAAACTACAAACAATGTGGATCATAGAATTGCCTTACATATTTATATTTCTGTGACATTTTAGAGCTGAAATATGTATGAAATAGATGCCTTATTTTCCATAATAGATGGACTTTTCATTTCTTTATTTATCATATGTCAGTTCAGCACCAAAAAAATATGTTTAATATAATTAAAATCCAGCAAAGTAACAATTAGAGATTTAAATACCTCAGTGGGGTCAAATAATAAAAAAATAACCACAATAATATTTCTTATGAGATTTTACCTAGTCATTTACAGCCTTTGAGCACCATAGCCAAAAAATGACATTATAACATGGAAATATGACCCAGTTTTCATTTGAATTGGTACAATAGACTAAAAAAGTACTTTGATAAGTACTAAAAATACTTTGATATCCCCCTTGAGTTGGAGAGTCAGATCAAATTATCCTTCTGCTGGATCTTTATTTCTTTATTATTGTTTATTTAGTCTTTCCCACTAAATTGTTAGTATTTTGACAGAGACTATGTATCCATCTTAATAGTTCATATAAACATGAATAGAATCCAGGATTATATCAAAACAACTTTTATCACATCACAAAAAATTGCAACCTGACATTTCTCTGTGATTCCAAGAATTCCATCAATCCACTTCTTATAGGAACTGAAATGGCTTCTTTCTTCTCCCACTTTAGCTACTGTACAAGCATATATTATTAAATTCCATACATCTGGGATTATAAATGATTTATAGTCCTAGGTCATCCCAGTCCTGATTATGCAAAGGATAGAGTGCTTATAAAATTCCACCTTAAAACTAATTAAATGTATCTGCAGCCAATTCTTTTGCTCAGAAATCTTATCTAAACAGTGACACATAGCATTTGGAGCTAGTTATCCCACATCTGGAATCCAAATGTTAGAGATGGTTATAAAAAACTCAGCACAACCACGCCACTTAGATGTTTTGCAGCCAGAACCTCAAGGAACATGGACCTTATTCTTCTCTTCATGTCCCTACCACTATTCACAGTGGCATGGGGCCAATATGGGAACTTTTACCATTCTTATGATGACTATAGGGCTAATGATGACTGGGTTAATGTGTACCGGCAGGGTTTCAACTTCCAGTGCCCCCATGGGCAAGTGATTGTAGCTGTGAGGAGCATGTTCAGCAAGAAAGAAGGGTCTGATAGATTGTGGAATTATGCCTGCATGCCCACCCCAGATACACTTGGAGAGCCAACTGAATGTTGGTGGGAAGAAATCAACAGAGCTGGACTGCAATGGTAGGAAACCAAGTTTAAACTTAGATTCCTTGTCATGTGTGGTTAGGCTGATGCAATATTTCAGATGATGGATGGAAAACTGCACGTTAACACCATAATAATTTGTTAAATTAGCATCAGCAGCTTCGTGTACTGTAATGGTGATACCACTATTCATTTCTATATATGAAGCAGTTGTAACATTTTCTTTGTCTTCTGAGGTAAATGAAGTGCACTTATTGCATTAATTTCTATTTAAATTAACTAATTGTTAGTTCCTAATGTATTGAATTTGTCCTAAAAATTTTTCAACTTTCTAAGAAATTATGTTAATAACAAAAAGTTGAATTATTTTTGTTATTGTTTTTTATGGGGAGAAGAAAATGCTTGTCACGTAGTTATTCCCTTGTTTTGTTTCATTATTGGCTCTAGCCAAACATATTTCTGGAAGCATCAGTAGTACTTGCGAAACTTTTTTAAAAATAGCCAAATAAAAACATTGTGGCAGAGTACAAATAAATCTATGTGTGTGTACACGCACGCACACACACACACACACACACAAATTATAGCTCTAATTATATCACAGTTAACTGTCTGCAACAAATATTGTTTTTCAGGCATTTGACAGACTGAGTTTCAAACCTAAGAAATAGCTGGTAGTACTGGGGTTGAATCACAGATCTAGTTCATGTCTGGTTTTGAAATCACAGAATAATGAATAGTTATTTAATTGATAGTTGATAAACTTCAGTCTGAAGTTTTAAATAACCATTCACATTTGACAATCATGAAAAATTGTACAGATGCCAAGAAAATCTTTTGAACAAAGATGTCTGTATGTGTACAATCATGTATGTGTCACTATTAAATACCTCTCTTATTCCCCAATGTTGTCAGTTTTTTTTCTTTAATTTTTGAAAATAAAGAGTAATTACATTTTTAAAATGTGTATATTTGTAAGATTTGGATCCCAAGGACTTGGAATTGAATTCTATTATTAATGTGCAAAATATTTTTAGAGAACATCACAAGAATCATTTATCTGTTGTAAAAAGAAGCTTTCAGTGAAAACTGCTGAAACTGCATAATGGAATTATCTAATTATTTATAGTTTATTTGATTAACATCATGCCTTTGTTTTGGATAATTCAAGGCATCTATCTCCCCATCACAACAATCCTGTGAGGTAGATTGGGCTGAGAAAGAGAGTGGCTGGCCCAGAGTTACCCAGATCACCTCTGTGGTAAAGCATTTTAACCATTATCTGATATGGCATTTTAAATTTATATGTGAGTGAAATGGTTGTTGTCATGATCTTTAACTGGATGAAACATAGGACAATGGTCTTTGAAGCAAGGAACCTCAAAAGGGCTAACTTACAGAATGTGTCCAAAGTCTGGGATCTCTTACTCCCAAAGGAATGAAATTTGGGGAAGTTGTGCCTGCTTCCATTGAAGTAAATTTGACAATGTACAGAGGTCTTCAAGGGAAAGGAAATTGTCTTCCCCAGACTCTTCCTTCCCAGTACAATATGGAATACCCGCCACCCCCAACCCCCAAGAACTGATGTGAGATTTCAGGTTTTTCAGCCAACTGAAATGCAATGCAGAACTTTAAGTGCTAACTATCTTTGATTTCTATAACAATCTGTCATTTATCATAGTAAAAACTGGAAATCTTGTTATCATGCAAAGTATATATCAGACCAAGGAAGACCATTGTTCACTTTGGCAAAGAACACCACACCTCACAGTCTTGTAGTCCACATTTCCCACCTATCTCTGAATCCCAAAATTCATTACGTTCTTGCCATACTTATATGAGGAAGTTCTTTGTGTGGAATCCTATTTAGTCATACATTTCTACTTTTCTGATTATCAAAATATTGAAATGCAAAATTCAATAATAACAGAACAATCTCACCATCGCCTAGCAGTTCAGGTTAAATGAAAACATTGCAGTGTCTAAATACAAAACATTTTCACATCTGTTAATAATAGTATTTATTGTTATTTGCAGAAAATGCAGAAAAGAAAGAGTAAAAAAAAGGGAAAAGAGAAAAATATTATTTTAGCTTTTTTTGTTTTGTATTGGTTTTTATTATATAATTATAATTCTTATATAACTAATAATAAAATTATTATACAAACAATAGTAGTTATGTTTGTGTATGTCCTTGGGCTTTGTTTATTGAAACTTACATTGATTTGGTGCAAGGCTGATAAGAAATAGGAGTGATAGTTTCTTTGATTAAGGAAGATCTTATTTAAAATGAAAAAGATACAAACAATTAAATATATGCAATAAATATTCACTTATATCATTATAGTTAGGAAAAAAGAGGTTAATTCCTCAACACAGGATATTTTTGAACAATTTATCCTCACAAAAACTTTTAAACTAAGAAAGTACCCAGGACTTCCAATGGTTAATATGGGATTGATGATTTCAGAGGCCTGTTCTTTCTCCATTATATCATCCTTTTCCCTATGGTTCATTCACAGCAGAAAAGTTTATTTTTGCCCTGCAAATCTGTTCAATTAGATATGATAGTGGAACAAAAGTATTTCTGTTGTGTCGCCTTTAATTTTGTTTAAAAAAAACCATAGAAACCTCAGAAACTGCCTCACTCTGAGTCAGATCTTTAATCCATCAATTCCAACATATCAGCCTTGAAGGACAACAGCTGTCTAGGATTTCAGGCCAGGATTCTTCCTGACTTCTTGGCAAACTCAAGGACTTTCAGAATAGAAAGTCTGTGTTCTACAATCTCTTCCTCATTATTGGACATAATCAGAGGGAAATAAAAAGAAAAATGTTTTGTTTATCAGAAACATTAGATTTTCTGATTAGACATTTTCTTCTTTGTGGAAATTTCCATCTTACCTTGGTTTCTGCTCCTCTTCCAAAATTAGCTATCACAGCACTATAATACCTTCACAATTATTTTCTTAAATCAACGTGGTTTTAAAGATGCCTTAATTGCTTATCTTCAAAGCAATCCTGGTTGCTTTTAATTGTTAAGGGGAAAAAGTATGACATAAGAACAATAAACCAGGGTGGGTAAATGTTGATTTCTGTATTCCTTATTGCCTAATGGTGGAGAATGCTGATTGATTCCTTTGGAGTTCTCTACATCTGAAAGATAGTTGTGGCAAGGATAACCACAAGCCATTTTCAAAATGATTCCAAGGGATTGGAGAGTGAAAATAGGGGCTGTAAGTGCCTATGCAGATATGTATCTGCATATCTATTTTTGTTCTTCCAAATCAAACAGTGTGGAGGATGAAGCCAATATTTTCATGCATTGCATTTTTGAAAAAATGGAAGAAGAACATGGTTTGGAGTCTATTTCCCAAAGAACAAAAGAGGCTATAGCTTTTCAGGAAACAAGAGTGGCAATATGAAGAAATATTTCACAAGGTTAGAAGTTTGGCTTAGTACTAGACTTGTTAAAAATGAAATGGAGGAATGGAGCAGGAAGAAAACCTTGTACATAATTTCTTTATACTGGCTTTAGGGTGGTCACTTCCATTTTCTCAAAACAAAAAGAAATGCATATAATAATTTGTAGCTCAGATGTAAATTTAAAAAAATACACAAATGCTATAATTTAAATAGGAAAAAAAGCTTACCAGATGGATGGATGGCTTCAACATTCACAATTTTATCTCCTTTCTTGTGCTTTTTTAAGAGAAAAATTATTTATGAGAATCTGGTCATTTGTAATTCTCATCAGTATGCTGGTGAGTTGCTACTAGTTTCTAATAATCGGTAAGGAAAGACTTGTAGTTATGATTTTTATTTTCCTAATGTTTATGTGTTTTTAAATGTGGGTTTTCTCCCCCAGGTATCAAACATGTTCAAATAATGGGCTAGTGGCAGGATTCCAGAGCCAATATTTTCCATCTGTGCTTGATCGAGAGTGGCAGTTTTATTGTTGCCGCTACAGCCGGAGATGTCCATACTCATGTTGGTGAGTTCACAAAACTGAACTGTCAACCCATATTAAGACAGTATCTTTATTATTGCAATTCAAGATCAGAAACTAGCTCTGGGAAATGATTGTCCAAGTTGTTACGTCTTCAACAGATAAAATGGCAAAAAACGCAAAAGGAAAAATTGGCAGAGATGTACAATTCCAGAGAATATGCTCAAATCAATGACATTATTTTTTTTACAATTTTGCCATCAATATGATTAAAGTTACAATATAAATTAATCTTGGTATATTGTCTGTGTGTACATGCACACATGTTTTTCTTGTTTAACTGTTCAGTTGTGTCTCACTCTTGGCGAGTTTATAGGCAAATGCTCTCCATGCTACATAATCCAAGACTTTAAAAAACTGAAAATTCTGACTTTGCCAATATGTTGATCATAGTCTGATTCACTTTGCATCATGGTTCCCCCAAAGGATTTTCCATCCTAAGTAAAATTATAAATCTGACCTTCATGTTTGCTTATAAAAATCCAATTCCTATTGGTACAGGGTTTAAAATATTGTCCTTGAAATCCAAATTTGCTATTAAGAATATCTGCATAAGCAGATGGATGGGTTTGGAAAGACTAGAGTGCAGATCAAATCACCCTGTGCTTATTCTAGGAAAAGGCAGCTTCAACAGAAGCCTTTTACAAATATTTTACTTTTCTGTCTTAAAGGAAAAATAAGTGTAGGCTTTTCTATACAAGATAAGCAAGTGTTCAGGTAATAAAAAGATTATCCAAGGATTGGTAACAGGATAAAAATACAAGAAATAGAAAATCCAGCTATAAAATTATTAACAATTTTTGACTTGGTAATTTACTATATACACACACATTACATTTATAGTTCATTGTTTCAAACTGTTCAAGTAAGTTCATAACATATAATAAATCAAGTTCATTTCTTCTTTCTTTGGTTTCATGGTATCATTTGTGGAACCCAGAAATGTTATCTCTCTTTCTGGATCATAAGATATATTTATTCATTTTATTGTAAAGATAATTAAAATCACTCATTATTACAAAAACCTCTTTTGAACTCCTTTATTTCACTATCTGTCTCAAGATACACTCTAGTCATCCTGGGTAAATGGAAGTATTTATTTTGTACTAAATTACTTTTGATATTTGGGGGAGAGATTGCTCCTTTGTAGGTAGATATGTCTTCTCAGAAATAAGTTCCAATGAACTGAGAAGAGGGTATTATAAAAGAATTACACATAGACAACTCTCCCAATTAGTCACCGCTTTCTGAAACCTGCAACAAATCACTCACATCACAAATTTGCAGTTTGATTGTTAATACAACTGCACTAAAGAGAATCTGTGATCCAAATTTTATCTGGACTGCTAAGAGAACCATTGACAAATGTGTTCTTAAACTGATTGAACAAAGCCCATTCAAATTACTTAGACAAATATAACTATTTATTCAGTTACACTGTTAAAAGCTGAAGTTTTGCCTCCTGTTTTTTTTTTAAAGACAGTAAATGCAGTAAAACATCTTTTGTGGTACTTATTTGTTTTGACCATTTGGGAGCTGGGACAAAACCTTTCTTTCTCACTATATAAAAACAAGCAATAATGTAGGAACTCAAGGAACAAAAAGGCTGATTACAAACATGTTTCAATCATACTCCAAACCAGCAGCATTCTGCATATTTGATAAATATTATAAGCACTTCTACAACAATATTATAAGCATTTCTACAACAATAACTGTATCATAGATTAGGAAGCCACACCTGGCAAATGCCAGAAAGTTGATTGTAATTTTTAATAAAGTTTATTTTTTTAAAAGACAAACACTAACAAACACAAACATAAAACATCAACATAAAACCATCTTCCAAAATATGGAGTGTTGGTTGGTACATTTCTTTCGTGCAATGTCACAATATCAGTTGTCTTCCCTTCCAAACATACATTCATATTACATAGGTCAATTATACATATTATATTATGTTGTATTGTGTTATTATTGTATTGTTATTAGACCCAACTAAAATTTATATATTTCTTATCGAGCAAATCTCTATTTTAATGAACCTGGGATCATACAGTTCATTTCCTTATATTCAATTATATAACATCATTGCATCATATTATCTTACATATTACACTATTCCTTTCCATAACATAGTTTACTGCTCTATTTTCTTATCTAGCCATTGATAAAATAAATTCCAAATTTTATAATATTTTTTATCTTCTTGCTCTCTGATTGCTAATGTCAATTTACTCATTTCTACACATTCCATCATTTTCTTAATCACCTCTTCCTCTATTGGAATTTTTTCACTCTTCCAATTTCTAGCAAATACAATTCTAGCCACTGTTAACACATTTATAATCAAATACATCAATTCTCTATTGTATCCTTCAGGCAAGATACCCAATAAAAGTTGATTGTTTTTGTGTGTATTTTATGCTTTTAATTTGGAAGCAGCATACTTTTCTGAAAAGTAAGAGAGTTTAGGAGGATTTGCCCATAGAAAGGAAAGAGATTGGCAATCACTTTCCTGGCATGGAAAATTAGGAATTGCAGAAGCAGGTGAATTGCCCAATGGGAGCAATGATTGCTGGCAGTCCAAACTGAACACCTGGCAACCATACTAAAGCATCCCAATCTGGACAGAATGTTTTTAAAGGAACGAAGAGTCCATCTGGCATAGGACTTGAGCAGTTAAGATAGCAGTCAAAAGTGCCCTTAAATCATACATGAAGTGTCAATGGTAGACTCAGGTAGTAGTTGATCTGAAGCCTTTATCTAACCATCTGTTAATCTTCATGAAGCTGTAGCATGTATGAATTTGAATAAAAATAAGCCTAGAGCTGGAAGATCAAGGTATCTTGAAACAAACTAAACTTCTGAACATTTTTCAGGAGTCAGATGATATATCTTCATTTAAGATAACAATTGTGCACTATGAAAAATAGTTCGTTAATATTATTGCTGAAGCCTATCATTAAGATCTCTGCTTACTATGAAACAGGTGTTTGAGTTCTTTGGTGTTCATCACATTTTAAACACTGTATTATTACTTTTAGAAGATCTGTACTAGGATGCATATTTAGGGTTATCTAGCTCAGTGGTGCCAAACTTAGCATATCAAAAATGCAGGAAATGGCAAAGCTGATTTTCCTGGTGTGTAAAACCACCTTCTTCTTTTCCAAGGCACAAGAGAAGCAATAACATATATAATGAGAAATATTTTTCAATTTGTCTTTGTCCCTCAGAAAAAAATGCCTATTGGTGGAAGTTCCAGGTTGCATGGGATCTTGAAACTTTGGAACATTCTCTTGTGTGACCTTGCAGCTTCTAAAATGAATGGGAAAGCATATCTTATTCTCATATGATTTTTGGAGGCTCCAGAGGCCTCTTGGGAGCACGCCACATTCTTGTGTCGCCTCTGCAGCCTCAAAAAATGTCACAAAACTAAGCAAGAATGGGACATGGTGGCATGTCACCAAATACAACATGGTGTGTCACCTGTAACGTGCGTCATCATTTTGCAATCATCTATCTAGCAGCTACTTTTCTGGAAATTTTCAATATTGATATAGTTTATATTAAATCCTTGTAAATCTAAGTGACTTTATTAGATCCATTACATAACTGAATTGTTCACTAAATAATTTATGAAATTAGTCAAGATGTACCCAAAATACCCCCAAGGACAAAACTAATCACTGCATTGTACTGATTTATACTATCAATTTGTAAAAAAAAAAAAAAAAGGATCACCATGATGTAGTGGTCCATAAACACATTATGGATTTCTCACTCACCTCTGATTTAGCCCATGATTTATTAAGAAAATATGAGGAATTTTTACGCACATAACATGAGGAAATTTTATGCACAATATTCTTTGGCTTGTTAGAAATGCCCGGTCTTGTGGGCATTGTGTTTATTCTTTCATCATAATTTATATCAGCTTTACATTTTATTATTACTAGCCTTTCTTTTACAACTAGACTATTTGTAGTAAAAAAAAATTCCATCCATAGATGCCTCTGAAAATCTTGCTGTTAGTATATAGCTTGACACTTAATGGAATTCTCAGAAACAAACAATGGGCAGATTTTGAAAAAAGCAGGAGGATCTGCTGAAACGGGAAACTAATTGTCACTACAGTATTACTTTTGCTTCTGTTCCTCTCAAGTTTGGCTTCAATGTTCCTTCCAGACAAATTATTGTGTCAGTTTGCAGATTCAGATTCCCATCTCTTCTTTGTTAGAAAGGTGGAAAATCTTCATTCAGGATTGCACTAACTGTGTCAGTGGATGCAATTTGAAGTAATGGCTTATGCCAAATGGTGAGAAAGCACAAATGTGTTCACAAGCTGTGTTCCCTCGATCACATGCCTGAGTCTGCCTTGACAAAGGACAAGCCACTGCAAAGAGGTGTCTTAGGGGCTGCCACGAAGAAGAGAGAGTCAAGCTATTTTTTTCAAAGCACCTGGGGGTAGAACAAGAATCAATGGGTGGAAACTAATCAAGAAGAGAAGCAACCTAGAACTAAGCAGAAGTTTCCTGACATAACAATTCATCAGTGGAACAACTTGCCTCCAGAAGTGCTAAATGCTCCAACACTGGAAGTTTTTAAGAAGAGATTAGCTAACCATTTGTCTGAAATGCTATAGGCTTTCCTGCCTGAGCAGGAGGTTGACTAGAAGACCTCCAAAGTCCCTTTCAACTCTTATTCTATTCTATTCTATTTGTATCTGGTGACTTGGATAAGGTGATGGGAACAGTGTGCAGTTTTAATCAAATAAGGAACAAAAGTTTGCCTAGATTTTATTACTTCCATGTGTATCGCATAGGCAAACTGAAAATGCCTGACATAGTATAATCAGTCTGAACTGTAAATAGTTCCAGAATTTAAGAGTTCATTGTCTGATGCTTTTTAAAATCATTTTGTCCCAGAAACACTACTCTGTTATAACTAATGCTTAGACAATGTATTGAATGGTCTTTTGAAAAACAGGGAAAAAGAAGAAGAAAAACTAGTAATTAAATTACATACACTGGGTTTATAAAAAAGTAAACATACTCAACTAAGTTGGTGCATATATGCGTAATTATGGAGAAATATAATTTTATTCTCTGTAATTGTTAGGGAGGTATAGACAGATAGACGCCATTGCACTGTGCTAACAAAATGAAACTTCACATTCTTCATTTCTGTTTGTTAACACTTTGGGCAAGTTACCATAAACTGAACAGTATAAAGATATGCAACTTTCTGGAGTGGTTGGTGTATATGGAATTTTGTGGATTTTTTAACAACATATGTGCCATGGGAACTTCCAAAAATTGACCACTGATCTACAGGCAAGCTGGTAATATTATACCCTGCTGATCCCTCTAACTTTTAAATATCTTGCTATACTTCCTCTACTCCTTATTTTTTGATTTGTCAACAAGTAAACACATTACAAAAGTAATGACTGTCTTGATTCTAGTGGCACAATGGTTAGAATGTAGTATTGCAGGCTGACTCTGCTAACTGCCAGGAGTTTGATCCTGACTCAAGGTTGATTCAGCCTTCTGTTCTTCTGAAGTTGGTAAAATGAGGACCCAGATTGTTGAGGGTAATATGCTGACTCTATAAACCATATCGAGAGTGCTGTGAAGCACTATGAAGTGGTATATAATTCTAACTGATAGTGCTATCTACCCAGAGTTACTATTTTCTAAGAATGTAGATGAAGCAGTCTCCAAAATGAAGATATGTGCAAAGATGATACAACATGAATATTTACAATGTCACTATTTTTAATTAAAAAAATTAAAGTCAGATAAAATAAATATCCTGGTAGGCATCATGTTGTCTATTCATGAAATAGAAGAACGAATCTGACCTACTGCAGAAAAGAGTTTTTACTATATATCCCCATCATATGTTTGAGTAATAGTAGGTTAGAAATCTACTCCCTAACTATTGTATTACAACATTGAATTTAATCTCTATTAACTTTTTAAAAACAAGAGAGAAGAGTAAAATGTTTGAATTCAAAACTGAGGGGTTGTATTGAGGCATTCATTCCTCTCCAGGAGTACTGATTGGCTGATAGTTTTCTGTCCTCCATTATTATTTCTGAAGAGCAAATGTTGATTAACATTTGGTTTTTCCTGAAGTACCGTACATACTCGCATATAAGCCGATCTCGCATATAAGCCGACCCTTAAAAAACTGCCCCAAAATGAGGAATTTTGCAAAAGCTCGCATATAAGCTGACCCCCAAATACCATGGTGTTCAACCCCTGATCTCACCGTCAAGGCTCACCGTCAGAAAGATTCTGGGAGGACAGGCTTTGAGCACGACTTCCCTGAACAGCAGAAGTGAAGCCCAGAGGGAAAAGTCGGCAGGGCAAAAGTTGCGGCTCATCGTCCATCCAGGGAGAAAAATGGCCAATTTTCGCACGCGTTTTCCTTGATGCGAGGGCTGCTAAGGGCCAGCGGACAGGGAGTGTGAGAGCCAAGACTCTCATCGCGGGAAGCCACCACGCTAAGTCGCTGCCCAACTTTACGCGTGTTTTCCTTGAGGTGAGGGCTGCTAAGGGCCAGCTGACAGGGAGTGCGAGAGCCAAGACTCTCATCGTGGGAAGCCACCAAGCTAAGTCGCTGCCCGACTTTGCGCGCGTTTTCCTTGAGGCGAGGGCTACTAAGGGCCAGCTGACAGGGAGTGCAAGAGCCAAGACTAAGTCGCTGCTCTGGCGCAAATCGAGGCACGGCCACCGATAAATCAGATTTATGCGCATATAAGCCAACCCCCAAATTTGGAAAAAAAAGTGTTCTAAAGTCGGCTTATATGCGAGTATATACGTACCCAAACATGCTACTATGGAAATAGAATAACCAATTCACCATGATTCTGCCTATTACTTTGAATTTCAAACCACATCTGGTTTGGATTAGTTACTCCAGCTCATTCTGAACTCATCCACCTTTCTGGAACAGTATCTACTTTGCTCTGGACTTGCATACATTTCTGACCTATTTGGAATAAAAGCCAATTGCTTTGAAAACAACTGCCTCAGGCTCGTTCCAAGGTCTAACTCATATACAGTATAAAGGACAAGCCTATAGTGGATTAACAGATGAAATTTTTCCATGATCAA
This sequence comes from Laticauda colubrina, assembly GCA_015471245.1. Taxonomy (NCBI): domain Eukaryota; kingdom Metazoa; phylum Chordata; class Lepidosauria; order Squamata; family Elapidae; genus Laticauda; species Laticauda colubrina. Next base: position 33,972,866 of record BLBF01000006.1, read on the forward strand.
GATGGACATTGTATTCATATATTGGCTTTGGATAGTATAATATAGTAATATATGTTGTTGCATTCACTCCTTATTCTACTTTAATGCAAAATTCATTCCTTTAGCCAGTGATGACTAGTGACCTTAAAATATCACTTTAAAGATCACAATTTAAGCTTAAAGTCCACATTTTAACATTCTAGAGAGAGAGAGAGAGAAGTTCTCTGAGGATGGGCTCCAGTCTGAAAGCTTGGAAGACGAAACTTCTGGTCCTGGTAACTGACTCAAATTGGATCCTGTTACATTTTAAGACACATAATAGAAAAGTAAACTGATAAAACTCAGCTTTTTCTGTCTCCATTCCCAGTTCCAAAGGAATTGGTATCAATAGGAGAAGAATGGATTCCTAGGATACACTGGCTTTTCTCTGAGGAAGCATTATTTCATGCTTTTAAAGAGAATTAATATTCTGACCAAGGATAATCAATATTCAGTAATTAGAATCTATCTATATATAAAAGCAAAATACCACTCATGCATCATCACAAAATCTCCAGAACTGTAACCTACAAACTTGAAATTTGGCACGTATGTTCCTCTTGGCTTCTAGGTGCTCACTAAGAAAGGATTTTTTTGAAATGACCATCAGACAATTAATATTTCATATATTATTATTAACATGTTCTACTCCTCCTCTTCACTTGAAAAGAAATCTGTTCCAAATGCAAAACACAAGCAGTTTTAGTTTCAAAGCTAAAGCAACCAGCTTTAGTACATAACTGTTGAGCTAAGTAACGCACAGGCTCCTTGCTGTCTCCTTGCTCACATAGCAAATACTTTTTAAGTTTCCAAACAACCCTCAACTCTCTCACTCACTGACAGGACACTAGCCAGATGCCTACCAATGGATACTGGTAGGCAGAGGCATAATTTTTTCCTTATTTTCCTCCCCAAAACCTAAGCTTGATCACATAGTTTCATAGCAAAGCATGGGTATAGAACTACTTTTTAAAATAAAATCAAAACGTTTTTGAAAAAAGAAAGCACACTTTACTCCAATTGGCTGAATTGTTTTTCAGGTCTTCTGAGATTTATCAAACATGTGCTTAACAATATGAACTGAGTCTCAACTATCAGTGGGTTTTGCAATGGATTCTTATTACTGTACAAAACAGAGAAATGATTGTTGTTTCCTTTTTCCTAACTAATAAGGATGACATCAGAACATCCAGAGCACTACGGAGAAGATATGGACATGATGTTGTACACCTATGATCATTATATCCGTGGAGCAACTACAACATTCTCTGGTGTAGAAAGGTCAGACTCAGAAATGCTGTTGAAAGCTGAATCTTTGCCTTAACACAAATGGATGATTGCACTGTGAAACATTTTTTAAAAGATGAATATGAAATTATTGCCTAGCCGTGGTAGGAGCAATGGACATAATGGAAAGCATGATGAGACAGAATGACAATTTTAACAGTTTACAATTAGCTGACAGACACACTTATATCAACCTTTTTTTTTTTTACCTCACAATATTATCTTAAGAGACCCCCTTTCGGTAATGGCAATTCCAAAACAAATACTTCAAGTATAGAAAGTGCTTAGCACTGGACATTAATAGGAAGAGGAGATTTTATTATTTATTAAATACTGATATTGTAATTCAAGATATTAATTTCAATATTTTTAGAATAGAGATCGACAATACAGTAGACTGGATTATTTGACTGAAGTGGCTTCTACACATTTTGCAGAATTGAAGGAAGATTCCTTAAAAACTGAAGCAATTTAATGTAACTGTTTGAAGCTGTAGCATAAAAAGAAACTACAACTGAATTTCTGATATTTTGCTGAAAACTTTTTAAAAGGATGACCATGCTTATTTAGTGAATTAATTTTATAATGAAGGAATCAATTTATCACAGGGCCCATTCTTGACCATACTTTCCATCCAAAAGCAAAAGAAAGCAACATCAAGCAAACTGTAAATTTGCTTTCAGAGTAATTTGAACATTCTTGAAATAAAAAGCAATTCAAATCGATAGACAATCAGTACTGTGGTAAATCTTTCCTTTTGGGTTATACCTTCAAGTGATGATTATCACCTGGCAACTGCCTGGATGAGTCCATGCAGTTGTCTTAGAAAGATTTTCTGAAGTGGTTTGTTACTGTTTCTTTCCTAGGACTGAGAGATAATGACTGGTCCGAAGTCACCAAATTCATACTTTCCCAGGTTGTAACCTGTTGGCTTTAACCATTATACCAAACTGGCTCCACTTAATCATAGCATCTCAGCTAAAAGAATATAGCTATAAATTCTGCTCATTTTTAATAATGGAAAATTTCTCCCCCTTTTTCAATGCAACATGTTTTGCTTTAGTTTGTTTCTAAGCAATATTGCTTCTGGATAAAATTGCATTTTGGGAAAATTCTATGAGACCTTACAAAACAAAAAGATAAAGTATAGCCATTTTAAAACAAATTTCCAACTTTGTTTAGGCTTAAGACCCAAGTATTTCAAAATCATGTCAGAGACCTTGCTAAATGAAGGAAAGAATAAATATTTATTGATGGTTGTTTTTGTTTTGGTAGAAAACCATAATTCATTAAACAAAATCGAAAGTAAATAAATCTAAATCAGAAAATTAACATATTTGGCTTTATCTTCCTATTTATAATGTATTAAAACCCTTTTTTTATTTCTCTTCATTTGCAGAGATCGTCAGTGGAAATTTATTGTCTGCAGGATGACAAATTTTGATTGTCAATTTCAAAATGCTTAAAAATTCTGAATATATGCTATACTTTAGAGTTTGGGTAGGAAATAAATAAAAAGGATAAAAGGGAAAAAAGACAGGAAAGTCAATTCAGTAATAAAAGCATTAACCTCTTTCATAGGTTTTGACTCTTGCATTCCAAAAAGCCTGGTAAGTACAATATAGATTCCAGCTTTTCTTTCTGCAGGTGAATTCATAGGTGAATTCTTAAGTAGAGAATAAATTTGCTGCCTTTGATCTTATAATTTCTGCAGAGCCTGTGTGCAAAGTACTTGAATTTCCATTGCTTTCCATTCACATGCCTATCAATTGCAACTGCAGAATCAATGTTAATTTGGGAGTATGCGTGGCCAGACTCTCTTCCCATAATAGTGCAACTTTTACCCATATGTTGGTGTCAATTCTCACATGTGTCACTACTATTAACTGGGCATATGAGCTGCTGGGCAGAGGGCGGTCTTTGAGAAAACTGCAGTTAATTCTTCTGATTTTTTAAACAGTTACGGAAGATGCTTACTTGCTTAAACTTGGATAAAGTGACTTCCTTTGTTATTTAGCTACTCTGGACAAATACAACTTGGTTTTGCATAGCAACTTTATATCTACTGCATCCGCTTACTTGCAAAAGTTTTCTTTATTCATATTTGTTCACACTGCTGAGGTTTGCAAAAAGAATTTCAAACCATATTATTCTTATATTATATCCATGTTAATAGCAAGACTGATTGGCAGCAGTCACTTTTAAAGATTGTTCACTTACATTTTTAATAGTTTGAGTGTTTACACTTCAAGTGAAATAAAGTACATTCTGAGGACCAGGATCTCCATTTTGGATGGTATCAGATTATTTTTCTTAACTGTTATGTATCTGTGTTGTTTAAATAAATTCTAGAATATTAAAGCCCCATGGAAAAGAGCAATAGCACTTGTGTAACTATGTACAAAAACTGATTATATTCCAGCTGTTTTTGCATTGTAGCTCAAATGTGAATATAATTTTGTTGAATATTGTTTAAAGCTTAACTATGAAGGCAGTCACTGAGGAATAAAGAGAGTTACTTAAAAATCAAATATAAACAAATGCTGTGCAATTTATTCTAAATACTGGTATCTATTATTCAAGTATATTATGAATTATTACAATTAAATGAATAAAATAAATAAAATTATATGGCAATTCAGTAGCTTTTAAACAGTTTTCAACAATTGTTTGTTCATTTAATAATTGCGGACAAATTAACTGTAGAGATTCTGTTACTAAATGCTTAATATAAATTAGCAACTGCTATAAACTGCTATATTCAAAAACGATAGATACAGATGATTATTTATGGATTTGGTTTCACTTCATTATGAAAGTACTAAAATTATATGCCTTTGAGAAGGATTAGGAAATTTTTAAAATATGAATAAGTTACATAAAAAGCAATTGAAGTGAATTCCATCCTTTCAAAAAAGAATTAAAGTGAAATATCTTGTATCTAGCAAAAATAGAAATTAATGAAAGAGCATAATTTTACATTGATAATGGATCAACCCATCCATTAACTAATGCAACCTAAAAAACACATCCTCATTAACACTTGAACAATATGCTTCATTTTTCAAGTCAAACAATAGAAAGAAAACTTTCAAAACTGGGATCTGGTTCATTTTCTGAAAATCTTTGTATTTCAAAAGGCAGCTTTAGTAATATCTCCCCTGAGGAATCAAGATTAGCTTGGCTGAACCAGGAGAATTGCAAACCTTCCTCTGAAATGGAATCTTTTGCGAAGAACGTGATATTGTAAATCACAAGAACAATTCCTTGGAAGTAAGTAGAAAAGAGAATATTAATGGTGTCTTAATTATATGCAGGGATGGGTGACCTCTATAGAAGTTTATGATATTTGCAGAGCAAAAAACTACTCTATATTGTTCACACAAACACACACACACACACCTTCATTTAAGATATACTTATGAAGCAAGAAAGATCTTGTGCCAAGTTTCCCTACAATAGTACTATGATCCAATCTTTATCAGAATTCTCCTTAACAGTAAAATGCTAGGAATGTTCAGAAAGCCTCCTAGTATTTCTCTACAAAAGCTGCAATTCTGGAATTTGCCAGAGAAATTATCATTATGAAAAATATTTCCTTGGCCATGTTTCTCTGAAAGAATCAAAACAAACAGAAATAGAACTCATAGAGTGTATATTTACATAAATAATAGCTTTATTATCATTCCCTGGAAAGGTACTCACATATGTGCTTAATTTTAGCTTCTGTAGTCATTGCTATGCAAGAATTTAGATAAGACTTTTCTTATTATCTGTAATTTTTTTTACTCGATATGGCGGAGGTTGAGCTTGGGAATTTCTCAACATAAAACATATGCAATAGAGATGCAGGTCCCTAATTAAGGCCCTGTCACACTGCCCAACGGATGCAAAACGGACAAAACGGATGAGAAAAATGTTCCATCCGTTGTTATCCGCTCTCAGAAGGGGCAAAAATTTGCATAACTGGAGCGGATAACACGGACGCGGGGAGGATGCAGGGCGGATGGAAAGCGGATGCGGAATGGAAGCCCAGCGGATGGAAGCGGATGGGAGTGGATGGCACATCCACTAGGCTTCCGGGGGGCCGCAGCAAAGCGGATGTGGAACGGATACAGCGGATGCACAGCGGATGCACAGCGGATGAAGCGGATGTACAGCGGATGCACAGCGGAAGCCTAGCGGATGCCGAGCGTTAATTGCGCATGCGGGGAGGATGCATTGCATCAGCCCCATGGATATAACGGAAGCAGCTCGGAAGCAGGTCGCCATTCAGAGGAGAGACCTGCTTCCAGACACATCGACTGCCTTGCCTGTCCTGCCTGCATGTCTGCCTGCCAGCCTTGCTGCCAGCCTCCCTGCCAGCCTTGCTGTCTGCCTGCCTGCCAGCCTTGCTGCCAGCCAGTCTGCCTGCCAGCCTTGGTGCCTGCCTGCCAGCCTTGGTGCCTGCCTGCCAGCCTTGGTTCATGCCTGCCTGCAAGCCTTGGTGCCTGCCTTCCTGCCAGCCTTCCTGCCAGCCTTGGTTCCTGCCAGCCTTCCTGCCAGCCTTGGTTCCTGCCAGCCTTCCTGCCAGCCTTGGTTCCTGCCAGCCTCCCTGCCAGCCAGCAACCCCACAACCATGCGGAAGCACAGCAAGCCTCAGCCATCTGCTGCCAGCCCTGGCAAGAGGGACAGGGCTACCATCCCGCCCCCTGGCCCTCACTCTGGTTCTCCTGGGGCTTCTGCAGCACGGGCTCACTCTTCTGGGGCTGGCGCTTCTGCTGCTTTTGCTTCTGGAGGAGCTGATGACAAGCACTCCAGCACCAGCCACCTCCACAGCACCTGCACCCTTCACCCCTGAGACTGAACGACCAAGAGGAGTGCCAGATTCATTTTTGTTTTATAGCTTCTTGTTAGTAAAGTCTATTTTTGATTCATACACTTGCTTCGTTTCTTTTTTTTAATAAAGTCTTGGTGGAAACTTTTAGAAATGGTTTAAGCCTTTGCATGCTTGTGGGATGGGTTAAGATAGCAGTGGGATGGGCAGGGATACATTTGGAATGAGTAATAGCTGTGGGATAGATAAACCTCCAGTGCAAGCATAGTGGGACTGTATGGTCCACCCTCCCAGGTGCCACACCTTTGGCCCTTTATTATAGGCAGTATAGGTGTCCCTTTGCATCCTCTAGGCATCCTCTAGGCATCCTCTAGACATCCTTAATATCCGAGATAGGTCCCCTCTGTGGACATTTTTTCCATTTTACATGCTTTGTTTACGTGCTGCATCCGCTAGGCATCCGTTCTGCATCCGTTCTGCATCTGTTCCGCTTCCTCCCTGTGTTCAAGCAGATGCGAGTTGCGCGGATGTGCAGCGGATGCCTAGCGGATACAGTGGATGCGTAACGGATGCAGAACGGATGCGTAGCGGATGCAGAACGGACGAATTGGATACATTTTCCGCGCAAAAGTTTTGAGCAGCTCAAAACTTTCTGAGCGGATGAAACGTCCATAAACGGATGCTGGACGGATAGAGAGGAAGCAAAACGGAGGCAGTGAGTACATCGCGTTAACCAACGGATGGCAAGCTTTTTTGTCCATTTTACATCCTCTTTGCATCCGTTGGCGCAGTGTGACAGGGGCTTTAGTTTTAGGATTTTTTTCAATCCATCTTGAATCTGTGCATGCAAACATTTAATAATGGTGGGTGAAAGACAGAGTGATTCAGAACTCATTTGCATCTAAATATGGCCCACATATCCCTAGCAACAATTTTTTTGCTGTGTCTTCATGATGTTGCCTTTATCCGATCACCATCTCTTAAATGAATCAGTCTTAAAATTACCCTTAGCTGAAATGGTATCAACTAAGGATCACTGTGATACAGGTTTCACCATGGATATTCTGACACTTTTAAGCAGCCACTTTATAGGTGTTTCACTGAGTGGTGTGGTGGTCTAGTGGTAAAGATGCTCACTTCCCACTCAGAAGGTTGGGAGTTCATTCCTGGGTAGCAGCAGATGTTTCCTAGGGTGCAAAGTAGTGGTGGGATTCAAAATTTTTTACTACTGGTTCTGTGGGTGTGGCTTGATAGGCATGGCAGGGGAAGGATACTGTAAAATCTCCAGTCAGAGATGGTATTTTCCAGTTCTCTGAACTACTCAAAATTTCTGCTTTCCAGAACTGGTAAGAACCTACTGAATACCACCACTGGTGCAAAGACAAAAAAAAATATATATGCTGCATATTCCAGGTGGGCATCCAGCCAGTAAATGCACTGCTCCATTCAATCACCCAATTCCACACTGAATTAAAGAACTATAGGGGTTCATAAGAAGGGAGTTCATAGCTGATTCACTCATGTGATTCTTAAAGGGATATAATAATAAGCTTGGCATCTATTGGACACTTTAGGACCTCATTCCTTGTGCACTGTTGTCTGTCATTCTGTTTTAGGTAGCAGAAAAGTGCAGCTCCCTGTACCTATTATTCTCTGAAGTTATGCCTGGCCTAGGACACTTTGAACAGCAATAGTAGCAGGCAGGGGGTGGGATGCCTAGTTTTCTATTGTTTCATAGTACAACCCTTCCTGCTGTAAGATGTATTTAGACTGCTGTTGAACAAGGTTTTAGTATTCTTCTGTACTAAACCTGGCTCCAAAGTTGACTATTAGTGGACAGCAGCTGAAAGCCAGATTCCCTTTGCATGAATCTGTACAAAGCATTCGAGAGAGAAAAAATAGAGGGCATTCTAGCAGAGAGTTAAATTCATTAGTCTAGGCTTATGTCAAACTTTGCCTTCTCTGCAAGCTTCTAATCCAATCTACATTAACAAGAATGATTGGTGTAGGCTTTCCTGCTGGTTATGGTTGATGGAAGGGATGGGAAATACACCAATCCTTGTAAATTGTAATAAAGGACAACTGCATTTGTTGTCATTGTGCCTATGAGAGGATAGGGATGACTAGTGAAGGCAACAAGTTTTATATTTTACCACTTCCATGTGTATACAATTAATCATCAATTTATGACTGAGGTTATAAATCAAGCCTGAATTATGCTGACAAGTCATCGCAGTTGTAAGTCAAAGCATCATGTGACTGCACCTGATTTTTCAACATTTTTGCAGTGGTCATAAAGAGAACACAATGAATGTGAACCAATTTTCCCACAGAGCATTTTTTTGCCAGAAATTAGCAGCAACTACCTGAAACCAGACAAACATCTTTGCAATTTATGGTCATGTGATTAACAAGACCCTGCAAATGGCCATAAAGATGAATTTGTTGTCAAGTGCCCAAAATGTGATTATGTGTCTATAGGGGACTATTCTCATAACTTGGAAAATAAGGCATAAGTAGTTTGTGGGAATCCAAATTTCAAATGGTACCTAATTGACAAGTCATAAGTCAAAGATTACCTGTATTACTTTAAATCAACTGAAGGAAGAGCTGAGAAAAACAAAGAGACAGAGGAGTGTTTTAAAGAAAAGATGTCTTGTGATTCACTGATCCAGTATATGCTAAGCTTTGACAAATGTAATTTTGAATAAATCATTGCTTTTGTGCCTATTTATAGGCAATCCACTTTCTTTCATTTTAATGCACATAGATTCTCCCTGCCCCAGACTTTAAAACTGGAAACTGAAGCCCAATGGAAATTACTTTTTTGCAATGTCCATAGCTGTTTACCAAGAGGCTCCCTACTCTGATCTGCCATAAATATTAGATACTCTTGATGCTTCTGCAAAAAGCTATAATGTAATTTTTATTGATGGCATTCTACTGAAAATGGTTATGCTGTAACAAGAGAATGTTTAGATGATGTCAAAGGAAGAGAAACAATGCTCTTCAACCTTGTAATGGAGGTATACATTTATTTTCTGAGTGTTACCCTTAAAAAGATGTTTCTCCATTGTACTTTATTTTTAATAGTATTGGACACCCAACCCAGCCTGAGGTCATCTAAAAATTTAATGAACAATTCAATACCATTCTCTAGATCATTTTAAAATTGCCGATTAGCATATGGCCAAAGTTAGGATCAGATGGGTCCCAGTTGATACTGACCCCTCCAGAACAAAGCAGAACCATTTATGAATTGTTCAACCCATTGAAAATTCTCTGGACTGTAGTACCATCTGTCTACATGCTTCTTCTTTACAAATGCATGATACATTTTGTCATGACTCTGACTGAGATGAAAGTCACTACTCCTAGAGTGTTCTCTTAGCCTTACAGGCAACTCATTCTGTCATAAGAAGAGATATTGTGTAATAGTATGTATTCTTAACAACACATCCTGGTAACAACAGCGACAGTGCTTGCAAAATGACATATTTTCTTATACCTTGCTTAGTACAAGGGAATGTAAACTGATCTGTCTGAATCCTTTCACTTCCCCTTTTTTATAATGAGACTCATCTCTTCTATAATATTCTTGTTCCTCTTCAAATCAATTTCCATCAAAAATTCCATACAACAGTTCTGAGAAGACATTTTGACCATTTCTTCAACATCTTGTGATATCTGTCTCTTGAGAAAAAAGTTCATTTAAGATTGCAGAGTGGATTCTTACTATACCTTTATCAATCCTGAAGTGTATTTTTCCTTGTTTGCTGAGACATATTAGGAAAGGCTCTTTCGCTCTTTTGAGAAAAGACAAAAAAGATTTTAAGCAGTTCCACCTTATCCTCATTTTTTTATTTATACCGCCTTTATTGTTTTTATATTATATATTTCTAATACTCCTTCTTCCTCCCCTGTGCAACAGACCAATAGCTTCCATGATAACTTTACTTCAGAGTGTCTCAAACACCAGCAGTTACAGTTTGCACTCTCTTAGTTCAGCCAAAGCCAACTATGCTGCACCCAATTATGGGAACTTTCCTAGCTTGATATGTCTCCAGTGTGCAAGACTGCAGTGAAGAGAGAAAAGGCACTTCTTAGAAAATCCAGACACTGTGATAGAAGGCTTGCAGATAACAAGCTGGAAAAAGATCAGAGAGATTGGCAAAATAAGTGACTGATGTTTGAAGACATTTTATCTGAACTTTGTCATCTTTTACTTCCACCGATGGCTGGAAATAGCTCATGATGAGCCCCCTTTCCCTAGGGAGATTGTAGGCAGACCCAGAACTGCCTGGCAGTTGGAAGGACATGGTGACATGCAAATTAGTTTTTTAAAAATAGCTGGATGAGTGGGTCAGGATTTCTTTGTAGCCAGGGAGAGATACAGTAGGAGACATAAAGATATGACTGAGCCTAAACTGATATGACTGAGCCTAAACTGATATGCCTAATCTTATATAATATATGTAAGGAGTTATTCTCCTGTTAATATGAATATAAATGAGAATTGGTCCCACTGAATGGCCCACAATTAATTTAAATTAATGACATGCAATTTCTTTTCAGTTTTGTTTATTTAATGTAAATTGGTACAAGCCTGCCTTCTCTGTTGATCTTGGATTCAGCTGTAAAAAAACTGGGCTAGACTTTAGTTCTAACCCACAGCTATCTCTTAAATTGCAATCTTATCTCCTCAGAAGAAATTTTTATGAAGTTATGGCCAAATGCCCCTTAAAGATTCATTGTCATATCCCTCTAACCAACCCATGAAAATGTCTTACAAAATATTTTTAAGAAACCAGCCCTCATGACTTTGCTTCCAGCTGCCTTCAAAGTTGGCCTAAAATCATACTTATAACTAAATACTGTAATTGTATTTTTAAACCTATTAAAAAGGTTATTAAGTCATTCTGAAGCTAATTTACCATATCTTCACTGTAATTGTGTTTCATTGAGGAAACTGTATGTGTCAACTTGTTTGCTTATGCAGTTCTCTCAGGAAGATCTAGGCAGACATTTCCTACCTGACAATTGCCCATATAAGACGAGCCTTCTTCATTTCAGTCATGTTCTTAGTTATCCTTTTGAAATCTCTGTGTAGAAATTTTAATATGAAAGAAAAAGTATTATAACACCCATTCTGACCAGCTAGTTTCCTTTTTTTCCCTCTGAATTCTTTACTCAAAGTTTGCATTCTGAGAGAAGTATATTTCTCATTTTCCATTCCATTCTTTCCAGTTTTTCATTATGCAACTTGACAGGTTAGTTGCCAAATTGTGAATATGTCAAGTTTGGTTGATCTTTTTTTTTAAAAGAATATGCTGAAAGATGTGTAGCTTGGTGCACATTTCCTCAAAAAAATGCTTTATTCTTGGCCTTTCTATTTAACTTACTTTTTTATCTGAAGAATGCATGTTTGCACAGCCTTTCCTTTAAATATACTTATTTTACTTAGCAAACTATTACAAAATTCTGGACAGTGTAAATTTCAAAAGATGATTAAGTTTATTTTATATCAGTTAAAAATGCAAAATAACAAAAATTTGCATTGCAATATTGGCCAAACACATTCCAGACAGCTGAATGTCTGCTCTAAAATGGCTTGATTCATGTATCAATACAATAAACATATTGAATAAAGCTTTCTTTGGGGCATGAAGGTTGCTATCCCAAGGATCCTATCATTGGGAATGTCTGTGTGATGGAAAGCATTCTATCCAATAATTATTAGGAAGAAATCTATATATCTGGAACAGAATACTTGGCAATTTATTTGAAAAAGTCAGTGATAACTTGAAAATTCAATCGTTGTTGTGTTTTTAAAAACCAGGCAGACAATCTACTAGTAAAACAGAAGAAGAACCGAATTGAAATAATTTATTTCTGCTACTCAGTGTTTTGACTGAACTATAAATCTTGTGATAAATACAAGTGTTTTCCCAGCAATGAATAAGAATTATATCAACAAAAAAGAAAACTAATACCAAAGTACCTTTCTATTTGCAAATGATTTTATATACCTTTTTTCTTTTTCCTTTTCTTTTTCCACTTTCTCATATTCTCTCTTTTCCTCCTTTCCCCAACTTATTTAGCAGCTCTTCAAATAGCTATTTTTATCCATACTGGAAATAACAGTTGTTTAAGGTCTCTTCTTCCAACTAGCCAGCCAAAAACTATCTCATAAAATTTATCACCAACAAGGGTTGCAAAACATGAAATCCAACCTTGGAGCATTCAAAGAGCAGGAGATATCTCTACTTTGTCCAGTGGTATTAGTTACTATATACATCCAAGTTTGTTTCAATTGGTTGGCTTCCCATAAATCACAACAGTTGCACGAGAGTCTATCATGACTGCAAATTCCCATTCATCTTGAATGACAGGTATTTCCTGTATTTGAATTACAATTAGAACAGCAATGTAGATATCTGTTATTGGCTGACTGAAATGTTTTGTTTAATTTTGTTTCCAGTTTTATTTATTCAACTGCTAAGAAAAAATTCTAAGAAAAAATTCTCACTAAGCATGCCTTCATTGATTTATTGAATAACTGCTATTGCCTGTTGGCATTAGACACAAGGTTGTCAGATACTTTAGGGGAAGACAATTATTTAATAATGGTAAGTAAAGTTCTAAGCTAATAAGAAACAAAATAATTTTGCATATATTCAACATATGCAGTTTATTTTACAATAAATACATTTATAAATGAATATTTAGTGAGAAAATATATTCAAAACTAGGAAAAATGAAGGAAAACTATGTTTTGAATCCCCTTTTTAATTTTGATTAGTTGAAATTTAAGTTTAAAATTAAATAAGATGAAATGGTTTTATAAACTAACCCATCTAAATCTGAAAATCAACTGATCATTTCAATCACAAATTATTCAAAGCTTGGCTAATAAACTAACACATAAATAACTCTTAGGACAGTAAAGGAAATATAAATATGATTGTTGATATGAGCATAGTAGCTGCTTTATTATTGCAGGCTGCATTATTTCAATTGTATTGTTACTAAATTAGTCATATCTTCTTTCTGATACATATTCACTGTTTTAGTGTTCTCACTGACCACACATCCTTCAAAATAGCATCTGATTTGTTATGTTCTTCCTTTTCTACTTTGGTGGGGTCTTTCAAAGTAAAATTATGTTTGACAGACAAAAAGGACTGATTTTTAGTTCTGCCAGCAGGTAGCAGTTATGGCAGGAAAAGAAAAGACACCGTCTCAAATATATATTGTATATAACAAAAGTGGGGAAGAAACTGGCAAGAAAATGGTGAAAGAATAGTAAAGGAAACTTCAGCAATAGGAAGAAAATGAGACAGCACACTTTTTGCCTGAGAAAAAAAGTGCATAGCTGTTACATAAAATAATGGAGAAGAAATCCTTTCTCCCTAATAGTACTTCTGTTCTCAAGAAAAGAACTTTTGCAGGTGAGCCATTGGAAGGAAGGAAGGAAGGAAGGAAGGAAGGAAGGAAGGAAGGAAGGAAGGAAG
>BLBF01000006.1:33999387-34020140 GCA_015471245.1 Laticauda colubrina
CCAAAACCGAACACTTCAACAACAGAATAATCAGAGAAGCCATAGAGATAGAAAAAAAGCCCACACAGCATGAATAAACAAGATACTTCCCGCCTACCAGCCATTTGGAAACCTGCCCTCATTAACAAACGAGTACCTAACATGAAGAATGACACCAGATCCACACCCACAAGGGCCACACAAGATGCTACCACCACACTTCCATGTAGAAAGCAAACTCACACCCACACAGAAGATGAGACACAACCACGGACAAGAAGCCATACCGTAGCTGCATCACCACCCGCTTCAAACCCCTCCAACCCATATATGAAGCGAACTGACACCCACCATGAAGATGTGGCACGACCATGAACGCGAAGCCAAACAACAGGATCACAGTTCACCAGCTCAAATCCCCCAGCAACTAAGACTAACCTGAGCCATCCAAGTCCCCACCTGAACAGAACACACCCCCAACCAATCAGAACACAGCCAACCCCCCAACCAATCAGAACACAGCCAAATCCCCAATCAATGAGAACACACACCCATCCAATCAGAACACAGCCAAGCGCCCACCCAATCAAGTCACACCCCCACTAGCAGTTAAAAGGAAGAAGCAGCTGCAAGCTCACATTACTCTGAGAAGGACAAAGCCAAAGACGCAAGCCTGAAGATGATGAATGAGACTTCATCGAAACGTTGCCTAGATACTTCCAATTTTACACGGGAGAAAACCCAAATAACCCAATTCAAATCGACAACTTGAGCAGAAGGAAAAGTGAGTGCCAGTCCTAATTTTTGAAGCAGCATCAGCATTACTCAAAAGCATAGCCTTTTAGAGGCCTCTCTACTGTCTTGCCAACCAGATATGCAAACCTGAGAACTTGGCCTTCACTGGCTACAGTCAGACTGCCAAAGTATTTATGTATACTTTGGCAGTCTGTATAATCAAGTAAGGAATATATTCAGTGCTATAAACTTAAACTATCAATCAATATCAATAAATCTAATCAATATTTCTTTTTAAAAGATCTTTCACAATAGAAAAATAGAAAAAAAAGTTCACTTTACATGATGGTAGGAAAAATGCAGAAGTATATTGTACAATTACTTGACTAGTTGTAAGGGTGAATGAGAAAGTCCTTGAGCAACAGATGTGAGCTGCAGCCTAGGGAACAATCAGATAAGAGAGGTACAGCCTGCAGTTACATAATGAGTGAAAAAAAAAAGGCAAGAAAGGATCATCTCTAACATTTTTTTAATTTATTTTATTTATTTTGATTTGTCAATCGCTTACAAGATAATAGGTATCAGTATATACATAGTTATGAATACATCTCAGGCTGTAAACAAAATGGCAGGAGATTTGTACTTTATGACTTCCCAGATTCTGTTGATGTAATTTTACAATAAAGTAGAAGGAACTCATCTGATTCATTTCGTATCTGGAATATCTGAGAAGGATGACACCAGTATACTCAAAAATTTAATATATAGAAATCCAGGGTGAAAGTTGTTACTGAGGCATAAAAGAAGCAAAGAGACATTTGCTGCTACATTGGTATGCAGAAAATTGTTTTCACTTAAGAATGTCATTTATTCACAGAAATGGAAAAAGGGGATACATAATCATTAGAATTAAATAACATATTTATAAATGGGCTAGAATAAAATAAAATAGGTAATGTAATTATTACCTTACCCTATTTATATTATTTCATTTCATTTGTTTTAAATAGAAGACAACACAGCAAGTACTTTCCTTGAAAGTGATTTCAATTAATCACAATATAAACAGCCAATCGGAGGCACTTAGGCTAATTCAAAAGTGTGAAGTGTCAATTTCTTACACCAGGGGTGTCAAACTCATGTTGTCACGGCAGCATCACATGACGTATTGAGACTTTTTTCACCTTCACTAAACTGGCTATGGCCAGCACATGATGCATCCTGCCCATAGGCTGGGAGTTTGATACCCCTGTCTTACACCATATGGATCAAAGTGTATTTTCTTTTCGATTTTGGAGACACTGCGCCTATTGTTTACAAAATTCCTTCCAAATTTAGAAACAGAATCTTTATTTGTCTTGTATGCCTTTGGTTGCAGAAAGGACCTGTTCTATTTTGATCTATTGCAGATATGCCAGGAAATTCAAGGCTTTTGGCAGCCTTTTAAGCATTTGGGAACAAGTATCTTCTGGAGGGCCTTCAGTGCTCATAATGCTGGCATTGAACAATCACCTTGACATCTCAGCAATGTATTTATTTGTTTGATACGGTTTTTAATACCTTTTATGAATGCAGTTTTTCCAAAATGTCCTTAATACAGTTCTATGCCTACATAGAAAAATCACACAATCATAATTTTAATAACAATCAATTAGAAGAACAAGAATACATATTTAAATATTTGAAATTGAAAAGAACTCGCCTCCAAATAAATGAACAACCCCACTAGAAAATAGCAAAAAAAAATTCTATAATTGAGAAGCCATTACTCTCAGTCTTAACAGAACAGAACACAGGTCTGCAAAATATTAGGTTAGTTTTTCCTAAAGAGGTTTCAGTTGATTATCTGATGATCAAAATTCTAAAAGGGAGCAGTCAGTGACAACTGCTTTCTCCTGCAAATGAAGAAGTATTCTAAAATTACAAAGTTGACCCTTTGGGAACTGTACAGCCTCCATTCAATATCAAATGAATCTTATTGTCCAGTTAGTAGATTTCTCACCCACAATATTTCCATTTTGTGTAGAAAAACTTATGTTTATTTTTCTTCATTAATTAGCAGATATCTGAAATAACTTCCTACTACCTTTTATAGATTATATGGTTCCCAGGAAGTAGTATCTAGTAAACAAACTTAAGACACTACATCAACATGGAAATATTCCAGCCTATATTGATGCAGCATGCTATTAAGTAGGAGAAAACCACAAATCAAAGGATGAAGATAAAATAGTAGGAAGAATAATAACAGTGAAAGCTATTATATTACAATAAAATCTGATCTGGATTGGTTACTAGATAGAGTTATTAAAGGTGGTTGGGACTTGTTTGTTTGTTGTTTGGCTAGTTATTTGCTTGCTCTTGCCATAGAATATCTACATATTTATCTATATGGAAAATCTAAGCTATTAACTGATCCTTAATTTTTGCACCTTATAAAGCTGGGTTTATAGGCAAATAATAGTCCTTTAGCATTATTTTCAGTAATGGCAAATAATATTAATAGTTCTGAGTTATCTTAAGGAATAACTTTTCCCAGAAGTATCCCCTCTGGTATTTCTCAAGCTCACAACTTTAAGATGTGTAGACTACAGCTCCTAGAAGGCAGCCTCTTAAAGTTGTTGAGAAACACAAATCTATTTGAACTTAAGATCTCCTTCTTTTACACACTACCTAGCCATTTTAGCTTCCGTTGTACACCTTTGCCAGTTCCTTACTGCAGAATTTGAGAGATGCTTTTTATCTAGTGCTGCATCAATATTATTGCCATTTTACATTGCAAAAAGATCAAATCTGGTCCTCCCTGAAGCAAAACATTTATTTCTTGCCTGAAATAGTAAAACTGGCCTTACATCACAACATTGCTTGTTTGGATCTTTTTCTACCTGGTCTTCTTTCTGATCCTTCAACTTTAAAAATACTTGTTGGAGAATAGTTATTCCTTGGCACGACAGCTGCTCAAACTAGTTACCATGTGCTGCACTCATATTACAAAAGTTTAAAATGTACAGATGAAGGAGTAAAATGATATGGATGTAAACTTGCTTAACCTCACTGTTATTATTTCTTCCCCATATTTTTTTAATTTCTTCACTGCAAATATGAAGAATCATCTGTAAATAATGTAAAGGATTAATGTAAAATACTGTAATATAATGTAAAATATTTAGATCCAACATTCAAGAGCAACTTACAATAATTAAAGCTCTAAAGTTAAGAATTTCTACACTCAGTCACTAGATTAGACAGAATTAAAAATACTGTGAATAAATACCTAAAACAAAGCTGATGTTCTTAACATTTATTTATAGATTTGGGACAGGCTGCAAGAGAAAGTTCCAACCTTTTTATAATTCTTGGGCATCAGATACATTGCCAATATCAGTTTCTTATCAACTTCTGAGTAACGTATCGTGAATCATCTTGACCCAAAATCATTTTATAGCTGAGATGGGCTGGCATAAAAATTAAATAATTAGATGAGAGACAGACAGACAGACAGACAGACAGACAGATCAGACAATTGTTTTCCAAGGATTTTGTTTTAGGATTCCATGTGCATGCATGTCCAGATGTCAACTCTATCAATTAAGTATTTCTATATTTCTGTTGGTGTTGCAGTTCAGTTATTCTAAGAATGGGGGAGTATTTATTGGACACTTTAGGCTGGTAAGACCTTTGGACACTATCCTCCAGGCCATCCTGCTTTGGCCAATGAGATAATTAAATATGTTCCAGCTGAGCTCTTCCTCACTGGTATCCAGGTTTGCAAGCCAAAGGCCAGATTAATCTAATCTAATCACAGCTGAACATCAGTGGTGGTAGTAGGAAAGCATCCCAAGGCTGGAGAGAAAAGTTATCTATCTTTTGTTTGCTTCAAGCACAATTCTCCTTGCACTGATTGTTTGATATATGGGCTACTTTTGAAAGTAGGTTTATTGTCCCAAAAGAGACTACCAGCCGATAAACTCTTTGAACACAACCTGTGCAAAACCAGAGCATTTCTCAATCCCCATAACATCTTATGAAGACTGATTGGGAGATGTCCTTCCACTGGCTGAAAGTACCCTATTTAGTAGAAGAGAAGCAAACCTCTAGGGAAATCCAGCATTCTCGGGTCTCAGCATAACTTAGTACACCATAAAAGAACACCACCATTTGACAGCATTGTGCCTTTGGCAGGATAGTAATCATTAATTGGAGCACAAATGCTTTGTTACCATTTAAAGAAACTACAGAAAGTGTTGTAAGGAAGAGCCTTGAGAAAAAAAACAAAAATAATAGAATCATTCCTACATTGTACAATTTTCCATTTCTAGTTGATTAAGTTCAGAATAATTGCACTCCTTGTTTTGCTTGGAGCTAGTCCTTTGCACTTGGGTTTTCTTCAGAACTTTATTTGGCCTGAAGCTAGGAAAATCTTCACAGCTTCCATTTCCACCACCTTTCACTGAAGGTATTTTAATTTTGGGATGGTACAATTCTGCTTATACCTTTGACTATGAGGATAAAAGATTCCCCAGTTTTGTTTTGCTTTACTCTATATTTTGGGATATGTATGAAGGTAGATCCAGATGCAGTTACCACTATTCTCTTTTTTCATTATTTTTTCAGGCAAAAGTTTATGTATATGTGGAACAGAACTGGAGATTTTTTTTCTTAGTTGTCTGGAAGGCAATTGTCTCAAATTAGCCCTGAAAACCCATTCATGGCCTTGTTTGAAACATTACTTTCACCAGAGCAGCAAGACACATGGCTTGCATTGAAAGACCAGAAAACAACCAAGAACTGAAATGGAAAATCCCTTTGCTTTTATCTTGAATAACAGCTGTCTCTGTCTGCAGTGGCAAATATTAGCAGAACCCAGTCCTTGCTAGGGTGATATAATGTCCTGATGGCATAACTCTATGCAAGAAGTTTTATGACTAATAAATGGCCTTGTCTTCCTGGTGCTCCAATGACTACTTTGAGAGCATGGTTTGGTAGATAAAAAGCTGCTAGCATGCCTATTTTGTCCTTCTTCCTAAACTACAGGTACTGCCTTTGTGTCTGTGTTGAAAATATTTACCAACAAGCAAACAAGGCTGTGAAGGTCACGTTACCATATTCCCTAAAGGGGAAATAAACCTTTGCAAAATCTATATATCATAAAACTGTGCTGGGATTATGGTGGTTTAAAGAGAAAAGACTGGATAACTGCTGGTATAATGAACAGTATCAATAAAAGACTGCTTCAAAGGGTGTGAAAGGACAGGGAAAGAGCAAAATACTACGAGAAAAAAGAATTTGTGTTGATACCAGGAGGAAAACTAGAAAAAGAAAGCACTTTCACTTCTGCAGTCTTTTACTTAAGTGAAAATATAAGTCAGCACCGGCTCCCTGGTGATGACTCATGGCTTGTTCTTTCCTCTCTCTGGTAAAAATTGGGTGCAGAGGAAGGTCAGTCTGAGGACCAGTATTGAAAGGCAAGCTGCTCAGTGCTATCAGGAGCAATTTCTCTGCTTCTCAGCTTCTCTCTGTGTCAACACTCAGATGTGAACTATTCAGATGAAAGCAGTTTGTGTAATAACCACAGGAGGGAGGTAACTGACACTACTTTCCCTCTGCCCACTTCTTCCTGCCACAGTAACTACTAATAGTTGTTGCAGTCAAACTGTTCTGTGCAAATAAAGAAATGTAATATACATCAGATGGTATTCTGTTTGTGGCCCAGGGTAGAAAATCTGCTCGGACAAGAATAGCTGGTTTCATCACAAATTGGTTGATATTTTTGCCCAGGACACTTTGTCATCCCTGCCTTAAAAAGAAAGCTGTGTGTGCAGCAACTTGAAAACCTTAACCTTATCACACAGGAGGAGCTCCAAATGGCCTGTAAATGTGATTAGCCAGAGGAGATATGGAGAGAACAGAGCACATTGGAAGATCTGTGGTTAGCTGTGGGCCTTAGAATGAGAGCTTTGCCTTTCAGGGACTTCTCATTAAATGAAATCTATCCAATCAGGGCAATTAATTGGTGGAGGGCCTAGAACATATACTATGATGTGGACAAAATGTTGCATCCCTGCCAAATACCCGTATCTTACCTTCCTCTTAAAATCCAGTTTAGATTTTTGCTATGATTTATTGATTTGAAAATCATTCACACATTCATTATGTGTGTCAACAAATCATTTGATATCCTCCAAAATGACTCGCTATCTAAATCTTATATTTTTTCCTGTTCAATTATATTCACTTTTTTTCTTCTTGTCTTCTTGCTTTTTTAAATAAATATTTAATCTTTTCCCCCATTGCCTTGCAGCTTTGTGCAATATTTCAGTGATTACTTTTTAACCAAAGAATGAAGTAAAAATGTTTTAGTATACTATGGTCAAAGTGGTTAGTTTTATAACTATTATCCTTTCTTATTATTTTGATGTAACTTCCATGGAAAGTATATGATACCCTTTTCTTTTTAGTTGCTTCACTCCCAATATAGCAGCTTGTCTCTCTCAGAAGAAAGCAAGAGGCAGCAAGCAAAATATTTTGCAGTGTTTACTTAGAGTCTTTGTGGTGCCTTGTACACAATGCAATCACCTACTTATGCAAAGTGGCTGACTAAAACAGGTGCCCATAGTGCCAGTGAAATGTTTCTGATTGGGAGTTATATTTATAATCCACTTCAGAAAGACCAAAAATTCTGCCGGAAGACAGATGAATGAGTGGAAAATCTGAGGCAAGGACAGGAAGTTCTGCAATAGGAAGTCCACTCAAGTATTTAGGAGGGAGAGTAGAAGTACAAGACTCATACCTGCAATAGTTTCCTCATTTTGAAGACCATTTGCCCAATGATAATGTATCATCGAGTGGAAATTATAATATTTAGGGGAGACAAGTCTTCTAAGAGTATACAAGCTTGCAACCTTAAGAAGGTACATATGAATGCTGGTTTTAGGATTTTTCCATGCATATATAAAAAGTCAGCCCAGAAAATAATAATAATAACAACAACAACAACAGTAGTAATAGTAGTACAATTACAAATATTTCTTCTTACTTGCTTTCTGATCATTCTAAAGTAGAAATGCCTTGGCTGAACTAAGATAAGGAAATTCATTACCCTACACACAGACACTTGAGCAACTATTTGCAGTAACAGATTATACTTCAGAATTCTTTAACAGAAAATTCTTTTAAAAAATTAATGAGTTGAGTCACAATAGCAAACACTGTTTTGTCCAGAGTTTGTTTGTTGTTGCATATCTGAACAACTATTCAAATATTTTAGTTAATGCCCATGGATATATTTCCTGCTCAAAAAGAATACAAGGAAAAGCTTTAAAAGCTGTCAAATGTATAGAAATGTCAGGGACTAGTTGGGTCCCTTATAAATGTAACCTCTTATCTCATTTGAGTTTACTAAGATATAATAATAACATATTACGACTGAAAATTGTCAAGCAATATCTTTTCCCATAGATGTGTTACAGGGTGACTAACCTGCTACTTCTTTTGTATTTGGAAGGGAGATGTTTTTTTAGTCTATGGTGGGTGGAAAGTTATAACATTATTTGAGCACACTTGCTACCCAGACACATCAGTCACCTTTGGGGGTCCTTGCTCAGGGTTGACTCTTACTTCCTGCTTGCCTAACAGTAAGAAAGGATAGGGATAATGTCTTCCTCAACTTGGTACGATGTAGGCAACCTCCAATTGAGTATTCTTGTTCCTCATCCAAGAAAGGGCTTTTCACTGGGTGCAACTAGGCAATCCAGTCTGTCTGTTGCATTTTGTTCCATCTTACCCAAATGTCTATAGTCCATTTTTCTGGACTGTATTCTTTCACACACAATCCACAGTATGTATGGATTATGGATATTATGGATATGTACATATGCATATTTATTTTTATTCTGATTCTCTCTTTTTTCTGTTTTATTCACTGGCTGAAGGGAGTAATTCATTTGTAAAAATGGAATGGTTTTTCTTAGTTCTGGCAGGTACACACACATGCACACACACACACACCAGTGTCTGGTGCATGTTTTCTGCCTCTGACAACCACATGGCACTGAGTGGCTCATCATTTTTTAGTATCATGAGTGGCTAGACATTTTTTAGTGGAAAGGGAAGTGGTTTCAATAATAGAACTGTGAAAATTCTGGCTGGTTCTTTGTTTTGTTTCATTTCCTTTCTTTTTAATTGGGTAAAAGGTTTCCCTTTTTATCTAAGTGACAGGAAGAATTGCAAAACCCTTTATTCTGTTTATCCAAAACAAGATTTTTAGGTTGGCTTCATGTTTAATTAATTTATTTGTTCAATTCTAGACCAGCCACCTCTAAAATGGGCAGCTTTTAAAAGCTAATGATGCTATATTAAAAAGGAGTATACAACGTTACATACTGTAAAACGCAATAGATATATGAACATATCATGTATTCCACCTAAAAGGGTGAAGGAGGCTAAAACATCCCAGTCCAAGTTCTAGGAGGAAACCGAAGTTTTTAGACCCTTGAAGGCAAGCATCAGAAGCACCATATGGATTTTTCAAAGGGGAAAAACAGAGAAAGCCCATTTCCTTGCAGATTTAAAATGTAATTTTAAAAGTGACGATTGGATTAGAATTCCCAGCAGAATCATGGCAGAATGAATACACTTCTGATTGTCAATAATTTTCTTCCTATTTCCTCCATCGCTCTGTCCCTTCTTTCTTTCTTGACTGCTCTTTCCCAGCATTCTTTGGATTATTGCTTCCTTGTTTATCTCTATTTTCCAAGGAAGAATAATACTTCTTCTATGCATATGTGAACTACAATAAAAATGTGCCACCCAATGATGTAAACTTTGCAGAAACAGATTATTTCAGTTGTCCCTTTTACTTTCCAAGAGCATCAGTGTTAAAATAAATACATACATGGAACATACTTCCCACATTACTGATAATGCCACCCAAGTTTGAAAGCTTAGCATGCAGTTTAGTGACCATTGCAGCTTCAACACAGCAAATACTTTATATGATAATGCTGATGTAATGTTGCAAGCAGATGAATCCTGGCAGATGAGATTGAAGAGTGAACATATGCTTTCAAAGCCTATGCTTTCCTTTGCTTTTCTATATTTTGTCTATCTTTATTAAGATTGTGATCACCATGATATCTGCTTCAGTTAAGTTAATTAAGTTAGAATTTCAGGTTTCTTATTTATTTTTGTTATTGGCTTTAATCTTATCTATCTCTATTTGTTACTTCTCTAGTTGTGCCTTTTTGGGGAAGAAGAAGAGAGGGAAAAGGGAAGGGAGAGGAAAGGGGAAGGGAGAGGAGGGGAGACGAAAGGAGAAAAAATTGTAATTTTGTGATTATTGTTCAAAGAACCTTTGAAATTATCTAAAAGAGAAAAATAGCAAGAATTATTGCTCCAAGATTGATTGATAAAAATGCTAGTATTGCTAGTACTGGTCTATGCTGCTCTGGACAGACCATGCCTGGAATACAGTGTCCAGTTCTAGTTGCTACAATATAAAAAAGATGCTGAGGAACTAGATGTAGAAAGAGGGGTAAGGGAATAATAAGGAGCTTGGAGGCTGAATCCTATGAAGGGCACTTTAAGGAACCTGGTAAAGAAAGGACACCATAGCAATCTTCCAATACGTGAAGGGATGTCACAGGAAAGAAGGAATAAATGTATTCACTCTAGATTATTTTTACTTACAGGGTAAGATAATTTACAGCAAAAGATTCAAATTCGAACTAAAGAGGAATTTTGTGACTATGAGACTATTAAGTAGTGAACAGCTTGTCCCCTGAAGTTGTGGGTGCTCCATCACTGGAGATTTTTGGGAAAAGATATCATTTGGGCAGCCATTTGTCCAGAATGGCTGAAGAATTGGGCAGGGCATTGAAATAGAAGACCTCCAAGATCCCTTCCACCCCTACAATTCTATCTTGAGGCTGGTTGTTCAAATATCTGAAATACCTGCTTTTAAAAACTATATATAAATTCCAGTTATTCAAATAATTACAATAAATATCAACAGCAGAAACTGTGATGTGAGAGTGTGATTCCTTGTTAAACATTAGAGGGAAGTTGGCCCATGCCACACTAGTAATCAGCAACTTGACTTTTGCATAATAATAGGTAATGATAAAATAGAGGCCAGAAGTAGAGAAAAGAGGATGAAGTTGTTAATGCAGTAAGCAGAACAGCATGGTGTACAAGAGACATGGAGCCAATCTTCCCAGGCATACTTCACTGTGTTCAGAGAATGACATGCTGAACCTCTGGCACCCTAACACCTATCATATACCCTGGGAAGCTGGGAATCTCCTCCATCTCAGGAAGAATTGTGATTGAATTCTGCCAGCGCATGTGGCAAAACAAGATAATTTAGACCCAGCAGAACCTCTCATTATCATACATGTTTGGTTTCCGGCATAAGGGTACCTTTCCGGCATAAGGGTACTTTGAAATCTGACCTCCGAAGTAGACTTTAACTGAGTTTTGTGCTGAACGTAGACTTTTGGAGTTCTAAATATAGAAACTCTTCTTCAGATGTTATATTTAGCTCTGCTATATCATCAGGGGAGATAATGTAAAGTGCCATACAGCGGTAACAGCATTGTACTGTTGTTGACCATAGGAACAAATTAACAATAAGGACCTCATCCTCAGCCAATCACTTTCGAGTGCATTTCTCTAGTTGGATACTATAGACATGATCCCTGAAAGTATAGTCCTAGTTATATATCTAGAGCTGCCGATCCAAATCTAGAGTAACAACAACTGTCTAGTATAAATCTATTCTATAGATTGATTCAGAAAGCAATTCAGTGGAAATTAAACTGTGTATTATATTGACTGAAAATTAGTTGGTTTATAGAAAAAAAGTGTTATAAGATTTGTAAAAGACATGTTTACAAATGTCTTGTCTACATACATATGTCTAGGCTTAAAAAGGAACACAGGGTACAAGAATAAGCCAGATCCCCTTCATTAATTAGATTTTACTCTTTGCATATGAACTGACAATTATCTCTATACTGATTTACACTAGCTGGGAGATGTTACTCAGTTGCCTGAGTATGTCACACTGTCATTAGGTCAGTTAGTTCACACGATGCATATAGAGAAGAACCACCTGTGTGAAACAATGAATGAACAATTATGTTCTTTTCAGTTGCTGAAATCATGGAAATTATATTAGTCATGTCGATAATTCAGACATCAAATTGGAAGGATTCCAGTTCATTAGCCTGATAGTCAGTGAATGGCTTGACAATTATGTTATTTTGGTACACATATGCTTGAGCAACAGTATCCAACTACTTTTGCTAAACATAGAACTATGCCGCTTTCGGCCTTATCTAAGTATAGTATATAAAATTATACATTGCAATGCCCTACTTGTCAATGAATACTTCAGCTTCAACCATAACAATACAAGAGCACACAGTAGATACAAACTCAAGGTAAACCGCACCAAACTTGATAGCAGGAAATACGACTTCAGCAACAGAGTGGCAAATGTCTGGAATACTCTACCTGACTCTGTGGTTTCTTCCCTCAAAAACTTTAATCTTAGATTGTATACTATTGACCTTACCCCTTTCCTAAGAGGTCTGTAGGAGCTGTGCATAAGCGCACCAACATGCCTACCATCCCTGTCCTATTGTTTCTTTTATTTTTCTTATATGTACCCATTTCATTTATCCATAATTATGTTTATACTTATACCTGTTATCTTATATTTGCTTGGCGAAAGAAAGAAAGAAAGAAAGAAAGAAAGAAAGAAAGAAAGAAAGAAAGAAAGAAAGAAAGAAAGAAAGAAAAAGAGATCAGAGGTTGTCAATCTTGGAAACTTCAACAATCAGAATATTGACTGGGGAATTCTGGGAGTTGAAATCCACACATCTTAAAGTTACCAAGGCTGATAAAGCTCCCAAATCTTTTTAAAGCCATGGGCTGTTCCATATTTTTATTCATGACTGCAGTGAAGATCCGAGCTGAAAAGATGTCTAATATAGTAAAAGTCAAAGATTCAAAATTAGTTTGATAGGCTGGAAACCTAGAACAAAACTAACAAAAAAGACATCCAAATTTATGTCTCTTAATAATGACATGTTAAACTACAGTATTTACACAAATTTTTACTTCTTTAAAAACAAGGGTAGCTTCACTTTCCCCGCCAGTCTTTCTTTGTGACTCACTTATTTCTATGGCACAGTACGCACTAACCATCCTCCTTCTTCAGCCCTCTTTGAATCTCAGCTATTAATTTCAAATCAAGGTGGATTTAGGCAGGCCTAATTTTTATAATCATGCTCTTTATTTTTTACAATGAGGCAAGGAAACTATGTCTTTATTAACTTTAGTGTGTGAAACAAACCTGCTTTATTTGAGGGAATTTGAGGAAATATATACATAGCAATACATTGTGATACTTTTAATATGTTCTGATCACTAGAGATCCCTCTTCTCCTTGCTAAGGAAGTGACTATATGCCCTCTGGTGGTCATAGCAATTACTTTGCTCCAAAATTTTAATTGATCTTCTTTGGAAAAATATTGTCAAATATTGTCATATTTGTCAAATATGGTTCTCCATGCTTCTGAGCCATAGAAAATAAAAGGGTATTAACTCCACAATGCTGAAAAGTTTTGGCTTCATGTAGCCCTTTGTGTTCCCCATGATTTGGATAGATGCTTAGGGTGCTTTCTTTTCAGCTAGATCAGCTGCTTAGTTTTATCAATTTTATCAGTGAAATCCCAGCAACATGGTAAGTATATTTCAGGATAAAATTAGCGGCAGTATATGTGATTACCTTTAAATGGATCATCAAACAAAGGATACCAAACTGTCACTAGAAACATTAATTGGCAAAAGAATTGTGAGTTAATAATACAAAGGACATTTTCAGTCTTTTGTAAAGGACTCAGAAAAATGCAAAGTTCAGTTACTGCAGTGAAGCATCACTAATGTGCTCAAGAGCTTATGTATTAATTACATATATACGTGTACATACACACAAAAGATCAAGCAAAGTACATGTGCTAGTTATGAGTATCAGTAAGAAAACCAGTTCTGAATCATCAATGTTCAGCTTCTTATACAATAGTTTTATATAAGAAATTTCTTGCACTCTTGTGGTAAGAGAATATCAAGTTCTTTAGTGGCAAAAGTTAATCTTTAATTTTTAAAAGAAGAGATTCTGAGGTTCAAGCATTCCTGAAATGTGACATTTGTCCTAGAATCCCTGTCCTTTGTTACAGAAATATTTGGGTCAAAATAGCATGTTTAGAATGGGCGAAAATCCAACATACTTTTTTCACAATTGGACATGTAGGCACCATGGTTATCTTTCTGTTGTTCCCATGTTAGTGTTTTTCCCCTCCTATTCTTTCTTTCACTGCTTCATCTTAGTTCATTATTAGGGAACATATAACAAGTCCAATGATACCACAATGTTAAATAACCAATCGGATTTCTTTACTTGTGTTATTGGCTTTTAATCTGAATGTGTGAGAAAACACCATTAGTATCAAGGGTTAGGTTTCAGTACAAGTTACTGGAGAATAATGGCAAAAGGAAGAAGTTTATATCTTGCTTGCAGACTGGCCAACAATTAGTTTGTCATAATACAAGATATTGGTATGATCCACTAAAGCTTTACTTAACAATATGTTCTTGTAAAATACTTGATTCAGCACACTGAACCTGCTAACCATAGTATTTTACTCAGAAAGGTAAAGATTAACATACAATGTTAATCTTTTCACATATGGTGACAATCATAGTTATAACCTAAAAGTATAAAAAAATATATACAATTGACAAACTTTCCAAATAAAATTTCATATTGATCTACAAAAAATTGCCTTAATTGGATTAATTTGATATTTTATGATTCACAAATTAGACTTAAGATACATTCTTTCTGGGTTAAAAAGGACCAGCAAATTCATGTGAATATATTCTTTATATGAAATCGGCCTCTAGGAGTCAGATGGGATGACTGCTACTATATCAACTTCTCTGCTATAGCGCAGCCTTCTTACTTGATGGAAGCCATAACTGTGTTGTCAGTGGAGTCTGCCACACTAATAGTGGAGAACTTGAATCAATTTCCACTGAATGCTGCTGTTGAAGCAGCTCAGTAGTTCAGACCACCATGAATCTGACCCAATATATTATGGTCTTGACTCACAACTGTAGTTACACTGATTTTTATTTTAGGATCATGGACAATCAAAGCACTCTCTTTTAGCCTGAAAGTTTTTTGCAGCTATTCCTTGCTATAGAGGAGAAAGGGATGTTTGATTGTTCTACTTCCTGATTCGGTTGGGTTTCATCTGGAACTTGGGATTTTTCCTGAGGCTTTGATACTTGGTCCTGGGCACCAGTTAGAAGGAGGGGGCAGCCATCACTTTGGATTGAATTGTGCCTATGCTGACTAGCTCTGTCCATAGATACCAGGCAGGTGCCTGGTTTTCTGAGGAACTCTGAGAGATGGAATGACAGAAAAAACACCTAGAGCATCAATAATAAAATAAAGTATAAAATGTAATAAAAAAGGTAAGATGTAGCTACTTCTGTACCCTGTCTTCACAGAAAGCCACCCAGTGACCTTGTTTATCCAGACAAGAAGAAAGAAGACAAGTTCATTCAGAAAACTACTCTGTCAATTAAAGTTGTCAACATCTGTCAATTAAAGTTGTTTCCAAAAGCACATGTCAATTAGAAGAGACAAGAAAGCAGTCTAATATTGCTAATTGGGGAGAATTTAAATCTTTTTTCCCAAGGATCCTTTGGACAGGGCCCTCAGTCATGTGATTATTTCCTGTGTTTAGATAAATGTCTCTCCTTTTAAGTTAAAGACTCCCAGGATATGGCAAGTAGTTGGATCCAGGAAGGGCTATATGCATGTTTGAAAAATAGAGTGGTCCTTATAGCTCTTTAAAAGGCAGTGGTTTCCATGTCCCTCAAAGTCATCTCTGAATCTAATTGTACTGGGCTTTTTTTTAAAGAAAAGGTTGTTGATAATGTGATTGGATTACAGCTTCAGAGGACTCTGAAAAATTGATTATTTGCATCCTTTTCCATTAGATTTCAGATTAGGACATAGTACCAAGATGGCATTGATCATAAAGGAAAGTGAGTGTTGGCAGGACTAAGATGGGAGTATTATATATATCCTAGCTCTCCTTGATCTCTCAATGGCTTTCAATATGATCAATCATGTTGTGCTTTTGGAACAGGTTCAAGTCACTGTGGGGACTGCAAATTTACAATGGTTCTGCTCCTTCCTTTAGAGCTAATTCCACTTGGAGTTGACTGCAGTAAATTACTATATTTTTACTTCAGCATCTACATGAAGCCACTTACATTAGAAGGTCATTCTTCACACAGGGTCAGATACAAACAATACATTGATGATATCCACAGAGAGAGATATTTCTACCTATACCAAGTAACTGTTACTATCAAGGTTCTTTCCCCAGTGTCTGAAAATGGTATCAAGATATACTATCTCATCCCATATTGATGAGATATAATTGCTTTTCTGTTTCACTAATTCCCAAGCTCACTTCATACTAATGATGGAGTGTGCAATGCCTCTAAGGCATTCATTTAACAAAAAAAAAAGTCCCTTCCAGGAGACAAAAGTCTATAATTCTACTTGCCTGAACTCAAATCTCCTTCCTCAGAAGGAAGAACTTGACAAAGGTCAATTAAACTGGTTCCGTGTTGGCTCAAACTGGCTTGCACTGCATAGTTAACAAGGCATGTGCTTTTCCAAAGAACTCAGATTTTAGGGCAGTATTAAACACAGATGAATATCAAGTCAGAGTCGCTGCATACCAACTGATGAATATTTAGCTACCTAGAAATGTTTCATTGAGAGAATTAGTCTTTCTACTCTTGGCAAAGTTAATGGATGCTACTTTTTAAATAGAGCTGCTCTCCTGAAATAAATTCAGGCCCTAGTAGCCTTATTTTCCTAGGCCATCTGATGATTGTTCCCAAATTATAACTCTTAATGGGACAGAGTGGGTAAAATTATTAACTTGCAGAGAACAAGCTCAATCCAATGTGAAGCACTTGTGGGAAAGAATCTTTGGTAGTCTGACTGAATTATATGGAATAATATAACTTCTTTGCTTATTGAAAGAGTGGTTTATATGAGGTAGAGTGGGTGATGAGAAGCGTAGTCTTGAAATAATCAAAATTGCTTTTCATACCATCTTTTGCTCTCCTAATAATAGGCTTTAAGTAATTGAAAATTGAGCTTAACAAAAATAAAGCCATAGTTAGGGGTAGGAATAATCTGTTTGAGTCTTAATAATTTTTACTACAGATCTTCCTATAAATTCTGCTCACTGTTAGCAATGTAACATTTTATATTATAAAATATATAGTTTTAAATGCCTATAAAATAATAGCTTTATTTAAAGGCATGATAAAAGTACATTAATTAAATGCATGATAAAGGCATGATAAAAGTACATTAATCTTAGATGTTCTAAAATTAAAAATTAAATGAAAATATATTCATGTGAATATTTTGTATTGGTGTACAATATACATAGTTCTTCAATGAACCAAGATTTAAATATCTTTAAATATTCTCAATACATTGTATCTATTCAATTCTGTAATATTTATTTTAATAGTAAATTGGACTATGGATAACTCAGTTAACATTAAATATTAGAACATTGATATAATATACAAAGGAACAACAATCCTAGTTTAAGTGCCAATTGATAAGTAAGTTAACATTAAACATTGAGGGACTGAAAAATACATCAGAAAAGAATGACAATCACAGGCAATGACAGAATTATACATTATGATAGACAAGGTAATGTGTTTGAATCTAGCTTATTGTAAGATGGCTTATTCAACCAAGCATGGTTAAAACAAAATATAGATTCATGTAGTATTATCCATTTATGAAATGTTCCTGGCAAAAGGAATGCATGTATCTGTATACATACTTATTTTAAAACCTTTTGTTGATGTATATATGTTGATGTATATCAACAAATGTTGATGCACAAATGTTGATGTATAAACAAATGTTGATGTATACAACAAAATGTATACATACTTATTTTTAAACCTTTTGTTGATACTGCATTTCCATTTAGCATTTGAACAACAGCCAATGCCTGAATCATTTTTCTATCTGTAACCTTGATAATACCAAAATTATTCTGATAATTGGAATGCTAAGAAAAAAGCAGTGATTTACTGATAGACTATTTAACATGGTGATATGGTGTATATATTATCTCGGAAAGAAGTTTGGCAATAGACACATTCATTAAGAAAACTCACTTCATTCTCTCAGTGTGATATTTTTGTTATTTCCAAGGCTTCTTCCCATTCTGCCAAAAACAAGTATTCCATCAATACCATTGCTTTCTAATTGTGGGGAGTTCTCAGATTATCTAGCAGCAAAATATGAAAGCTACACAGAATCATTTAATGCTTCAGCTAAATTAATCTGCTGGAAGAAACAAAATCCTATTAAGAATCCAATCTAGGAAAAGTTCTGAAAATTGTGACTGATTTGGTTTACATAATAAATATAAACCACATAAGTCTAAAGTAATTAAGTCCAAGGCCAGCACCAAAAGGTCAAGAATCAATGAACTCTAGGTATAGCAGTGAATTTATTCCAGTGAAATTTTAATGATTTTGAACTTTTATTTCCTGTAAGTAATTTGCAGACATTATATTGTTGTTCTGTTGGTCACGTTATTAGATCTATGTATGTTTATTAAGTCACTTGTCTTCTGCTTTCTTTTTCCCAAGTTTCTGATGACTTTTTTCACCCATGCAGCATCATGCGGCACACAGACCTTCACTCGATTTTTGGTAATTAAGCTACAAGAAAATAAAAATCAAGTCAAAAGCAAGTTTCCATAAATTAAATAGTTTTGCAGTGAATGCTGAATGCTGAAATATAAGGAATGTTGAAGTAATATTCTAAGGTCTATACCAGCACTAGATTGTGATGGAAGGTAATATTATTGGAAGCTAATAAGATGAAAAGTTCTGATTTCAGCTTCGGCTGTTAATCATATATTCATTATTCAGTGACTGGGAGATTAAATAACACCAAATGTATATTTCACATTCACTCAAACCTTTTTAAAATCAATTTACATTTTTTCTGGGTACTTCATGCCACTATTCTATTGTGGAGGATTTAATAAAATCTTTAAAATT
Organism: Laticauda colubrina; assembly: GCA_015471245.1. Lineage (NCBI taxonomy): Eukaryota > Metazoa > Chordata > Lepidosauria > Squamata > Elapidae > Laticauda > Laticauda colubrina. Next base: position 34,018,315 of record BLBF01000006.1, read on the forward strand.
TTATGTGATAATAAATTCATTCATGTTTAAAATGCCACAAAATAGTATCTATTAAAATATATCATTTTAAAAAATCAATACTTCAAATATTATTAATCTTATCAGATCTGTTGCTTTAAGTCAAAAGAAAAATTGACACAGTGTCAGAATTGACATTATTATTATTATTCCATCTTTTTGTCATCAACTAGTCTCCTTGTTTTCTTTCACATCTGCCTCATTACTACTTGCAAAATTTCCAAATTATCACCAGTTACAAACTTTCAGACAATCAGAATTAGAGTGATAAGCATTACAATTTGGTGCAGTTTCACAGCTGTTTTACTACACAAGACTAAAACAACAATCTTGATTTTGTAACAACTATCAGGGATTTGAATAATGGCTTAATTATTGTCCTGTATGATCCTGAAGTGAGCCCACCAACTTCTGTGCGTTTTAGTACATTGACTGGAACCTTTTTCTATTATCTAGCTTCACTAAAAGTAGGAAGCTGTGAAAAGTACTTGGATTATACCAAGAGGTATGAAGAATATGCCTAGGTAAACTTATCAGTCCTAAAGTCGATGTGGCACCAGATACAGATTAAAAAATGCATGAGCAAAGATATAAATATATTGTATAGTATACATGTGGTGACATACCAGAATTATAGGGAACAACATTGGCAGCTGACAGAGAATTTAACTGGTTGAATTAAATATTATCAGCATGCAGCTGACATGTACTGAGGAACATAGCAGCTAACCTACTGTAGCTTTCTCCAACTATTCTAAGCTCTAACTCACACAAACCTCAGTGTGATCATAGCCTGTGATTAGAGATAATAGCAATTGTAATTTAAAATGTATCTGTGAACAACAGGATGCTAGAGACAAATAAAAAAGCCTTTAATATTTACTGTCAGCTCTTAATTCTGTTGTTGGAAGTATTTGGCTGGTCTGGTCTATAAGAAATACCTTATAAAGGTGTACTAAAATAATCTGAACAACTCTAGTAGCACCTAGACACACATTTTATTAAAAGAAATAAACTTTTGTAAGCTGAAGCTAACTTCATCAAATGCACAGAGTGGCATCTGATAATAGGAGCTACAATTCACAAATTGATTCTTTTTAATCAGAAAATATGCTACAAACCGCTCCTGATTTTTGGTACCCCAGACTAACAGGGTTTCCTCTTACCAAGCTGTACTCAAATATTCTTTGGACATATATGGTGCATATACGCATACAAAAATATATGTTTTTGCTTGTTTTTCTCCCTCCAATCACCAAACAATTCTTTTTGGGGACTAAATGGCTCTTTTGTTTATTAACACCAACAGAATCATACTCGTATGTATTTTGTTATCTTTTTACATTTTTGCTGATGGAACAAAACATTCTTTTCCAGGCCTTCAACTGAAAATTAGATACTCACATTACAACTTTTTGGGGATGCTGATGTATTTCATAATCAGAAAGTTGTCTAATTCCTATTTCTTTTGTACGCAGGCTTACACAGGAGCTATGTGCTAGAGCTTGAGTTCCTAAGATTCCTAAAAAAAATGCACAGAAAATTTGTTGAAAGTCTTTGGTTGTTGTAATTTCTAAAGATCTTTCCATTGTTTACCTTCCTTTGCAATAAATTGCAGTAATTAATGACATGGATTAAGGCATAATTGCTCAAGGTTGCACATCTGCAATACAAATGTGACATTTCTCAATTTTACAATGCTCCAGTCTATTAATTACATAGCTAGCTGGGGAATCACTAGCATAGATAAGTAGGTAGGTAGGTAGGTAGGTGGGTAGATGGATGGATGGATGGATGGATGGATGGAT
>BLBF01000006.1:34034129-34121175 GCA_015471245.1 Laticauda colubrina
ACACACACACACACACACACACACACACACACACACACACACACACACACGGTCTTGTGATATTCCATTCTGAAAGCTTCCCAATCTTGGAATCTTTTTTCAAAAAAAATAGCCTTGCCTTGTTCTATCATTTTAGGAAGTGTATCACTGCAGGGTTTTTTTTCTTTAGGAGTGAGAAACTATCTAAGAAGATGAACTGTGTTTAATTTGATGTAGCAAGCAACAAAACAGCTTTTCAATATCTTTAAAGAACTATCTTTTTGGCCATGAAGCAAAACAATCTATTCAAAATCCACTATGGTTGTCTTATTAGTTCAACTTGAGTTTTCTAACAGTTGAAAGCTTTCAGGTTCTTCATTAAGCAATAGGATTAAAACCCAGGAAAAGGTAGGGTAAGCAGAGGCTGATCTTAATCCAAATGTGAACCAAATTGAATTCTTAGATGAAGTGAGATTGCCCATATAAAACTGAAATTTAGTAAGTGTAATATCTCTGGAAGAATGGAAACTGTAGAATGATTTCATTTTTAAGAATGTAAATTACAACTGTTAAAATCAAATTTATTCCATTCCACTTATGTCTTTTCATCTAAGGCAGCCTGGCTGGCTAGGGAATTCTAGGAGTTGAAGTCTACACAATATTAAAATTGTCAAGTTTGAAAAACACTGATCTAAGGGATTATCTGCACTGCCAAATTACCATTGCCAATGCAGACCACCAACCATTTTTTAAATAAGAGCAGAGGTCACCTGTTTTTGCTTCAACCCCAGCCACTGCCAATATGACTTCTATTCTACTTGCAAAGTAGTATTTTCATATTTGGCTGATGGACTTTCATTGGTTCAAGCAGTACATTGGTTGAAGCAGATGGTTCCAACAATACCATCTCTGTGGTGAACATAGTCACTAACATCCAATTTGTGTCTTGAAATATAATCTACAGGTTACTATTTGTGAAATTATCTCTTTTTTCTTTTTTGAGAACTTCATTTATCCATATTTTCAACAATGAATTTGTTCCACAATTAAAAACTAAATTTTAAAGAAGATATCACTTCTCCTTCTAGTCTTCCCTATGGGTGATATTGTGCCTCAAATAACCTTTTTTTCATTTCATATTTTTAATTCCTCCAATAGAATTAAAATTGTTTTTCTGTCTGCTTTAATGAAACAATATTCAGATCCATTTTATTCTTAGCAGCCAGGAAACTTTTAATACAAATCTCCTTTTCTTCTTATTCTGCTTCCTAGATTGCTCAAGTGACCAACAACTTTGTGAGATCATCAGAAAGTGTTGATGAAGAGAAAGACTCTTGGAGAAAGATTCTACAAATAAACAATCCATAAATCTGACATTACATTTCTCAGATAATCAGTTGAAGCTGCTTGGTTAACAAAATGTATCTAGGGAAGCCATATGGAGTTGACTGAAGAACAGTTGTTGGCAGGTCCTTCTTCCCCTTAAGTTCCGGATACATATACACCTCCAATTTGTCTTATGTCTTTTCAGAAAAAGGAACAATTGTGCAATGTTAAATATGGTTCAACCCATCTGTGCCAATGTTTGGATATCCTGTGATTAAAAAACCAGTGTGTAGAACTGGTCGGATCAGTTTTTCTTGATAATCAGACTATTGTTTCTGAAATCATATTCAGATACTGGTTTAGTTAAATTTTTCTCTATAGCTGGGTTATTGCTTCTGAATTCATATGTTGTCTTGCTTACTGCAATTTTAATTAAAAGTAATTATATTATATTTTATAAAATTAAAAGATACTCAGATTTGAAGGGGGGAGGCTAGAACATTTTGTATTCTACCATAACACTGTATTCCATGTTCTTTTACTTTATGCCTCTGGAGTAAAAACCTACATAATTCTTCATACTTTTTGTAGCCATGCACTCTTTCTCTCTAAAACCAGAGTGGTTGATTTGGTGACCTAACAAGCTTTTCTTTTCTTTCAAATACCTTCTCCATGTCACAAAAGAAGTTTAGGTAAAGGGTGAGGCAGAGGTGATATTCAGCAGATTCTGACCAGTTCTGGGGAATTTTAGTGTGAATTTTGAGTAGTTCGGAGAACCAGCAAATATCATCTCTGACTGGCTCCGCCCCTATCTATCTCTGCCTCCTGAGTCCCAGCTGATCAGCTGGGTCTTCTTTTGTTGCCTTGCATAGGAGAACAGAGCAGAAATTAGGTTAGTGGGGTGGGGAGGGAATGGGATTTTACAATGTCCTTCCCCTGCCATGCCCACCAAGCCATGCTCACCAAGCCCACCAAGCCACGCCCACAGAACCAGTAGTAAAAAAAATCCCACCACGGGGGTGGGATTCAATCCCACCACTGGGGTGAGGATTAAGTTGTTCAGTTAAAAAAAAAAGAGTCAGTGGGACTGAAGTAGCCATTAGCATCCTTTAAGTTCATGATTAATCAAAAATGTAATTTGTTCCTCGAAATAAACAAATAGGCAAAATCTATTCATGAAGTATTAATAGTTTTATTAATAAAAACTCAGAATAAAATATAATTCATGTTTTATTTTTTTATTTTGAAAAACAAACATACACATACAAAACATAAAAACATAAAACCATCTTCCATTTTATATACATACAGTGTGTCAGTTGGTTACATATCTTTTTGCTATCCTTTTGTAGTTATTTACTCACAATTTATATCAGTCTTTACATTGTCAAATGAATATATGCTTATATATTTATCAGTTATATACAGAATATACAGTATTCTGTACACACACACACACACACACACACACACACACATATATAGTACCCGCGAAAACTTAAAAAAACAAATATATTGTTTTATATCAATCTATTAAATGTCTATCACAAAATTATGTAGTCTATTACATTACCATGCCTTTTTATCCAGCCATTGATAAAACAAATCCCATATCATATAAAATTGCTTGTCTTCTTGTTCTCTAATTTCAAAATGTCAGTTTACTCTTTTCAGCACAGTCCATAATTTCTTGATAACTTCCTCCTGCATAGGTATTTTGTCATTTTTCCAGTTCTTCGCAAATACAATTCTAGCCGCTGTTAAAACATTTACCATCAAATATTTCAGTTCTTTATTATATATATCCAGTATGCCTGCCCAAGTGCTTGTTTCTATTTCAGTCTGTCTTACATTAGTCAATAATTCTGCTGACATCCAGTAGGATATTAATTATTTCATTATCACATGCAGTCAAATTCATTATTTTTAGAAACTATTACAAAGACCCTGCTGTTCATATTAGGCTGGATATTATGTAGCTACATCTTAATCTAAGAATAAGGAAACAGCAGTCATTTGGATGACTTGGATGTTCTGATAAAAACACTGAAATAAGTTTAGTCCACTTGCCTCTATAATATTTACAGTAAAGTTGCACCAGACCCTCACTGATGCAGTTTTTCCTGATGTGGAATTATCCCTCCAGTAAGGAAATAGAAAATTAAAGTGGGTTCAAGAAAAGGCTATACAATATTTTGGCGATTTTAAAATGATGAGATTGTTTACAGGTTGTATTGCTATAATTTCAACCATGATATTTTAGATTATTAGAAACTAAAACTCAGATTGCTTTGACGGTTTTATCTGTAATTCATTATTCTTGAATCTCTCTATTTTGTTTGTGTTGCACTGATAATAAGAAATTGTGATAAAAATACATATGATAGTTACTGGTACATTGAGCTTTCTTCCAGAACAATATTTCTCAAGAATTATTAAACGAACCAAGTCCACTGGGGAAAATGTTTAGGTTTAACTAGAAGCTAAATTCACCAGCTAAATTTTAGACTTTCTAGGCAGTCTAGGCTCCATATACAAAGATGTATTCAGCATATATCTAGGGATTAGAACATAGTTTTTTGCAAAATTGAACTGATTCTAACAAAGTATAGTTGGACTGTGGGCCTGAGTCCACAAAATAGTAAGGGTGTGAACAATTTGATGGCAGCACGGTTGGATAGCAATTCTCTGTACTAACAACACTGAACCTTAGTAAACATGCATGTAGTTATTTTAAACATAGTAAATATGAATAGATTTTTTAAACACAGTAACCATTTGGTGCTATTATCTTGACTCGCCAACTTCTTAATCTAAATGTCTTGGCAAATACAGTTATGTTTGTTTTCTGGTGATCAATTTTATGAAGCTTATCAAAGCAATCAGAGAGTAGGGGAGCTCAGGGAGACCCAATACAAGCTACACACAAATGTTAAAGGCTACTTCTGCTGACTGCCAGCTGCCAGCAGTCTGGCAGTTCAAGTCTCACTAGCTCAAGGTTGATTCAGTCTTCCATTCTTCCCAGGTCAGTAAAATGAGGACCCAGGTGGGTGGGGGCAATATGCTGACTCTGTAAAATACTTGGAGAGGGCTGTAAAGCACTATGAAGTGGTATATAAGTCTAAGTCCTATTGGTATTTCTATGTCTGTGGTCAGGAACTGATAATCCTGTTTGGATTTCAGCGGGGAGGATTTTATCTCTTGAGTGGGGAGAAAGCCATAAGTGTTCTCTACTTGGCCTTATAGGGTTTCCCTCAGACATCCATCCCAATGCACCCTGTGCTCCTTACCTGGGACTCCATCTGTTTAATAATCTACAAGATTGCTTAACAACCACAACTGGGAATGCCAAGATTGTGATTGTTGGAAGAAGCAGTCATGTGACGTCTCACCTAGCAACTGCCTTGCTCAACAACCAAGCTTCTGATCCCAATTGAAGTCATAAGTTCAGGAGTACTTGTACTATATCACCACTCATTTAGAATGATTGGCAGCTGCATGCCAGCTAGCTGGGGAAAGAAGATTGAGATTTCATACTTAGATATTTCCAGTTGAAATCAGTGCTGAAGTTTTCTTTTCTCCAATAATCATGTATATAACAAACAGAGATGTCTGTGATTGTGAGCCCTTCAAGGTAATCTACATAAAAGGTATAAAGCATTTGTACCAATATTACAGTTTCTTCATTGTAAAGTTATATTAACAGACTCTTGCAAGACTTAAAGTATTTTCGCCTCTACTATCATTATTCAGAAAAGTAGGTAGGATCTCATCTGAACTACTTCCCTTACCCACTTTCCTTTTATGGGCTGAGATATATTTTGCATCACAATTGTCTAGTCTGTGGCTCTTCTTCTTGTCTTCCAAGGCAGAGGTAGTATTCAGCAGGTTCTGACCAGTTCTGGAGAACCGGTGGTGGAAATTTTGAGTAGTTCAGAAAATCAGCTAATGCCACCATTTTACAGTATCCTTCCACACCCACCAAGCCACATCCACAGAACTGGTAGTAAAAAAATTTAATCCTACCACTGTTCCAAGGTCATTCTCATATACCATCACAAAGGTGCCTGCACTGCTAAAGGCTAAGTCCCACTGGCCGACGAACGCAAAACATATGCAAAAAGTACACAGCGGACAAGCAAAATTTCGGGGGTGGTTCCATCCATTGTCATCCGCTCCAAAATGTGGTGAAAATTTGCATAAACAGAGCGGAAAAGAACAGAAAAGAACCAACATGGGTAGAATGTAGCAGGGATGTTAAACGGATATTCATAGGAAGCCTAGCAGATGTATATCGGACACAAACCATTCACTGCGCATCCTTTCTATTTCCGTGCTACTAACGCTGTGTAGACGTTCCGTGTACCTTTTGTTTCCTCCCTCTTTCCGTTTTCAGCTGCAACGGATGTGAGTTGCGAGGATGCCCAGAGGATGCAGAGAGGATACAGTGGACGTTTAATGGATGATAAACGGACATAGAATGTTTGTTGCTCGGATGTCATGGATTTACATCGTACACAGCGGAAAATTCATCCGTTCACAAAGTTTTGTGCAGTTCAAAACTTCTTGCATGGATGAAATTGCAGTGGACGGATGCTTGACGGATAGAGCGTATGAAACACGTATGCAGTGAGTACACAATGGATGCATAGCATTTTCCAGTGGATGGCAAGCTTTTTTTAACGTTTTACATCCTCTTTGCATCCGTTAGTGCAGTGGGACAGGGGCTTAAGAAAAGCAGGGCTACAATAATGACATTAATTTGATTAATTAAATTATGATTAATGATAATTAATTACAATTAATTAATAGCCCAACTAAACAGGCTCACAAAAATGATTCTGTTGTATGTGTACACAACTCATCCATATTTTTCTCTTTCTTACAGTAGAAAATGGTGAAAAAGAGTAACCGTTAGTAGATGGAGATGTTAGGCTAGCTGAAGAAGATAAAGAAAAAAACAAGGAGGGGAAACATGGCATAATGTTGAGATAATGTGAAGCTACTATTTAACTTAAGTGTGTTTTTTTTAAATGCTATGAGTGTCTAAAGTTAAGTGAAAACCACAATTTCCTTTTATGAACTGTAGCAAGTTCAAACTAAAGCACTTTCTCTCTCCATTTTTCATCTGTCATGATTATGTTCAAGAGTTCTGAAGCTTTTATTTAGCCTATCCAAACTAACAATATATAGCATCCATTGCTGAGGCAACAAACCATGAATACAGAAAGCTTTGTATAAGCATAGCAATTCCTGGGTGATTTTACAAATTGCTAGCAATGACTGCTATTTACTTAAACTATGGTTAAACCAGATGGCATGGCCAGAACATGCTGAGCATGGCCAGAATCTGCTAGTTTTGTTCCTGGATTATTCTCAAATAATATGAGGAAATTAGGACATCACCAAAAACTATTAAAATGTTCTCCTCTGAAAGTCACAGATGGAAACAAAAAAAAGAGCAACTAACTAACCCAACACCGGTTTTCAAGGAGGAAGCTATTCTCTGCGACTTCTCAACTAAACCATTGTGTGAAAAGCTACATTAAAATGGTGTGGAAGAGTTATTAAAATTTTACAGAAAACTGATTACAATAATATCAGGTATTTATATTATATTTATACTTACCATGATTCAGGATTTTACTGATGAAGTTATTCATATATCTGCAACCAGAATTGTGATGATTTCTTTCTGTTTAGACCAAAATACCTTCAAAAGGTATTTTATTGGTAAGCTTTCAACAGATGAATGACAGGCAACATTTTTAAACCAATACATTTAAATTTTAAAATAAAATTGTAATAAGAAAATAACATGTTGCCATAAATAGGAATCCTTATTCATAAAATGCTTGCCCTACTGTTTCTAGTGCTCAAACAAAAAAGTCAGATTAGGACACACCAGATGAGAAACTACAGAAGTGATAATGTTCTCTGTCACATTTTCTAAGATTCCCTCTAGGACCCTGTCAATTATCTTAGCTTGCATTTCCTTTTTTTTCTGTGAACATACTTGCAAAAACAGTGTCGGGCTGCAATAACCCAGATTGTTACTTTTCGTTTATAGAACTCAAATTCATTTTTTATAAATAATGAAGTCTGGTACATTTAATTTACTATGTGGGCCAATATGATTAGGTCATGTGCCTTAAGTCTGCTGTAGATAAAATTTTCCTCTAAACCAAGAACCATGGTTGAAAAAAAGGAGTTTCAGCACATCATATAGCTGCTAGGCACATAAATGAACTATGGTGTGGGGAAAAAAATCAAACAGGTAACTTTAAATTAAAATTGATATTCCAGATTCCATAATTACAGTTTCTTCGTAACAAAAGTACTTGTGCTTAATATTGGGGATACATGTCAGTACATAGATTGCCTCACTGAGCTTTCTCAACATTTGTTTAGTAGATGCAAAATATGTACTCCAAGATGTAGGATTCCCATTCTTTGACACTTTTACATTCCTCCTTTGACATTACCTAATCTGCCTGTCAACTCAACATTAAAAAAAACTTTTTTAAAAAATGTAACTTTTTTTTAAATCAAAAATTTAAAAATTCAACATTAAAAAAACCTAAGATCATGGCATCTGGTCCTATCATTTCCTGGCAGACAGAAAAGGAAGAGATGGAAAAAGTGACATATTTTATTTTCTTGGACTTCAAGGTCACTGCAGACAGTAATTGCAACAATGAAATTAAAAGATGCTTGCTCTTTGGGAGAAAAGCTATGGCAAACCTAAACAGCATACTAAAAAACTTAGACATCACCTTACTAACAAAGGTCCATATAGTCAAAGCTATGGTTTTCCCAATGGTAATGTATGGCTGTGAGAGTTAGACCAGAAGAAAGGCTGAGCACTGAAAAAAGGATGCTTTCAAATGGTGGTGTTGGAGAAGATCTTGGACTGCAAGATCACATCAGGAAATCAGTGGAAGTCAAGGGAGTCTGGCATGCTATGGTCCATGGAGTCCTAAACAGTCAAACATGATTTAACAACTAAACACAATATGCTTCTCGTTGGTTAGACTAATGTTCTCAGAACTTTCATTTCCCATGATTTTGTTATGTTTTTCCACTGATAATGAAATAGATACTATGCCACCCTTTATACAAACCAGTAGATTCCACAACTTTTTGTTCATTTATTAATAATTCAGAATATTGGGCAGTGTAGATATTAAAATAATAATATCAAACAATAATAAAAATAATAAAAAAGAATAGATGGCTAAGATAAAAAGCACATTAAGTAAACTAATTTGATATAGTGGTTAAGATGCTGGACTAGAAACCAGAAGTTTTGCTCTTCTGTTAGGTATGGAAGTGACCTGGCTGACTTTGGGCAAGTCATCCTCTGCCCAATATACTTGAAATATTGTGTTGGGAAAGGCAACATTATGTGTGCTTCCTTGATTGTATAAAATGAAAACCATATATAAATCCATAAAATAAATAAATGCCAGCAAAACCATCATAGAAAGACCTCAAACAATTCCTTAGTTCAGTGCCTCCAGAAGATTTGGAGAGGCAGGAGGAATGTGATTCCAGAAGACAATTGTTTTCTAGTTCCTATCAGATAGCATTACTTGATTGCATCTAAAGCATGCTGACTCTGCTAGATATTAAAATATGAACTGGCATGATAGGAAAAAGATGATCCTTTACATACCAGGCCAGGAAGGGTTCTATATGTGACAACCAGCATTCAGAAGCCAACGTGTAACTTGCAGTTCATGTAACAGAGCCATAGGCATACTCGTATAGGCATGTAACAGAGACATAGGCATACTATGGCAATGCTAATAACTTTTTGCTCCATTGTTCTTGGACTTTTTAATAACAAAAATTAGTAGTAATTAATCTTCATAAATCCAGCTTTATTTTTGTTATTTCTGTCTGCAGCAATATCCTATGCTAGAAAGCTATTCCCACATTTAACAAAGGAAGAGGAATTAGACATTAAACGACTGCAGTTATTGTCAAGTGGCAGCAAAAAAAAATTGCAGACATCTCAAGTGTTAAATTTGTTGTGTTCGAGTCGTCACCTCTGTTAGGAAATGTCCTATGAGATCAAAATAATTTATTAATGGAAGCAGAAGTTTTGCAGCTCACATCAACAATGCTCTAGAATGGCTGAAAATAGGAGAACAAATAGAAAATTGATTTTTAAACTTACACCAAACCTGATAATGTTTTCAGAATCACGAGAAATCTAATCTGTGTATGTCCATTTATTTATAATTGGACATACGCAGCAGAAAAAAAAATATTTGTAGGTTTTTTAAAAAGTTGTTATGACTCTGCTACACTGTACTGACTGCTTGCTTGATTTCTTGACTGCTGTATTACTTTATTAAGTAATAAAATACATTACAAGTCTCTAGTACAGTGGTTGCCAACCAGTGGGCCAGGGACCACTGATGATCTGCAAGAAAATTTTGGTGGTCCGCAGAGAAATGTGCCCCCCAAAGCACTCCACCCGAAGCAATTAAACCAGGCTGCATGGGAACACAAGGCTGCACCGCCTACATGGCCCATCCACTCACCTGCTGGCCCCCACCCCTCGGCCGAGCACAAACATTACCTTGAGTAGAGCCATGTGAGCTGGAACTGGAAGGTAAGACCAACGGCAGAGGAGGAAAATCCACCCTGGGGATGTTTGCTGACATTGGTGGGAAAGTTGGACTGGTCCTGTTCCATCCGGAAAAGGAGCACGTGAGACCGGGTTCCAACTAACAACTCTTTATTCGGTTAACAGCAACAGTAACGGAACATTGGCTCAAGCCGCGGCAGCCCTTTATATAGAGGCTTGCCTGCCAGCTTGTAGCCAATGACATCAATTTAATCTTGCTGCCTTTGAGCGGCTTCTTGGATTGGTTCCTAATGAACCAATCCACTACTGGCCTTTTTGGCCAATCAAAATTGACTACTTGGAATCTTCCAAGTTATACAGAACACCCCTCTACCTTTAGTTCAGTCCTACATGAGTGATGTAGTTGGGCAGGTAGGTGGGCCTTTTTCTGGTCCGAGTTGACCTGCGTGGCTCATTCTCGCCTCGGACTTCAAGCAGTTCAGTCAGGATCGTTGTCTCTCCGGCTTTTCTCCATGGAACCACCTGGAAGGGTGAGTCAGCACTGCCGCTCCCGCCTGAGTTTCTCAGGCCGGTCGAAATGGTTCTGCCACTCCCTCCCGGTTCAACCGGGCTGGTTGAGCTGGCTCGGGCTGGTTGAGCTGGGCTGGTTGAGCCGGCCTTCCAGGTCGGCTTCCCTTTTGCCAGGACTTCTTCCGATGGTCTAATCTAACAGTAAGTGCTCTTTTTGGTTGGTTAGATTTTCTGGTTGTGATTTTAATGGTTCATTTTCACACCCTTTTTTATTTATTTGTATTTCCCCCCCCTCCTTGGTTTTGTTTTCGTCAAAATTTATTATTTGAGGTTGCACGGTTGTTTTGCACTCGATGTTGCGGGAACGAAGCTGGTCTATGTGCCGCTTCCACTCTCTTCCATCGTCCATGGTTAGTCAGTAGGACTGGGGGCCTGTTACTCGTGTGATCATGGCTGGAAGCCAAAGAGGGTCCCCGGTAAAATTCTTTGCATAGACCAGGTTGCCGATTTCGAAAGTGCGGTATCGGCTGGAAGAGTCGGGGGGTTTCTCGCAAGTATAATTGGGGTGCAACCTATCTAAATGGGATCTGAGTTTTCTCCCCATTAATAATTCTGCCAGTCTCTTGTTTGTTGTGCTACTGGGAGTGATGTGTTGTAGTGTAAGTAAGCGGTTTAGCTTGTCTTGGACATCCCCATGGTCCATTTTCTCAAGGCCTTCTTTTGTGAACCGGACCATTTGCTCGGTCCTACCATTCACCGCCAGGTGAGCCGGCGTGGTTAGTGCAAGGCGTATACCCAAAGAGGCTAAGTATTGTTCGAATTGTATTGCTGTTAGTTGTGTCCCATTGTCAGATACCAACAAATCAGGTAAACCATGAGTTGCAAATAATTTGTTTAGCTGTTTTATAACAGCATCGGTTGTTGTGGATGACATTAAGATGACTTCAAGCCAATTCGAATATGCATCCACAACTATAAAATGTATTGCCCCTAGTTGGTCCCGCAAAATCAATATGGATTTGAGACCAAGGGCCTCGTGGGGTCTCCCAGTCCCGTATGGGAGCTTGTGGCGGTGTGGGTCTAGCTCTCTGACACTTGTGGCATGTTGCAACCCAGCGTTCAATGTCCTTGTCTAAGCCAGGCCACTAGACATAGCTCCTGGCCAGGCTTTTCATTTTAACTATGCCTGGGTGGCCCTCATGTAACATGCCTAACACCTCTTCTTGTAGTTTGGATGGAATCACCACCCGATCTCCCCACAACAAACACCCCTTTTGTATTGACAGTTCAGTTTGTCTACTCCGGAAAGGTCTAAAGTTTTCAGTCTTTTGGCCTTTCGGCCGGCCTTTACCTACCCAAGTCAAAACGCGGGCAATCAATGAGTCTTTTGCTGTGGCTCTGACGACATCATCCACAGTCAATGGAAGTTCAGGGCAGGTTTCTAGTTGTAGGGTGGCGGTGGCTGGAGCCGGGTCATCCTCCAAGATCGGTAATGGTGTTCGGCTTAATGCGTCTGCATGGGCGATTTGTTTCCTGGGTCGATGCAGCAATGTATATGAATAGGCGGCCAGGAATTCTGACCACCTAGTCATCCGTGGGGATAGAATGTTCGGTGTGGGTTTATTCCCAGCCAAAATCCCCAGCAACGGTTTATGGCCAGTAACAATGGAGAATGTTCTACCGTATAGGTATTCATGAAAGCGTTTTACTCCGGCGACGATTGCTAGGGCTTCTCTGTCTAGTTGGCTATAGTTGCGTTCCGCTTTGGAGAGCGTTTTCGAATAAAAAGTGACTGGTGCCTCTCTCCCATCAGGTAATTGGTGGCTCAGGATAGCACCAAGTCCAAATGGTGAGGCATCGCAGGTGACCGTCAAGGGTAGAGTATTACTAAACTGAATAAGGACGGTGTCTGAGGTTAACAAGTCTTTTATATTTTGAAAGGCTTTTTGTTCTTTGTGACTCCAAGTGCAGACAGTTTTTTTATCTAGCAAATAGTGCAATGGTTCTGCTATCGTTGCTTTGTGGGGGAGGAATACATTATAAAAATTGATCAGACCCGAGAATGCCTGTAAGTCCGTTTTATTTCTAGATCTGGGTGCATCTTTAATTGCTCTGACTTTTTTTTCTGTTGGGTGAATACCTTGTTCGTCAATCAAATATCCTAAAAATTTGACGCAGTCAGTGGCCAGGCAGCATTTTTCTTTTTTAACTTTCAGGCCGGATTCTCTGAATTTCGTTAGCACTTCCCTTAGTCCAGCTTCTAATTGGGTCGTGTTTTTCGCTGAAATTAGGACGTCATCAAAGTATGGAACGACCCCTTTTATTCCATTTAATAGGCGTTCCATGAGGCTTTGGAAGACGCCTAGGGCAACGCTCACTCCGAATTGAAGTCTGTTACATTTGAACGCCCCTCTATGCATTACTATTGTTTGTGCCTCGGCCGTTATGGGGTCTACTGGAAGTTGATGATATGCCTGGGCCAAATCGAGTTTAGCAAAAAAATTTCCTCCCCCAAGTGAGTGCAGTAAGTGCCGCACGACTGGTACCGGGTATGCGTTTTGCTGTAGCGCGTGGTTCAGGGTAGCCTTTTAGTCTCCACAGATGCGCACAGACCTGTCTGGTTTTACAGATGTTACTATAGGTGTCTCCCACCTGGTGTGGTCAATTGGTTCTATGACCCCTTGTGCAATCAATTTATTTAATTGCTCATCTATTTTGGGTTTTAATGCAAAGGGGACCTGTCTGGCTTTTAGTCTTCTCTGTGCTATTTGGGGATCTAGGCTAAAGGATATTGGGGTTCCCCGGTACCTGCCTAGAGTTCCGTCGAAGACGTCCTGGAATTCGTGTAGCAGGTTCTCTTCCCAATCGCTCATGACTATTTGGCTCACTCTGGTCATCCCGATGCCCAATGGCGCGAACCATTCGATGCCCAGAAGGCTGGGACAGTCTCGGTCCACTATAGTCAGGACTTCAGCGTGTTGTTTGTAAGTTACTTTGAAGTGCCCCAGACCTACCACGGGAATCCTATTTCCCTGGTAGTCTTTGAGAATTAATTTTTGTTTTTTGAGTTTGTTTTGTTTGATGTTTGGAATCAGATGTCTAATTGTGTTCCAAGACACCATTGATAGAAAAGATCTTGAGTCGACCTCCATCTCACAAGGGATTCCTTCAATGGACACTACAATTCTGACATTTTCTGCTTTCCGTCTGTGTGCTTCCTATAGTGACAGTCTTATGTGTGTTTTCTTGGTTGCTGGTTCCCTTGCTGTGCTCCCATTTTCTGTTGGCTTGCCTCGAGTCAGTTCTTGGTAGGGAATTACCGTGTCTGCTAGGGCTGCTGTTTCTTCAATTTCGACAGACTCTTCCGATATGTCCCCTTTTTTTGCAAGCCCGACAGATGGTATCAAGGAACCTGCACTCGGCTCGGGAGTGGTTTCCTCCATAACCAGTACATTCCCGCCAATTTTTCTTCCTTTCACGCCTTTTTTGGTTTGTGTAAAGGCAGTGGACATCATCGTCATCTTCATCAGTGTCTGATGACTTGTCTAGGTCTTCGTGGTGTGTGTTTGTGGCAGCTTACTTTCTCCCTCCACCTGAGATTTTTTCTTTTGGAAGGGTTGTTGTGTCAGCACTGGCGTTCATCATCTTCATTGTGGCCGCTGATTTCTTTGCAGCTTCCGCGGCAGTTGCTTCCACGATTGGCTCTGCCACCGTTATGTTAGCTCTGTTTAAGAGTTTGCTTTGAAAGGTAGAGTCCCTAAGACCTAACATGACACAATCTCGCATTGCCTCATCCATATTTTGGAATTCACAGGCTCCTCCAATATGGCGCAGAGCTGCCACAAAATCAGCAATGGTTTCGTCTTCCCTCTGGTCTCTCTTATAAAATTCATGTCTCTTGATGAGGGTTGAGACAACCGATGCATAGTGAGCTTTCAGCATTCGGTTAAGCTCAGACCAGGTCATCTGTTTCACGTCTCTGGGCTTCATCAATGCCTTCGCCATCTTAAATACGGCTGGCCCGCAATGTGTTAGGAAGACAGCCCTCTTTCGCTGATCGGAAATTTCTTCCATTTCGTTGCTCTCCAGAAACATCCGGAAACGATCAATATAAGACTCCCAATCTTCTTCATTGGGATTGAATGGTGCGGGTGGCGCGTTATTACCAGCCATCTCGTCTAGCGTGATTTTTTCTCTCGCCACGTGCTCGGTCTCCGCTTCAGGACAATCCCACCTTCGTCGCCAGTGTTCCGTCCGGAAAAGAAGCACGTGAGACCGGGTTCCAACTAACAACTCTTTATTCGGTTAACAGCAACAGTAACGGAACATTGGCTCAAGCCGCGGCAGCCCTTTATATAGAGGCTTGCCTGCCGGCTTGTAGCCAATGACATCAATTTAATCTTGCCACCTTTGAGCGGCTTCTTGGATTGGTTCCTAATGAACCAATCCACTACTGGCCTTTTTGGCCAATCAAAATTGACTACTTGGAACCTTCCAAGTTATACAGAACAGGCCCTTTGGTCATCCATGGCAGGCCGGTGCACCTGGGTGGAGGAGCAACTGCTCCTGAATGACGAAAGAGCCAGTCCTGTGACTCCTGCAGTTATGGATTATGACACCAACTTTCCCACCATCAGTCAAAATTCATATTAGTGGTCTGCGGGATTTGAAATTATGAGTTTGGTGGTCCCTGAGGTCCAAAAGTTTGGTGACCCCTGCTCTAGTATGTATCCTTGAAACTGAGTAAGACAAGTTATAGAGGCCATACCTTATGTAAATTTATCATAAAGACATGAAGGAAGCTCAAATATCTAAAGAAACATTGTTTTTAGTGAAAAAATGACTGGAAACTGGGAGCAGGAGTTAACTTAGTTTCTTATAAAATAAAAACAATACAAATAAGGAAGACTGCTAAACTAGCAAAGAAAGGCAGAGTCTTAAAAACAGATTCCACAAATAGACCAAAGGTACAGCAAAGACTATTCAATAAAGGTACCACAGTTGATGTACTTACAAATTGCTGGAATGATGATATCTATTTTTAAGAATGATAGGGTCACTAAGAAAAATGACAGAATCTGTCATTTCAAGTGAAACTCTCATTGAAACTTTTTTAAAAGCCAACATCATCTCTTAAGGCTAGGTCACACTGGCCGACGGATGCAGAACATATGCAAAAAGGACACAGTGGACAAGCAAAATTTCAGGGGTGGCTCCATCCATTGTTATGCGCTCTCAAAAGTGCCCCAAATTTCCATAAACAGAACGGAAAACAATGGAAAGGAACGGACGTGGGGAGGATGTAGCGGGGATGTAAAGTGGATGTTCGTAGGAAGCCTAGCGGATGGAAGTGGATGGAAGTGGATGACACATCCGAAGGGCTTCCAGGGGAGAATAGCGAAGCGGACGCGTAGCAGAAGGAGCGGATGCGTAGCGGATGATTAGCAGATGATGTGGATGCATCACGGACGCCTATAGGATGCATAGCAGATGCCTAGAAGATGCAAAGCGTTCACTGCGTATGCGGGGAGGATGAATTGCGTCAGCTCCGCGGATATAAAAGGATGCAGCTTGCAAGCAGGTCACCATTCAGAGGAAAGACCTGCTGCCAGAGACATCTTGAGAGAACACCATGGGGAAGAAGAGGAAGCCTGTGCCTACTCCTGCCAGCCCTGGCAAGAAGGACAGAACCACTATCCCACCCCCTGGCACAGACTCTGAAGCTGCTGGTGATTCTGCTGCTGCTGGTGGTGCTCCTGATGTTGCTGCTGCGGGTGCTTCTCCTGCTGGTGCTGCTGGTGCTTCTCCTGCTGGTGCTGTTGGTGCTGCTGGTGCTGCTGGTGCTGCTGGTGCTGCTGGTGCTCCTGCTTCTCCTGCTGCTGCTGCTGTGGTGGACCAGCCCCAAGGCCCTCAAAGCCCTGCTGCTGAAGGCCCTGAAGCCCCTGCCAGAGGGTGGAAGAGGCAAGGCAAGGAGAAGGGAGAGAGGAAACAGTACTCCATTTTCGAAGACCATGAGGAGGAGGTGCTGGAATGGCTGAGGGAGAACTAGTACCTGTGGAGGAAGGGCCACAGGCTCTATCACGACACCAAGAGAAAGCAGGCAGCTTGGAGAGAGAAGGCGGAGAGCCTGGGCTCACCTTCAGATGTACTCCTTGGATGGTGGAAGCACATGCACACCTAGTATGGCAAACTGCACCTGAAGAAATCCGGGCAGGCTGCTGTCAAGCTCACTGACTGGGAGACCTATGTCATGGCCAGGTGCAGCTTCCTGGAGGGTGAGATCCGCAACCGAGGAGCAGCCCCTCTGTCAACCCTCTCCCTCAGACAGCCCACAGAGAGCCACTCCTCTTCCAGCCAGGAGACAGCTACCATGTCCAGGCAGGTGTCTTTGGAGGGTCCCACAACAGAGACCCCCCTGACAGCTGCACTCCCCATGCTGGAGGACACGGAGGATCCCCTGTCTCAGATGGAGCAAGAAGAAGCAGCTACCAGAGACCAACCCACACCCAGCTCCACCTCCACAGAAAGCAGGCAGAGAGGCAGACCGGAGGGACAGAGCCACACTGTGCTCTTGGAGATAAGGGACACAATCAAAGCCAGCACAGATCTCCTCTCCCAGCTGGTCCACTTCGACATACCATCCTCGAACCGCACGCCCTTCATCACCTACGTGAGCCAGACCCTCATGGACATCACCAGGTGATGAAGGAGAGGATCACAGTTCTTCTGCACCACCCTCCAGGCCTAGCTGAACCTGCTCCTACCCACTCCAGGTCTGCTCCTCCACCCCAGGCGATGTCACAGCCCTTCCATGGATTTCAACAGCCCCTCACCTACCAAGCCTACCACTACCAGGACTTCCCACAACAGAGGCAGCCCTTCCCAGTCCAGGCCCAAGTTCCTCGGATGTCACAGATGCCACAGACACCTCACCTGACCCAGCTGCAGACCAGACAGCCCCACTACACTCCTCCTTCTTCCACCCCACAGCCAAGCCCTTTGTCACAACATCTGTCATCAGTCTTGGACCTCACATCCCAGGTACTTGATGAAGGGCCTCTCAACCTCACGGGACTGAGTCAGCTCTTGGACAGCTTCCTGCACACACCATCTCCTGTTGTACTCTCGGGACCAGGCACCCCAATGGTGCCTCAGACCAGCAACAGCCACCTCCACAGTCCCTGGCTCCTTTACATCTGAGACCATGGGCATGCCTCAGAGTGACTGAAAAGATTGCCAGAGACTGAGTTGTTACCTGTTCACCTTATCTTTGCTTAAAGACACTTTACTTGGGTCATTTTGCTTTTTAATAAAGTCATACAGTTTGTTATTAATAAAGGTTATCTTTGCTTCACACACTTGGTTCATTTTATTTACTTAATAAAGTGTTGGTGAAAACTTTGAAAAAAGGGTTAAGCCTTTGCATACTTGTGGGATTGGTAAGGATAGTTGTGGGATGGGTAAGGATAGCTGTGGTATGGGTAAGGATAGCTGTGGGATAGATAAACCTCCAGTGCAAGCATAGTGGGACTGTATGGTCCACCCTCCCAGCTGCCACACATATGGCCCTTTATTATTAATAACAATTTATTCATTGATCAACACATTTCAAAATAAACAAAACTCTTTATTAATGCCCTATTCATTGTAAGGACACTCAACATACATGGCACAATCTCATCAGTGTGATGAGACAGGCTGAAGTAAGCATCCATTAAGTATCTACCATCCTGTCTTGCCTGTTAGGGATAACATTGTTCACCCTAACTGGTTTAGATGAAATAATAACTATGAATCATAGTTAGTGTATGATAGAGTGTATACAGCTTTAACTGTGAAATAGCAATTAAAGGAGTGGTTAAGAAAACAATATAAAAGTAGCAAGACTACGGCTTGCTCTCTCTCTCTGGCTTTGATGATCCCTGATTACTGCTTGGAATCAAGACTGCATTGCTCGAACGGGAGAGACAACAAAGGACTGATTTGTAAGTGAACTGACATAGGATATTCTATATGGACTTTGCAAACTGAATATCCCTGAATGGACTGACTACATGGTAAATGACTATTGGACTGTTATTTGACTATGCTATTCACTTATAATGGAATAAACTATATTCTTGATAACACAAGCGTATCTGTTATTTTTACTGTATGTTAATAAACATACAAGCTTAGCTAACGCATTTATCTGTGTGCCTATCTGACTAACGCTGCACATTCTGTTTAGCTTGTCTACCTAACCCTGGTTGGGGAACCCAGGCTTAAGACTGGTTATGGGCCCAGAAGCTGCAAAGTCAGTTTAAATAGGATAAAACAGATTTATGTAAAAAGTGAGAGTTTGTGTTGTTATACATTACAGTAAACAGACAGCTGTGTTTTATTAATTATATTTTTTATATCCATATAAGAAAACATGGCAAAAGTCAATTTACAAAGTTTGTCCCTCATATCCAAGCTGGATGGAACAAACTATGTATCATGGTCTACAAAATGTAGTCTACTTCTACGAGGAGAAGGTCTGTGGAACATAATTGAAAATCCACCAAACGTAGAAGAATGGGATCCAGAGGATGAGGAAGACAGACTAAAGATAGAAGAATTTATGCATAAAAATCAACAAGCCATTTGCATAATTGGGTTAACTGATCAACAGCTTGTTTATATCCAAGGAGAGAAAACGGCTTTTGGGTATTGGCAGAAGCTGAAGAGGATTTATGTTCGAGATAATGTTGGTGCTCACATAAATCTAACACGGAAGCTTTTCAGGACGCATCTCCAAACAAATGGTGATATGCTGAGTCATTTGAAAACTATGCAAAACATTTTTACAGAACTGCACGAGAAAGAGCTTATATTCTCTGAACTACACCAAGTCTATATAATTCTGTCTTCCCTTGATGAAAGTTATGATAACTACGTAACTTCACTTGAAATTTTGCCAAAAGAAAGTTTAACTTTAACTGATATAACTGGCAGATTGATCGAAGAGGCCAGAAGAAGGCATGAAAGAGATGAATTAAGGAGGAAGCAACCTCAAAAAGAAGATAATGAATCTCCTACTGCATACGCAATTAAAAAGTGTTTTAATTGTGGAGGAAGAGGACATTTGGCAAGATTTTGTAAAAAGGCAAAGCGCCAGAACGCTGGCCAGAATACTAAAAATCATCAAAAAATAAATAAAAATTTAGAGTTAGCCATGTATACTAACGGAGCTGTAAAAAATAATTTATGGGTGGTTGACAGTGGAGCATCCCATTGTATAACAAATGATAACAAAAATTTTATTAAAATGTCCCAGAGTACACAGCAGATATCGTTAGCCAATGGCTGGAAACTGAAAGCTAAAGGTCAAGGTATAGCATATTGTTCTTTTATAAAAGAGAATGTAAAAATGTTATATGTACCACAACTTTAATTTCAGTTAGAATTTTGGTTAAACTAGGATATGTAGTTACATTTAAGGGAGATAACTGCATAATTGAAAAAGAAGATTAGAGAATTACTGCATCTTTAAGAGGTGGATTATATGTGTTAAATGATGATGGTTTAAAGGTGGCTAACACAATTTATGAAAATAAGAAACCTCATGACGAATGTATTCACTTGTTACATCGAAGGCTAGGGCATTTAAATTTTAAAATGCTTAAGAAAACTGTTGAATTGTCTAAGGGAATAAGTTTGAAATCTTGTAATAAGTATTTGCAATGTAATGCCTGTAATCAAAATAAGAGCAGGGTTATACCGGCTAATAGAGTTGATGGATTTACTACTAAAGAGCCTTTAGAAGTAGTATTTGCTGATTTAATAGGTCCGAAAAAACCAAGTGTAGGAGGAGCTCGTCACATACTGAGTATAATGGACCACTATTCTAGATATGGGTTTTGCTATTTAATGAAGAGCAAAACTGAAACATATCAAAATCTATTTAATTGGTTAAAATTTGTAGAAAGAAAAACTAAAAAGAAATTAGTAACTCTCATCACAGATAATGGTACAGAATTTACAAATAATAAATTTCAAAACAGACTAAGAATGTTACGTATTCAACATAAAATGTCTGCACCATATAGGCCACAACATAATGCCTTTATAGAGAGAAGAGGCCAAACATTACAATCAATGGCACGAACTATGATGTCTGATTCAGGATTACCTGACAATTTATGGGGAGAAGCAATAATGTGTGGTAATCATATATTAAATAATGTTGTTAATTCAACAACAGGTGAATTACCATTCACACTGTGGCATGGTACAAAACCTGATTTAAGTTACATGCACACATTTGGAGCACCAGCATGGGTGCATATCCCTACACAACTTAGACACAAAGGACAGCATAGAGCTAAAAGATTAATTTTTGTAGGATATACATCTAATCATAGATCTTATAGATTCTGGGAACCAGGTACATCTAGAGTTTACACCAGTGCTAGTGCAAAATTCCTAGAACATGTAGGATGGAATAGATTAGAGCAAGATTTAAATAATGAAGTATTTATTGAACCCTACAAAAGGCAGAAAGATCAGATTAGCTATAAGAAGAGTCCAATTAAAGAAGAAGTCCACGAAGAGCAAATAGGACCAGAACAAGAGGAAATAGTTGATCAGGAAAAGTTACATAATCAAGAACAATTAATAGAAGAAAGTCCACCTGTAAGTCCTATAATACCTAGACGTACTACACGTGTAACTAGACCACCTGATAGGTATCAAGCAAGTATAGTTTGCCAAGTAACTAAAGTTCCAAATAGTGTAGATGAACTTAGGATGTATCCTGCTAAGGATCAGGAGAATTGGCAAAAGGCAATGGAAAAAGAACTAAATTCATTAAAGGTAATGAAAGTGTATGAAGTGTATTACCTCCAGGAGAAAAATCCATTGGGTGCAAATGGATATTTAAAGTAAAAACTGGAAATGATGGGACTGTTACCCATAAAGCTAGGTTAGTAGCTCAAGGATTTAATCAAACTGCATCTGATTATGATGAAGTTTTTGCACCAAGCCTTAAAGCTACATCTTCAAGAGCAGCATTAGTGTGGGCAGCTAAGAAAAACTATGTCATTAACCATTTAGATGTAGAAACTGCTTATCTACATGCACCATTGCAGCACACTATATATTTAAGAAAACCAATTGGTATAAAAGAAAATAAAATCAATAGTGATGATTGTTGGAAACTCAAAAAGAGTCTTTACGGGTTGAAACAATCTGGGTTTGAGTGGAACCAATATATTGTGAAAGAGTTAAACAATATAGGTTTTAAATCTGGTTTAGCAGATCCGTGTGTGTTTAAAAGAGAAAATAATGGAACGGTGTCATTATTGTTATTATTTACTGATGATATTGCTTTAATAACTAAAACTAATAATGAAGCTAATGAGATTATAACATTATTAGCCAAAAAGATAAAAATAAAGCATTTAGGTGAAATTAAAAGGTATCTAGGATTGACAATAAATAAAACAAATAATGGTTTTAAGATATCTCAAGAAGATACAATTTGCCAATTAATTAAAACTTATAAGATGGAACTTTGTAAACCAGCAAAGACTCCAATGAGTCAAGAAGTTTGCCAAACTAATGATCAAAGTCCCAAATTTGATAAGTCCATATATCAATCTTTGATTGGTAGCTTATCATATATAAGCAATTGGTCAAGGCCAGATATAGCTTATAGTGTAAATCAGCTGGCACGTTTTAATTCAGATCCAAAAGAATGTCATTGGAAATCCTTAAAAAGAATATTGAGATATCTTAAGGGAATAATAAACCATGCATTATATATAGAACCAAAGGGTGATTTGAGTCTTAGTGCTTATGCAGATGCAAGTTTTGCAACTGATATAAACACTAGAAAATCAACATCTGGGATGGCTATATTATTTGGTAAGACACTAATAGGATGGAGGTCAATCAGACAACAGCATATTAGCTTATCTACAATGGAAGCAGAATTTTCATGTCTATCATTATTATGCACTGATTTGATTTTCTACAAACAGTTGTTGTTAGACATGGGTATAACTATAAAAGATTCCATTATGGTATATGAGGATAACCAAGCAGCTATAAAGTTAGCTACTAGTATTGCTGTAAAAACTAGATCAAAACATACTGACTTAAGATATTTGAATGTAAGAGAGTCAGTGAAAAATGGATTAATTAAATTGGTATACTGCATGTCAGAAGAAAACATTGCAGACCAATTTACAAAAGCTCAAGGAGCAATTAAGTTTAAAGAAAGTTGCGAAAAATATTTTCTAAAAATGTAAATGATTCATAGTTATTATGTAACCTAAATGGGGAGAATGTTAGGGATAACATTGTTCACCCTAACTGGTTTAGGTGAAATAATAACTATGAATCATAGTTAGTGTATGATAGAGTGTATACAGCTTTAACTGTGAAATAGCAATTAAAGGAGTGGTTAAGAAAACAATATAAAAGTAGCAAGACTACGGCTTGCGCTCTCTCTCTGGCTTTGATGATCCCTGATTACTGCTTGGAATCAAGACTGCATTGCTCGAACGGGAGAGACAACAAAGGACTGATTTGTAAGTGAACTGACATAGGATATTCTATATGGACTTTGCTAACTGAATATCCCTGAATGGACTGACTACATGGTAAATGACTATTGGACTGTTATTTGACTATGCTATTCACTTATAATGGAATAAACTATATTCTTGATAACACAAGCGTATCTGTTATTTTTACTGTATGTTAATAAACATACAAGCTTAGCTCACGCATTTATCTGTGTGCCTATCTGACTAACACTGCACATTCTGTTTAGCTTGTCTACCTAACCCTGGTTGGGGAACCCAGGCTTAACATTGCCACTCCACTGCTCCAGCTGGGGAGTTGCACCAGTGTTTCAGGAGGTTGCGCTGCTTCTTCCCTCCACGTGAAGCTCTGTTGGGGCCTTGCACATCCACAGTGTCTATCAGGTTTAGTCCTTGCCTCCATTCACCAGGCTCCATGTCCCCATTCCCTTGTTGACAGTCCACAAGCCTGTTCTGCAACACTGGGTAGCAGGTGCGCATGAGATTGTGCAGGATGCAGCAAGCTTCCACGATGCTCCTCACAGTCTGTGGGCGATGTTGCATGGTGTGAGAAGTACTGGAACCTGTTGGCCAGGATGCCAAAGTCGTTCTTCACCACCCTTCTTGCCCTGGACAGCCTGTAGTTGAAGATCCTCTCTTCACGGGTGAGGTATCTTGAAGTGTAAGGCTTCATGAGGTAGGTTCTGAGGGAGAAGGCGTCATCCCCCATGTTGAAGTAAGGCACATCTTGTGTGTCGTTGGGTAGGGGGTCTGGATCTGGGAAATCCATGATGAGGTTGCGTTCCAGCCCACCCTTGAGGTCACTGGCATTGTATATCTGGGCATCTGAAGCTGACCCATTGCCTGAAGCATCAATGTACATGAACTTGGAGTCAGCATCAACCATGGCAAAGAGGATGATGCTGAAGAAGCCCTTGTAGTTGTAATAATTGGATCCTGACTTGGCTGGAGCTTTGCAGGCCATGTGCTTCCCATCTATGGCTCCAACGATGTGGGGAAAGTTCCACCTCTGATACCACTACTCTGCAACTTTCCTCCAGCCTTCTTCAGTGGTGAGACACTGGAGGAGCTTTTCCACGTATTCTTTGATGATGGCCTGCACCACTTCTCTGACCACAATGCTGATGGTGTTGTGTGGCACCCTCCAGGCATACTGCATGTTTCTGTATGTAGTTCCAGAGGCCAGGTGACAGAGTCAGTGCCACCTTCAGTCCAAGGTCCAGGCTGAGACGGACGCTGGTGTTTACCTTGGTCAACTTGGGTCTCAGATGCTCCACAACTTCGACAAACATGGCTGGTGGCATCCTCATGAAGTTCTGGAATGCACGAGGGTCTTCATTCCTCAGCTCCACCATCAGCTTGTCATAGAGTCCAAACTCCACTTTTCTCCCGATCCATCTTCGGACCCAGGCAGCTCTTGGACGTCTCCTTCTTCTCCTTGCATAAAAAAGTTGAAACAGTCTGAACAGGGCTTGGTTCTGATGTTGAATGATGATGGCTACCAAAAGGAGTGTGCGATTATCCATGGTGGAGATCAGTGGATGATGTGGAAGAGCAAGAGCAAGGCTGAAGAGGTCTGCACACCACTGCTGTTGGACTGATAGTGAGATCCAGATGATTTCCTCCCCCTTTTTATAGGAAATGTCAGTTTTCCACTAGGTGTCCTTCCACATACTCTAGGCATACTCCAGACATCCTAAATATCCGAGATACGTCCCATATACAAATGTTTTGTCCATTTTAATGCTTTATATATGAGCTGCATCCACTTTCATCCTTTCTATGTCCGTGCTACTAAAGCTGTGTGGACATTCCGCGTACCTTTCACTTCCTCCCTCTTTCCGCTTTCCGCTGGAGCAGATGTGAGTTGTGCGGATGCCCAGAGGATGCAGAGAGGATACAGTGGATGTGTAACGGATGACAACGAACGTAGAACATTTGTTGCCCGTATGTGTCGCGGATGTAGATCATACGCAGTGAAAAGTTCATCCGCTCAAAAAGTTTTGTGCAGCTCAAAACTTTTTGAGCAGATGAAATAGCAGTAAATGGATGTTTGACAGATAGAGCGTATAAAAGACGTATGCAGTGAGTACACAACGGATGCATCACGTTTTCCAACGGAAGGAAAGCTTTTTTGTCCATTTTACATCCTCTTTGCATCCGTCGGTGCAGTGTGAGATGGGGTTTAGGGTGATATATAAACTCATACTAAATTTTGACAAGGGGAAATTAAAAAATGGATGATAAAATGGATGCAGAACTTTAGAGAAACAGTCACAACACAATGATGAGAGGAACTATAGATCAAATCTGTAACATTTAAAATTCAATCCAAGTTATAATCTTTAACAAAATTAGGATAAAATGTTTCACCGATGGTAGACAATAATTAGACAATAAATTATTCAGCAATAATTTCCAAAATAGAAATATCATACAGTAACAAATGTTGGAAATGCCATGAAATAGAAGGAATATTTTACCACATGTAGTAGATATACAGAAAACTTTAAAGTATTGAAAAAATATGCATAACACTATTTGGAGAGTTTTAGAAATTAAATTTGAAATGAAATCACATTTTTACTACGTGTAATTCCAGAATATATTTCTATAACAAGAAACACCATATTTTATTGAGATAAACGCTCATGGCTGTGAAAATAATCTTTTCCCAATATTGTAGGAAAAATACAATGCTGATATCTGACTGGGAACTTAAACTTGAAGAACATGCAGTTATGGCAAAACTAACAGAAATATCCAAAAAGAAACTTAACCAAACTTAAATAAACAAGTTTTTTTTTTCCATATACACGCATCATCCAGCAAGGTAGATACAATCACAATCGGGTTTTTAATGAAATCTGTTTGTAAATATTGCAAATTGGTTGTAATATAAAGAAGAAGCAGAACTCAAATATTTAACTCCCTTTCTCCTTTTTTTTTTGTACAATTATAAACAATAATAAATAGCAATATAGGGAAGACCTCATTAAGTTCAAATGAAAATCTTTTTTATATTCTAAGACAATTTAATACATTTTGCAACTGTCTGTCAATGGCACACTCAACTTTAATTGCATAATTCAAGCAACAAGCAGAAGACCAGCTGAGTGTATCCACGAACATCATCTAGTAGTCAGTAGACTTAATTTCACAACATATTGGGCAGCCTTAATTGTAGTTTCAATTGGGAAACTGTGAATTGGGAAACCTAGTCCAAGCCAAGTTCAAAAACACTAGAGAATTCCTGGAAGCCTGGCACTCTGACTAATTGACCATCAACAGGCACATAGACACTAATAACAATATAAAGAGGCAATTAAAGAGCTGAAAAGAAAACAAAAAGACCAAAACACCTAATCAACAATACTCAACAACCTGATCAGCAAGATTAATACCAAGATTAACAGCAGACCAACAATCAAGAAGCAAACTATACCCCAGTAAAAGTACTGCCATGCAAGCTAACAGTAAGCAATAACTAACAAGGAACTATACCAACACTGACAGGGTAAGATACCAAACATAAAATGAGATGCCATACCTCCTTGTAAATTTGTCATAGAGACATTAAAGAAGCTCAGACACTCAAAGAAACATTATTTTTAGTGAAGATTATTTTAACTGAACCTTGGAACAGTTAACTTGGTTTCATAAGGAATGCACATAAGGGAGGCTGCTGAGCTGACAAAACAAGGCAGAGTCTTAAAACAGATTTCATGCATAGATTAAAGACACAGCAAACAGATTTGATGCATAGATTAAAGACATAAACCTTAGTAGCACTGATGATGTTGTCTAGTTTGATAATGAAACATTTGCAAGAGAACAACCGAACTCAGAGAGCACCAAGGACCCCACAATTAATCATTGAGCTACAAATGCTTTGTTTATAATATATTACTTTCATCTTCTAATTCAATTAAAAAAATTACTTCAAATATATATAAGGAGTTCTGGTGATAACTTTAGAAGATATGATAACTAGGAGTCTAAAATATATCTGGACAGTGCTGATTATTGGAGGTTTGTTTTATTCATTTATGGAATTTATAAACACAGAACCATATAGCCAGCCTGAAAAAGAAAAAGATTATGAGTCAATATCT
This sequence comes from Laticauda colubrina, assembly GCA_015471245.1. Taxonomy (NCBI): domain Eukaryota; kingdom Metazoa; phylum Chordata; class Lepidosauria; order Squamata; family Elapidae; genus Laticauda; species Laticauda colubrina. The sequence goes on from BLBF01000006.1 coordinate 34,061,237, forward strand.
TTAACCTTTTCCATAACTCTAAATAGACAGTCTTTAGAACACTGGGGCATATATATACATATTAAACCCATGTGACAAGAATGTACAGTATATTAATTCTATCGGAGAACAAGAGTTTCATTTACATAGTTTATTTTAAATCTCAAACCATGGTTTCCTTCCTGTTAATACAGAAATAGGCAGGAGAAAATGGAAGAGTTAGAGCTAAGCTTATCTAGCTATAAATAATTTTTATCAGAAGTATTGCTAAAACCAGAAGTAGATTTTTTTTGTCTGAATAATAAAGAAAAAAGTGTCAAGAAATGTTTTGTATTGCTTTTTTAACCAACTCTTAAGAAATCACACACACACACACACACACCAAAAACATCTGTGATACTGATCTTCAAAATCGGACTTAATTCTTTACATTTTCCAAAAAGAAACAGTTGAAATTGTTTCCACAGATAATCAGATTTCCATTTCACATTTGAGAATGTTCTCCACAAGTGCAAATAATAGAACTGTTTGCATTCTGAACATGATTCAAAAGCACTTTGGATCTTGCACAAGCAGAACACCTTTCTGTTGTTTATTAAAATGGTGAAAGGGAGGCTGGGGCCAAGAATATCTTGGACCAGCTTTGACTTCTAAGCTATTTCCAGTCCTTTTTTGAAACAGCAATCCAGTGAGTCACACCCTGATCATGGCCAGACTTCACTACTATAATGTGCTGCCTTTGAAAAGGAAGTTGATGCAGAAAGAGGCAACAGATATGTTGATAGTGAGAGCTATTTCAGTAGCATCACACTTATCTTTTGAGAACTGCACCCATTATCAGTAAGTGTCTATGTGCAAATTATAGGATTGGGGATAGCCTATAAAGTGCATTTTAATAAGTAGATGGAAGGATGGATGAATAATTCAAAATAGTATAATTTTCAATTTCATCATTAGGATTCAATTTGTAAAGAATAAATTAAACCCAGCTAATCAAATTCATATTGTTCAGTGTTGTATCTTCATTATAAAGCTTACTTACAACCACAATTGAGCCCAAAATGTCTTTGTTAAATGAAACATTTTGTTAAATTCCTGGGTAGGAAACATAAAGCCCCTGTCACACAGCACCAAGAGATGGAAAGAGGATGTAAAACGAAGAGAAACACTTGCCATCCGTTGGTTAACGCGATCCATCCGTTCTGTACTCACTGTGTCCGTTTTTCATCCTATCTGTCCAGCATCTGTCGACTGAGATTCCATCTGCTCAAAAAGTTTTGAGCTGCAAAAAACTTTTTGAGCGGAAAATGTATCCAACGCGTCCGTTCTGCATCCGCAACGCATGCGGGGAACATCCGTTCTACATCTGTCATCATCAGTTACGCATCCACTGTGCATCCGCGCAACTCGCATCCGCTCCAGCGGAAAATGGACACAGGGAGGAAGTGAAACGGACATGGAACGGACACACAGCGTTAGTAGCAGGGACGGAGAAAGAATGAAAGCGGATGCAGCTCGCATACAAAGCATTAAAACAGAAAAAACGTTCATATAGGGGACATATCTCGGATATTTAGGATGTCTGCAGGATGCCTAGAGGATGCAAAAGGACACCGAGCGGAAAAGCTATATTTCCTATAAAAAGGGGGAGGAATTCACCTGGATCTCACTTTCAGTCCAGCAGCCCTGTGGTTCAGACCTCTTCAGCCTTCATCTGGCTCTTGCTCTTCCACAGCATCCAGTCATCTCCACCATGGATCATCACACACTCCTTTTGGTAGCCACCATCATTCTACAACAGTGCGAAGCCATCTACAGGCTCTTTCACCTGTTCTACGTGAAGAAAAGGAGGCGGCCAAGAAGTGTCTGAGTCCAAAGATGGATCGGGAGAAGAGCAGAGTACGGACTGTATAACAAGCTGATGGTGGAGCTGAGGAACGAAGACCTTCGTGCATTCCAGAACTTCATGAGGATGCCACCAGCCATGTTTGATGAAGTTGTGGAGCGGCTGAGACCCAGGTTGACCAAGCAGAGCACCAACTTCCGGCCCAGCCTGGACACTGGGCTCAAGGTGGCACTGACTCTGCACCACCTGGCCTCAGGGACCACATACAGAAACATGCAGTACGCCTGGAGGGTGCCACACAACACCATCGGCATTGTGGTCAGAGAAGTGGTGCAGACCATCATCGAAGAATACCTGGAGGAGCTCCTCCAGTGCCCCTCCACTGAAGAAGGATGGAAGAAAGTTGCAGAGCAGTGGTATCAGAAGTGGAACTTCCCACACACCGTTGGAGCCATAGATGGCAAGCACGTGGCCTGCAAATCTCCAGCCAAGTCAGGGTCCACTTATCACAACTACAAGGGCTTCTTCAGCATCGTCCTCTTCGCAATGGTCAATGCTGACTACAAGTTCATGTACATCGATGCTTCAGGCAACGGGTCAGCTTCAGATGTCCAGGTATACAACGCCAGTCACTTCAAGGAGGGTCTGGAACGCAACCTCATCATGGGCTTCCTAGATCCAGACCCCCTGCCCAACGACACACAAGATGTGCCCTACTTCATCGTGGGGGATGACGCCTTCTCCCTTAGAACCTACGTCATGAAGCCCTACACCTCCAGATGCCTCACCCGTGAAGAGAGGATCTTCAACTACAGGCTGTCCAGGGCAAGGCAGATGGTGGAGAACACCTGTGGCAACCTGGCCAACAGGTTCCAAGTACTTCTCACCACCATGCAGAGACCGTGAGGAGGATCGTGGAAGCTTGCTGCATCCTGCACAATCTCATGCGCACCCGCTACCCAGTCTTGCAGAACAGGCTCGTGGACCGTCAACAAGGCAATGGGGACATGGAGCCTGGGGAATGGAGGCAAGGGCAAAACCTGATAGACACTCTGGATATGCAAGGCCCCAACAGAGCTTAACATGAAGGGAAGAAGCAGCGCAACCCCCTGAAACACTGGTGCAACTCCCCAGCTGGAGCAGTGGAGTGGCAAGACAGGATGGTAGATGCTTAATGGATGCTTCCTTGAGCCTGTCTGATCACACTGATGAGATTGTGCCATGTATGTTGAGTGGCCCTACAATGAACAGGGCATTTAATAAAGAGTTGTGTTTATTTTGAAATGTGTTGATCAATGAATAAATTGTTATTGATAATAAAGGGCCATATGTGTTGCAGCTGGGAGGGTGGACCATACAGTCCCACTATGCTTGCACTGGAGGTTTATCTGTCCCACAACTATTACCCATCCCAAAGGTATCCCTGCCCATCCCACAGCTATTACCCATCCACAGGTATCCCTGCCCATCCCACAGCTATTACCCATCCACAGGTATCCCTGCCCATCTCACTGCTATCTTAACCCATCCCACAAGCATGCAAAGGCTTAAAGCATTTCTAAAAGTTTCCACCAAGACTTTATTTAATAAAATAAATGAAGCAAGTGTGTGAAGCAAAGATAATCTTTATTAATAACAAACTGTAAAAGCAAAATGACCCAAGTGTCTTAAGCAAAGATAAAGTCAACAGGTAGACACCCAGTCTCTGGCACTCTTCTCAGTCACTCTGAGGTGTGCCCATAGTCTCAGGGGTGAAGGGTCCAGGTGCTGTGGAGGTGGCTGCTGCTGGAGTGCTGGTCTGAGGCGTCATTGGGGTGCCTGGCCCCGAGAGGACAACAGGGGATGGTGTGTGGAGGAAGCTCTCAGAGAGCTGGCTCAGTCCTGTGATGTTGAGAGCCCCTTCCTCCAGGACATGGGGTGTCAGCCCCAATACCGATGACAGATGTTCTGAGGCCGGGCTTGGCTGTGGGGTGGAGGAAGGAGTAGTGTAGTGGCGATGTCTGGTCTGCAGCTAAGCGAGGTGGCATCGGTGGTGTGGGTGGCATCGGTGGCATCAGTGGCACCAGTGGCATACAATGTACCTGTGCCTGGACTGGGAAGGGCTACCTGTGCTGCTGGACCTCCTGGTAGCCATAGCCTTGGTAGGTGAGGACCTGTGGAAAGCCTTGGAAGGGCAGTGACATCACCTGGGGTGGAGAAGCAGGCCTGGACTGGGTGGGAGCAGGTTCAGCTGGGTCTGGAGGGTTGTGAAGAAGACCGGTGATCCTGTCCTTTATCACCTGGTACTGTGATTCCGACATGTTCATGAGGGTCTGGTTGATGTAGGTGAGGAAGGGTTTGCGGTTGGAGGATGTGTACCAGCTGAGAGACGAGATCTACGCTGCTTCTGATGGTGTCCCTGATCTCCAGCAGGACAGTGTGGCTCTGCCTCTCCGGTCTGCCTCTCTGCCTGCTTTCTGTGGAGGTGGAGCTGGGGGTGGATGTGGGTTGTTCTCTGGTGGAAGTGCCCTCTCCTTGCTCCCACTGCGTCAGGGGTTCCTCCACGCTCTCTGCCACGGGCAGTGCAGTTGTCGGGGGGGTCTCCGTCTTGGGGCGCTCCACAGATACCTGCCTAGACACAGGAGCTGACTCTTTGCCAGAAGAGGACTGGCTCTCTGCGGGCTGCCTGAGAGAGAGGGCTGTCAGAGGGGCTGCTCCTTGGTGGCGGATCTCACCCTCCAAGAAGCTGCACTTGGCCATCACGTAGGTCTCTCGGTCCGTCAGCTTGACTGTGGCCTGGCCAGATTTCTTGAGGTGCAGCTTCCTGTACCAGTTGTGCATGTGCTTCCACCAGCCGAGGAACACCTCCGAAGTGTAGCCCAGGCTCTCTGCCTTCTCTCTCCAAGCAGCCTGCTTCCTTTGGGTGTCTCGATAGAGCCTGTGTTACTTCCGCCAAAGATACTCGTTCTCCCTCAGCCATTCCAGCACCTCATCCTCATGTTCCTCTTCAATGGAGTATTGCCTCCTCTCCCGTTCACACGTATGCCTCTTCCTCCCTCTGGCAGGCCCATCTCGGCCCTCATCAGAGGGGCTTCGAGGTTGTAGGGGCTGCTCCTCCACACCACTACCAGCAGCAGCAGCAACAACAACAGTAGCAGCAAAAGCAGGACCAGCAGGACCACCACCAGCAGCAGCAGCAGCAGGACCATGAGCACCAGCAGGACCAGGAGAACCAGCAGGACCAGCAGGACCAGGAACAGCACCAGCAGAGTAAGCACCAGCAGAAGCACCAGCACCAGGAGCAGTGCCAGCAGAGTAAGGACCAGCAGAAGCCCCAGCACCAGGAGCAGCGCCAGCAGAAGCTCCATCACTAGAAGAGTCAGCCCCAGCAGCAGAAGCACCAGCAGAAGCAGAGTCAGGGCCAGGGGGGTGGGATGGTGGCCCTGTCCCTCTTGCCAGGGCTGGCAGCAGATGGCAGAGGCTTTCTCTTCTTCCCCATGGTTGTTGGCTTGCTGGCTGGCTGGCTGGCTGGCTGGAGCTTTGTCTGGCAGCAGGTCTTTCCTCTGAATGGTGACCTGCTTGCGAGCTGCTTCCCTTTATATCCACGGGGCTGATGCAATGCATCCTCCCCGCATGCGCAGTGAACACTTTGCATCCGCTAGGCATCCGCTAGGCTTCCGCTCTGCATCCGCTTCATCCGCTCGGCATCCGCTCTGCATCCGTTCCTTCCGCTGCACGTCTGCTTCGCTGTGCTCCCCCGGAAGCCCTGCTGATGTGCCATCTGCTCCCATCCGCTTCCATCCACTAGGCTTCCGTGGAGCATCTGCTTCCCATCCTGGCTACGTCCTCCCCCCGTCCGTTCCTTTTCATTGTTGTCCTCTCTGGTTATGCAAATTTGGGGCACTTTTGAGAGCGGATAACAACGGATGGAACATTTTCTCATCCGCTGTGTCCTTTTTACAAATGTTTTGCATCTGTCGGCCAATGTGACAGGCCCTTAAGTGATATTTGTTCCTTTTTATGACCTTTCTTGCCATAGCTGTTAAATGAATCACTGCAGTTGATAAATTAATAGCTTGGTTGTTAAGTGAATCTGGTTTCCCCATTGACTTTTCTTGTCAGAAGGTTGCAAAAGCTGATCACATGACCCTGGGACACAGCAAAGGCCATAAGCATAAACCAGTTTCCTAGGATCTGAATTTTGATCACATGACCATAAAAATGCTGCAAAGGTTGTAACTGTGAAAAACAGTCATAAGCCCCTTTTTTCAATATCGTTGTGACTTTGAACGGTCACTAAATGAACTGTCGTAAGACAAGGACTACCTGTATTTGAAGGCTAAGAATTGATTAAGTTCATTAAGATTGAAAGATTCCAGACTTGGGAGAGATAAGTTAACAAAAAACATTAACATTTTTAATTTTTAACATCTTTAACTGATTCCAAAAACCTGCTTTACCACATTAATAATAGGTAACCAATCCGATTGCAATCCAAATAAGAAAACTACATGTATTCATTATCTTTGATTATACTTATTGAACTGTTAATTAAATATAAAAATCCTTAGATGTTGTACAGGAATATAAGAAGTATAATAATTCATAATTCATTTTAAAGTACACCATGTGTACTTAAATGATAAGCCATATCAACTTTATATATTTATTCCAAAAATTAAATCAGATCTTATGTAAATCAAATAATATATTTGATCTACTTTAAATAATTACATGGTACAAAGGGTAAGGGATCTTGTTCTGGGTTTATAATGATTTTCAAATTATGTGTAACCTATACTGGTATTTATGGATACAAAAGTGTTTCTAATATAGGTTGTGTTTCAGAGACTTTGGGCAAGCCAATTATCTAATCATATATTTTACCCTTCTTATTATTAACTGATAATCAATAGTAGATTGATTTGGGTGTTTGTTACTGGGAATGTCAGGCTAAACATAATGGCATTCTGGGAATTTTAGGCCTGATAATTAACTCCAATTAATCAATCAGACAAACTACCTCTAAAGAACAGATATTTGCTCAATGGCTTATCTGACTCTCAGCTATTTTAGTGACTATACAAAAATAATTTTGTTGCTTATCTTAAAATTGCTGTTCAGGTGATCATCCTATTGCAAATGTGACCTCCATTTATCAGTCATCTGTAGTTCTTAATGAATGCATTAGTACAATGCCATTACTGACATTCACATTAAGTGAGCTTGTTCTTTCTGGTTCTGAACTTTCTCTGTAGGTGCCATAAATAGTTGATTCTATAGATTGTTGGTATCCCTCAGATTCTTTCATTTAAAAGTATGGTTTCTTTCACAAAATGTTAGTAGACAAATCAATTGTTTCAAATTTGAAGACTATAGCCTCAAAAAAGCTGAAGAATCAGAGCTCTGGCATTCTGCCTAAACCTCTTCAAAGGTTATCATTAAATTCTAATTATTCATGTAACACTAGAGATTTATGATTTGAAAGGGGAGTGAGCCTATTAATGTATTGTTTTTTAATTTATGTCCATTTTAGTTGTATCATATTTCAATTTATCTTGGTGGCTCTTCCGTAGGGTTCTTACTCTCATTTTAAAGAATAGTTTCCAATGCATCACTCACAAACATCAAGGTTCCTGGATTCAGCTTCTGCAAATAATAGTCTAGCAAAGCAAACCATGAAATCAATTTAACATGGCTGCTTTTCTGAAAATCTGAAAGCAGGAGTTTCTGACTTAAAAAAGAAAGTTGCAATTTCCTGAACTAAAAAAATAAAGTAGATTAGTCAGGTACAATTTTGTTTTGTTCTCCATTTTCTAGAGTTATTTTTAAATGAAATATTATTTCCATGCTAGCAAATTAAGTCACCCATTAATTATTTTTGAATTAGTGTGAATCAAATGATAATATATTTATTACATTAATAAATCAGGAACATTATAATTATTGCAAATAACAACACTATAATTATATGGTGATTTGGAACACATATCTATCTGTGCCAGAGAGAGTAGTAAGCAGCAGATATAACTAAACATAAAACAAAATGTGGAATATTGAAAACAAAACTATGGAACATGTTTTGTTAAAGTTGTAACTTTTTTTTCTTTCATTTATACTACTGCGATCACATGGAAAACATCTAAAGAGAGATTGATGCACTAATATATTTATGTCCCACTTTTTTGAAGTATAATTTGAACAATGAAATCAGTTTTTAATGGCTTTGGCATGTTTCCACAACAACTTTAGAAGTCTGCCAATGATTCATGGCTTTCAATTTTAATTATAATTTGCTTAAATGTAGGATGGAAATGAAATATAGATAAAATAACTATTTTTTAAAAATATGCTCCCATCCTTGGAAAACTGTTAAGTAAAAGGTAAAAGAGATTGATTGATGAAACCTATATAACCACTTGTCTCACATTATGACCCTAGGCAGCTCCCACAACAAATAATTATAAGCAGAAAAACAAATCAATTTTTCCCACCTGGTCCCGGACTAAGCAGAATGTAACCTCCTGATTAAACTCCCTTCCTAACCCATCATTGGGTGGGGGACAGTGGTGGTATTCTACAGGTTTGGCCCAGTTTGGCTGAATTGGTAGTAAAAAATGTTACCATTTGGCCAAACTGGTAGTAAAAAAAACACTTTTTCTTTTTTCTTTTTCCTCCCAACGATCAGCTGTTCCAATGATCAGCTGTGCCGGGATCCACCTGACTGTCTTACTGCTTCATCCAGGAGGCTTCCCTGAGGCCCAGGAGGCAAAAAAATGGAGCATGGGAGGGGATGCTGCAAAAAAAAAAAAAGAAGAAGCCACATCCACCAGTCATGTGGCCAACCTAGCCACGCCCACAGATCCAGTAGTAAAAATATTTGCATCCCACCCCTGGTGTGGGGAGCCCCATCTTCAAGATATTTCCTCAAATGTAAGATAGAATATTATAAAGGGCTGGGGGAACTACAGATTGACCAATGTCCCACTAAATGACAGCATTTAAGAGAGGAGACCTGGAATCTGTCCATCATATTGACCGAGTGGGACAGGTAAATAGCTTCACATTGGGGAAGTCCTACAAATAACTTGACCATATGTCACATAAGACTTCAAAGGAGGTAACCAACACCTTGATTTCTATCCAGAAAGCAACTGGGAATTAGTGCAGCTCATGTAGCAGTAGTGTAATTGAATGAATAGCGGACCATGCAGAATTACATATGAAGTTGAATTCTGACCAGTTGTAGCTTCAGGGTGGATCCATGTAGAGCGCATTGCTAGGAGGTGATTAATGCATGAAAGACCACAAGGAAGGCCTCTGGTACAGAATGGGTGCAAAAGACAGACAAAATGAATTTATGCAAAGACCCATCCAGCCAGGGCTACCATGGGCTCTTGCTAGGTTGAATCACAGCTAGTTTTTCCCCATCCAGACCTTTAAAGCTTCCAAACACTGAGCAAGCACTGCCCATTCAGATGCTCTAACAGAGATTGATAAAAATTTAGGTAACCCCCACAAACATAAATTTGGCCAGGATCTCCATCTTGGAAGAAAACTGAATATATATTCTGTTCCTCTTTTTCCTCATAAGTGGGTTCAGCATAGTAACCACCTTTCAGAAAACTACTGATATTTTCACTTTTTTTCTCAAGCAAAGTGATCCAGCAGTTATTTCACAGGAATTATTCCCCCCGCCCCGAAAAAATATTTGCAAACGAGCTGGGTTTCAAAGTAAGACATGCCTCATTAATTTTGTTCCTTTCTTCTCATGAGATTAAAAGTGTTCCTTTCTTGAACTGTTAGGGTCACAAGCCCAGACCTGATCTATATAGATTTCAGCCTTTGCTGGTTGGCATTTATATGCTCACCTCAGCCTAGAGAGAGAAAGAGCCAAGAACTAGCATGAGCTGAAGAAAACTGTGGCTACTACTGGCTGAAGAGGCTTATCAAAATGTACTCTTTTAAAACACACACACATTATTGTCAGGGTGTAGCAGCTGATGTCTAACCCATCTGGAGGACACAAGATCAGAAAAGGCTGTTTAGGAACAATATGTGTGTGCTAGGGGAAGTTGATGGCATTTCTGGAAGCCTTACCAACATCACAAGATAACCGTCTTTGAAACTATGCAGCACTCAGTCATCTTGTGAAAGGTGTTTATGGTCACACCTGAATGACTGTATCAGAGTGCAGTATGGCTGACAAAAATGGATACTGGCATATCATTTGTTATCCAATGATTGAGTCCTTCACGAATAAGATCACTGAGAGGCTACCTGTTCAAGTCAAGGGAAGTTATTGTTGGTTGGGTATTCTTGTCTTTGTTTCCCTTTCAATAAAATTGTCTAAAAAATGGAAAAATAAATAATTGTTTTATTTAATGTGTGGGGAAATAGGGTCCGAGTGTAGATGGATGCTTTAAATATTTTTAATATCAAACCAATCACTTTGCACATAGATCAAGGAATGCTAAATCTTTTTCCAAGGTCTTGAAATGGGTAGTTAAGGTTGAGTCCTAGATTTGTGGAATCACAAGAATAAAAGCTCATAGTATAGAATCCATGTTAAACATAATGTATAATGCTGAAGTTTATATATTTGCCCTCCAAATGTTTTGATTTATTTTTATGGGTTTTGTATATGTTATTATCAGGCTATAATTGTCAATTTCATGCTTTCTACCTTCTCTCACAATAACCTTGAAAAACCATTGGCTTAAGGTCTGATAATGATTAGCTTAATCCTTTATGCTATAGAATAAGTAATGAATAATGGTCTTATTAAGAAACAGACATAAACCTCAGCTTCACAAACAACATATCAATATAATGTACTCTCATGAGGAGTCCTAGCCATGAAAAAGTCAATATATTCTCAGTATTTTTTAAACAAGAGAATACTTTGGTGCAAAAAAAAATAGTTTCATAATGTATACATTAAATTCCTGATCCTGTCAATGTAAAAATATCTCTTGAAGAGATTCTTTCAGTTTTTCCTTATGTAATCCAAATGCTAGAATTATATGTTCAAACACCTTATCAACTGGTTTATCACATTGAAAAGCATAAAATAATTAAGTAAGAGAATTTCTTCTAATTGTGTTCATTTATTTATATTAAATTTACAAATAAACCTTTCCACTTCAGAAAAATAATTAGGCAACTAAGGAACAGAGAAAGAATAAAAATAAGGTTTGATCAATAAAAACTGATCAAGTAAAATTATTTGAAGCTATGTGACTGTTTTATTTTCTGTAATGCTATTACTGGACAACATGCTTTTTGGTCCTATTGGGTCAGAATTTGGAAACCAAAGCCCATCAATCCATGTCCACAACTAATCTAAACTTCATTTTGGTATTTTATTTGCTTGACAAAGTCTCTGTTTCTTGCTGGATGTGTATGCTTAAAACAACTGTTTAGAAGTTAAGTCCATGTCACACTGAACCAACGGATGCAAAGAGGATGTAAAATGGACAAAAAACCTTGCCATCCTTTGGTTAATGCAATGTATCCGTTCTGTACTCACTGCCTCCATTTTTCATCCTCCCTCATCCAGCATCCGTTTATGGACGTTTCATCCGCTCCCAAAGTTTTGGGCTGCCTAAAACTTTTGCGCGGAAAATGTATCCAGTTCGTCCATTCTGCATCCGCTACGTATCCGCTACGCATCTGTTACACATCCGTTACGCATCCGCTATATCCGCTAGGCATCCAATGCGCATCCGCACAACTCGCATATGCCCGGACACAGGGAGGAAGTGGAACAGATGCAGAACGGATGCCTAGCAGAAACAAAGTGTTTAAAATGGAAAAAACGTTTGCAGAGGGGACCTATCTCAAATATTAAGGATGCCTAGAGGATGCCTAGAGGATGCCTAGAGGATGCCTAGAGGATGCAAAGGGACACCTACACTGCCTATAAAAAGGGGGAGCAACTCGTCTGCATCTCACTTTCAGACCAGCAGCCCACCTGTGCAGACCTCTGCAGCCTTCATCTTGCTCTTCCACAGCATCCAGTCATGTCCACTGTGGATCGTACCACAGTCCTTTTGGCAGTCACCATCCTTCTGCAACAGTACGAAGCCATCTACAGGCTCTGTGAACTCTACTATGGGAAGAAAAAGAGGCGGCCAAGAAGCGTCTGGGTCCGAAAATGGATCAGGAGAAGAGCAGAGTACGGACTGTACAACAAGCTGATGGTGGAGCTCAGGAACGAAGACACTCGGGCGTTCTAGAACTTCATGAGGATGCCTCCAGCCATGTTTGATGAAGTTGTGCAGCGCCTGACACCCAGGTTGACCAAGGCAAACACCAACTTCCCGCCCAGCCTGGAACCTGGGCTCAAGGTGGCACTCACTCTGCGCCACCTGGCCTCCGGGACCACATACAGAAACATGCAGTACGCCTGGAGGGTGCCACACAACACCATCAGCATTGTGGACAGAGAAGTGGTGCAGGCCATCATCAAAGAATACCTGGAGGAGCTCCTCCAGTGTCCCTCCACTGAAGAAGGCTGGAGGAAACTAGCAGAACAGTGGTATCAGAAGTGGAACTTCCCCCACACCGTTGGAGCCATAGATGGGAAGCACGTGGCCTGCAAAGTGCCAGCCAAGTCGGGCTCCACTTATCTCAACTACAAGGGCTTCCTCAGCATCATCCTCTTCGCCATGATCGATGCTGACTACAAGTTCATGTACATCGATGCTTCAGGCTACGGCTCATCTTCAGATGCCCAGGTATACAACGCCAGTCACCTCAAGGAGGGGCTGGAAGGCAACCTCATCATGGGCTTCCCAGATCCAGACCCCCTGCCCAATGACATGCAAGATGTGCCCTACTTCATCGTGGGGATGACGCCTTCTCCCTCAGAACCTACCTCATGAAGCCATACACTTCCAGACTCCTGACCCGTGAAGAGAGGATCTTCAACTACAGGCTGTCCAGGGTAAGGCGGGTGGTGGAGAACACCTTTGGCATCCTGGCCAACAGGTTCCAGGTACTTCTCACCACCATGCAGCATCGCCCAGAGACCGTGAGGAGGATCGTGGAAGCTTGCTGCATCCTGCACAATCTCATGCGCACCCGCTACCCAGTCTTGCAGAACAGGCTCATGTACCGTCAACAAGGCAATGGGGACATGGAGCCTGGGGAATGGAGGCAAGCGCAAAACCTGATCGACACTCAGGATGTGCAAGGCCACAACAGAGCCTCATGGGAAGGGAAGAAGCAGCGCAACCTCCTGAAACACTGGTGCAACTCCCCAGCTGGAGCGGTGGAGTGGCAAGACAGGATGGTAGATGCTTAATGGATGCTTCCTTGAGCCTGTCTCATCACACGGATGAGATTGTGCCATGTATGTTGGGTGGGCCTACAATGAACAGGGTGTTTAATAAAGAGTTGTTTTTGTGTTGACATGTGTGGATGATTGATTACATTATTATTGATAATAAAGGGCCATAGTTTTGGCACCTGGGAGGGTGGACCAAACAGTCCCACTATGCTTGCACTGGAGGTTTATCTATCCCACAGCTATTAGCCATCCCAAAGGTATCCCTGCTCATTCCACAGGTATCCCTGCCCACCCCACTGCTATCTTAACCCATCCCACAAGCTTGCAAAGGCTTAAGCCAATTCTAAAAGTTTCCACCAAGACTTTATTAAAAAAAAAGCAATGAAACAAGTGTGTGAATCAAAGATAAACTTTATTGAACAACAAGCTGTAAAAAAAAAAATGACCCAAGTCAAGTGTCCAAATAAACTCTACAGATAGCCAGATAGCCGGTCTCTGGCACTCTTCTTGGTCACTCGGAGGTGTGCCCAGTCTCAGGGGTGAAGGGTCCAGGTGCTGTGGTGGTGGGTGGTGCTGGAGTGCCTGGCCTCGAGAGGACAACAGGGGATGGTGTGTTGAGAAAGGTCTCGGACAGCTGGCTCAGCCCCGCGATGCTGAGAGGTCCTTCCTCCATGCCATGGGGTGTCAGCCCCAGTACTGATGACAGATGTACTGAGGCCAGGCTTGGCTGTGGGGTGGAGGAAGGAGTAGTGTAGTGGGGCTGTCTGCTCTACAGCTGGGTGAGGACTGGCGTGGGTGGCATCGCTGTTGTGGGTGGCATCATTGGCGTGGGTGGCATTGCTGTCATCGGTGGCATCATTGGCGTGGGTGGCATCGGTGGCATCAGTGAAACAGGTGGCAATGGTGTCACCCGATGACTCTGTGCCTGGACTGGGAAGGGCTGCTGCCTGTGCTGCTGAACCTCCTGGTAGCCTTTGCCCTGGTAGGTGAGGGCCTGTGGGAAGCCTTGGAATGGGAGGTACATCACCTGGGGTGGAGGAGCAGGTCTGGAGTGGGTGGGAGCAGGTTCCTCTGGGTCTGGAGGGTTGTGAAGCAGCTTGGTGATCCGGTCCTTCACCTGCTGGTACTGTGGATCCGCCATTTCCTTGAGGGTCTGGTTGACATAGGTGAGGAAGGGCTTGCGGTTGGTGGATGAGGAGTCGGTGTGGACCAGCTGAGAGAGGAGATCTATGCTGGTGCGGATGGTGTCCCTGATCTCCAGCAGGACATTGTGGCTCTGCCCCTCCAGCTGTCCGGCTCTCTGCCTTTCTGCGGAGGCGGAGCTGGGGGGGGTGGATGCAGCTAGGACTGTGGTGGACTCGATGTCTCCTTTCTCCCACCGCACCAGGGAGTCCTCTACGCACTCCACCACGCTTACCACACCTGTCCGCAGGTTCTCCGCCGTGGCATGCTCCACAGAAACCTGCCTGGAGAGAGGGACTGACTCTCGGCCGGAAGAGGACTGGGTGGCAGCAGGCTGCCTGAGAGAGAGGGTAGTGAGAGGGGCTGCTGTGCTCCTCGGTGGCGGATCTCACCCTCCAGGAAGCTGCACCTGGCCATGACGTAGGTCTCTCTGTCTGTCAGCTTCACAGTGGCCTGGCCAGATTTCTTCAGGTGCAGCTTCCCGTACCAGGTGTGCATATGTTTCCACCAGCCGAGGAGCACCTCCGAAGTGTAACCCATACTCTCTGCCCTCTCTCTCCAAGCAGCCTGCTTCCACTTGGTGTCCCTGTACAGCCGGTGTCCCTTCCACCACAGATAGTTGTTCTCTCTCAGCCACTCCAGTACCTCATCCTCGTGCGTCTCCGCAATGGAGTATTGCCTCCTCTCCTGTTGTCGCATACGCCTCTTTCTCCCTTTGTCAGGACCAGATGAGCCCTCATCAGAGGGGTTCCCAGGTAGTAGGAGCTGCTCCTCCACACCACCAGCAGCAGCAGCACCAGCAGGATCATCATCATCATCAGCAGCAGCAGCAGCAGCAGGATCATAATCAATATCATCATCCTCACCAGCAGGATCATAATCATCATCATCATCATCAGCAGCAGCAGCAGCAGCAGCAGCAGGAACACCAGGACCAGGATCAACAGCAGTAGAGTAAGCACCAGCAGGGCCAGCAAGTCCAGGAGCACGAGCAGGACCAGGAGCACAAGCAGGACCAGGAGCACGAGCAGGACGAGCAAGACCAGGAGCACGAGCAGGACGAGCAAGTCCAGGAGCACGAGCAGGTCGACAGGACCAGGAGCAGCTTCAACAGAGTAAGCAACAGCAGAAGCCCCAGCACCAGCAGAAGCACACCGCCTGGAGCAGCTTCATCAGAAGCCCCAGCACCAGCAGAGTCAGGAGCAGGGGGCGGGAGGTTGGCCCTGTCCCTCTTGCCAGGGATGGCGGCAGGTTGCTGAGGCTTTCTCTTCCTCCCCATGGTTGTGGGGTTGCTGGCTGGCAGGGAGGCTGGCAGGCACCAAGGCTGGCAGGAAGGCTGGCAGGAAGCCTGGCAGGAAGGCTGGCAGAAAGCCTGGCAGGAAGGCAGGCAGGCACCAAGGCTGGCTGGAAGGCAGGCTGGCAGGGCAGGCAAGGAACTCAAAGTGTCCAGCAGCAGGTCTTTCATTGGAATACTGGCCACATGCGAGCTGCTTCCCTTTATATCCGGGGGGCTTACGTAATACTTCCCCCCCGCATGTGCAATTAATGGTCGGCATCCGTTCCGCTTCCGCTGTGCATCCGCTAGGCTTCCGCTGTGCATCCGCTTTATCCGCTGTGCATCCGCTGTGCATCCGCTTCATCCGTTCGGCGTCTGTTCTGCATCCGCTGTATTCCGCGTCCACTTCGCTGAGGCCCCCCGGAAGCCCTGCGGTTGCGCCATCTGCTCCCATCTGCTGTGCTTCCGTTCTGCATCCGCTTTCCATCCGCCCTGCGTCCTCCCCGCGTCCGTGTTATCCGCTCCGGTTATGCAAATTTTTGCTCCTTTTGAGAGCGGATAACAACGGATGGAACATTTTTCTCGTCTGTTGTGTCCGTTTTGCATCCGTTGGCCAGTGTGACATGGGCTTTACCTAAGTCATGATGCTGAACATTTTAGAATTCTCCCAATATTAAATGAGCATATAACAATCAGGTCCAGGTTTAGCTGAGGAAAGGAGAACAATTCTGTCAGGATAACCTGGGTACGATCGATACCCAAGGACAGTTTACTTAAGATCCGCAGAATATCTTTTTTCCTATCAATAGGAAGGAAGGAAGGGAGAGAGAGAGAGAGAAAGGGAAGGAAGGAAAATGTGAGAAGATATATGATATTTATGTCAATGTTCATTTTTGCAGGAAAATAATTTCCAAAAGATCATTGTCCATTCTGTATTCCACTTTAAAGATTCTTTTTTGCTTTTGTACAAGACTGCTTGTATTGCTTTGATGAAAAAATCTATTAATCTGAAAATAATTGCTTGCTTAAATTGAGGATACTTGCTTGCCTACCAAGGTTTCAAAGATGCTGTGACATCATCTTCTTACTATTTGAAAACTGGGTCTTAAAACTAATTTTAAATGAAATCATTAAATGTTAGGTCTCATAAAATTCTTCTATCTCTCATTGTTTTCCCATCCAAATCTGTGTTGGAATGGCCCCATCACATCTAGTTTTCAGGACATTGGTAAAGATTTGATTATTTCATCAATCTGAATTGCTATGAATATCTCTCCAGATTATGAATTAATTTATTGTACACCTCACACTATACCAAGGAAAGTTCTACTTTAAAACCCAAGGCCACATGCGCCCTGGCGGTCTATCTCATAACAATTGTTGAAAATTAACAGAAAAATTACTAGGAGACAGTCTGGGTCAGTCACTGGGACCAGTTGTTTTGTCTTCTGAGCTTTCAGAGTCATGCTGGAGCCCATCCTCATAGAATTTCTCTGTTTGATGCTTCTCTGGAGGATGGACTCCAGCATACATCCAAAAGGTCAGAAGACAAAACCTCTGATTCCTGGGACTGACCCAGATTGGATCCTGCAATGTTATCCTAAAACATTATATTCACTTTCATTTGTGAGAAAAATTTCCTTCCATTCTGAATTAGGAAGCACCTGAAAAATATGGAGTATTTCCCAACTATGGTACAGCAAAATGTTAGACTTCAGATTCCTGAATTCTTAGCATTAATCATGCTGTCTTGTAAATTTTACACACATTATGAAGATACCAGATACCCACCACTTCTGAAGAACAATGCTATTCTTTGAGAAGAGCATTGTTTCATAGTTTATGTTCTGTAGTAGTTCTATAGTCATTATAATTCAAAATCATAAAAATGATAGAAACAGCAAGATTTAAGTCAGTGACTTTTTCACAGAGAGAATAAATTTGACTAGAACCAAAGGTCAATGAATCAAGAATTGTTATGTCTGACTTGTAATCTCAAAGAAGTGTCAGATAACGACTAATGTTCTAATGTTTCAACCTCATTTATTTAGAGTTTGTTTCTAACAATTATGATAAAACATATTGGAGGATTAGAAACATGGTTAAAAATACTTTCCCACTTTTTTTTTACTTTTTACATTTTAGTTAAATAATCCTTAGTATTTGTCAGGTGTTGCTTCTTGGAAACAGAGATAAGTGAGGTGGCTATTCTTGACTTAATTCTCAGCAACACATAGCTGTTGCATCAGGAAATACATTTGGTTAAGCTTCAGATTTCAACAAAAACAAATAAACTACCAATAACTGTAGGAACCTTAGAAGAACATGGGGAAAATACAATACACAAGATGTTTGGATAACCCAAATGCAGTTTCTTGAAATAATCTTGTTATAGCACTCAACAAAAATGTTGAACAGCATAAACAGGTTCAGGGTGATTCAGAATGATAAATTATTCAGATTTATTTAACATTTTTATTCTTTGTTTGGAAAAGCTTCAGTACACTTGTTTGCAGTAAAGATTCCAACATTCTATAATGACTTCCAAAGGTCAGTCATTGTCTTATTGTCTTCTCTACTGTTTTTTTGTTGCTTTTCTTCTTGCAAATCTTGTTGGCCTGATGCATTTCAACTTCCTTGAAACAGAAAGGTTTCAAGGAATAATCAAGAAGTAGCTATTGCCTGGTGTAAAATTTAATCTCCAGCAGCATAGTAACAAAGTCAATTCAGCGAAAAAAATCTACAAATAGCTCATTCTAAATTTTCTTTGTGTGGTGTCACCCCATTAATTATAATTCTTGAAATGTCAAGGAATATTTCTTATTTTCTTTATCTGAGCCATGCATATTTTCCCTTGTTTCATTTTTCCTCTCAAATGGGTATGGGGGGGGGGGGGAACCTAACCTGAGCTCTAGTACTGTACTTCTTTTACACAATGTGACAGCAAACAGTGTAACTTAAGAAAACAACTTTTAGCATTTAGATAGATTTCAAATACCTCTAACTGCCCTCTACATAAGTACCAGAACATTTTACTCCATCGATAAAAAAATATCTAATTTTTTTTCTTATTTAAAGGCAAAATATTTTTATCAGATCAAATTAAATTCAGTAGAAGGAAATAATGCCACAGAATTTCTATTTATGGTTAACAAGCAGCCCTGTTTGCTTTCTGTATGGCTCAATGCTCCCCTCTTATCTGTGAGCCAGCAGAAAAATTAAATTGGCATAGAGCTTGCAATGTCAAACTCAGCTGTCAAGCTTCATTCATTATTTGTCTTGCAGGGAAATCTGCCTTCCTTACAGCTTTTCAAAATCACCAACCAGCAGGAAAACCACCCATCAATCACACCACTCTGGGAGAGTTTTGAGAGACTGTTAAACCTGCAGGTTTAAACATTTGTAAGAAATAGTTCCCTCTTCACTGCTAATTCTTCTCCCCATTTATGGCCTGAGTCACTGAGATGGCAGGCTAAGAGAGAAGACTCCCACCAAATCTATGAACTAATCTTCGTCAGGAAATCTGGCTCAGTCTCATAGTTTATAATCTCAACAAGAATTTGGAAGAGTTGTACAAGATCTCTTTCTCTCTTCTGCTTCATAGCACATCCCTGACTAAAATAGCCCAATAAATGCTTAGTTGGGCAATAAATGCAACTTAGCCCAATAAATGCTAAGTTGTTCCCAGTCCCTAAGGGTGACCTGGCACACTATCAATAAAATAGCTGGGGACACCAGAGCAGCTAAGAAAAACTTATGATTCTGTGGAATAGGCCAGCTCAGGGAGCAAGGTAACAATATAAGGACATGGAGGATAAATGTGGTTCACAAGGTATGTTCATACTATGGTTAGATGCAAGTGGGGAAAAGCCCCATATATCAAGCCCCAATATCAAGTTATTCCTAAAATTTAAAGATTCCAAAAAGCTAGCTACTAATATAGAGTGCTAGTCTGAAGAATATTCAGTAAAATATAAAAAGGGAAGTATTTATCTACTATATCTTCCTGTCTGCAGATCTCCCCATTTATTTTTTAGCATTTCTTCTCACTGCATTTAACATTCTCAGGGCCATATGAATATTGCTTTTAATTTTAAAAACCAAGGTAGAAAATTAATGAAACAAGACATTTGTACACTGCTGTCCTTGCACAAACTTATTTTTATCATATCTCCATAAAACCTAACTCCATTTCATTTTATGTGCCCCATGCATAAAATGGGAATTAGAATGTGTTGTGTCTCCTAAACCTACTACAGTAAGAACTGGGAAAAAATCATATGGTACCATCAGTTGTTGCATAACTTTTCTGGTCTCATTCTGCAGCCAATCTCAGGACATAAATGTTAAAAGTGAGAGATAGAGGGATATCAAAAAGCCACCTCCTACTTTTCCAAGACGGTCTCGGATTCTTCTCCTGGAACAGGAATTGTTTGATGATATGCTCCAGTGAGTTCCTTCCCATATTGGTGTCTGATTTTCCTGGAGAATTAAATGACTGGAGCATGTTGGTCATAGGGATTTTGGATTCCCAGGGCTTGGGTTAGGGTTACAGAAGTAAACTATTGATAGCAAGTCTGGTAATCATGACTCTGCTAAAGCCCATATCACACTGCACCAACGGATGCAAAGAGGATGTAAAACGAAGAAAAATGCTTGCCATCCATTGGAAAATGCGATGCATCCGTTGTGTACTCACTGCGTACGTCTTTCATAAGCTCTATCTGTCAAACATCCATCTACTGCTATTTCATCTGCTCAAAAAGTTTTGAGCTGCACAAAACTTTTTGAGCGGATGAGCTTTCCGCCGCATACGATCTACATCTGCGACACATATGGGCAACAAACGTTCTACGTCCATTGTCATCCGTTACACGTCCGCTGTATCCTCTTGGCATCCTCTGGGCATCAGTGCAACTCACATCCGCTCCAGTGGAAAGTGCAAAGAGGGAGGAACAGTATGCGGAACTTCTACACAGCATTAGTAGCACAGACATAGAAAGAATGAAACCGGATGCAGCTCGGATATAAAGCATTAAAACGGACAAAACCTTCACATATGGGATGTATCTTGGATATTTATGATGTCTGGAGGATGTCTAGAGTATGTGAAAGGACACCTAGCAGAAAACCGACATTTCCTATTAAAAGGGGGAGGAAATCCCCTGGATCTCACTATCAGTCCAGCAGCCATGTAGACCTCTTCAGCCTTGCTCTTGCTCTTCCACATCATCCATTGATCTCCACCATGGATCATCGCACACTCCTTTTGATAGCCGCCATCATTCAACACCAGAACCAAGCCCTCTTCAGACTGTTTCACCTTTTCTACGCAATGAGAAGAAGATGTCCAAGAGCTACCATTCTTAGATGTACTAATCTACAAAAAAACAGATGGCACACTAGGACACACCATATACCAGAAAATATACACACCAACTGCTACCTCAACACCCAATCCCACCACCACCCAGCACGGATAAACTCTGTGGCCAAACCACTAATTGCCAGAACCAAATGCCTGGCAGACAAGACACACATAAAGACTGAACTATGCACCCTGATTAAATTACTGACAGCCAACGGCTTCCACAGAAGCAAAATCACAGGTCTGATCCACAAAAACACACTGAGACATCATGGAGACCTAGAAGATGAACAGACCTAAGATGAACAGAACAGACGTATGGAACAGCTGTCCTGCCCTACATAAGAGGTACTACAGACAAAATCAATAAGATACTACACAGGCATCACATCAAGACTGCCTTCAAAACAGACAGAAAAATAGCAGCCATCCTAAGAAACCCCAAAGATAAAATTGACCTGGAAAACCAAGGCATATACGACTCACAGACAAACACAATACAGAAGGCTGATGATGGCAGATAAGTTTCTGCCAAAACGTCACTACAACTTTAAAAGCACAACTATAATGACGTGAGAAAATACCCGAACAAAGATGAATACCATATTTCTATATATGGTACAGCTGCTGTAATAAAAGTCAATCCATTTTCAAAGCTCCTCATTTTCTTATCTGAATAATAATTTTTTATTTATTTTTTTACACTGGCTTGAACTATTGATCACTTTCTCCTACTCTTTGGATCTAGATACAGTTGATCTTTCCATTATTTGGTTGTTTCCCTCTCAGTTATTTTTCTCAACGGTTTCCATGTCAACCATTATTTCCACTGATAAATGCATATTGGTTTGGTATCTAAGGAACAGTTCTTGCTACAAGAGATACTTTCTTTATATCAGTTTGGATAAATGATATTTTTTCTTAGTGGAGAGAAAAATTAAAATACTGAGCAAGCCCTAACAGTGTATTATTATTAATACTATTAACATTACTAGTCATTAACTTCAATAACATTGCTTGGATAGTATTAACATACTATCCAAGCAATCAAAATTCATTTACCAACATGTTAGAGGGAGTCAACTGAGCAATGTTTTTGAAAAAAATTATGTGATAAGCGAGCATATTCTTTAATCTGATCAGATGGTCTTCTCAATTTATACAAGATTTTTAAAAATATGCAGAAAAGAAGCCGGTTAGAAGCCCTCTCTTTGTTGAAACTGTTGTGTTCTCCAAAAACATCCATATGCCAAAAAATGTTATGAGAAAGAGTAAAGTTAGGTTTACTTGGAAGTCATGATTGTGAGAAATAGTACATAAAGTACTATTAAAGTTAACAGTTTTAGATAGTTTTAACTTTAGACAAACATTGAGAAATCATGCTTATAAATTATCAGGTTCCCTTCTATATACTCATTCCTGAAAGTTATTGCTGAACATTTAAAAAAAAAATATTGTCAGACACCATATGACATTTTGATAAATGTATACTTCATATTGTTGGAAGAAATATCCATCTTGGTTCAGTTTCAAGTAGGAAGAAAAACACTGGAAACATGGGGACTGCTTGGAAGGATAGCTTAATGGTGAAGCAGAATATCAAGCATGTGTTATTCTGAGTAGCTGACCACATGGAGGAGAGAGAAAGAGATATTAATACCCTCTCTTGGGCTTTGAATTTGAGGTTCCTGTGGTAAGAGCATGTATCCTATTGGTTGCAGTCAGACTCCCATAGGACTACACATTCATAACTGAGATTGTCTGTGTCCCAGGCTTGATTGAATCTTGCTGGATGATGCAATGAAGCACAATTTCCTATTGTGGCTAAATGGCTTTGCCCTGAAAGATAATCCTATCACCCTGGAGCTGAGGTCTTTTGTTTTGTAGATGAACTGCCCCAATCTTTTGTCTTATAGATAAGCTGGCACCAGAATATCTGCTGGGGGCAGGGAGCTGGGGTCTTTTGTTTCTGTTTCCTTAAAGATTTTTATTTCTCTTTTAGGGGAAATATTCTGCCTTTTTAACATTTCCTAGAATATTTCATTCTTCTAGAAGAGGGGTGGGTGCTAACTTTCTGCAATATTGTATCTGGTCCACAAAACCCAGGATGTGAAACAGATGGCGTGGCCAGATTTGGACAAAATGCTGCGAGCCCATTATGCACCAGCTGTCTCAAGCCTCATCAAGAGGCACAAATTCTACAAGCGAGACCAAAAGGAAAGTGAGAGCATAGGAGATTTTGTTGCGGCTCTAAGAGACATTGGTGGAGCATGCGAATTTTTCAATATGGACAAGGCCATGAGGGACCGCATGGTCCTCGGACTCAGAGATCTCACTCTACAGAGCCGATTATTGACCAGACCCAAAATCACAATAACTGAGGCTGTCGCAGAAGCTACAACAGCAGAAGCAGCGCAGAAATCAGCAGCTACCATGAGGCAGATGAATAAAGCAACACAAGAAGCCTTGAAAGACCCTAGCGCATCCCAACAAAAGAAGACAGAGGGAACTCAAAAGCCCACCGCCACGACACACCCTAAGGACATCGAAACCCTGTCCGAAACCAACAACGAGGAAGAAGAAATCAATAGGCTCCAGTTGGAAAAAAGCAGATGAGACTGGAGAGAAAGGAGATATGAATTCTGCTGTGCTGGGTGCGGACGGGACCACCCACGTTCGAAGTCCTGTTTTCTCGATGCTTTGTACAGGCATTGTGAAAGGTGGGGACACATAGCTAGAGTCTGCTGGAACAGAAATAGCTACAGCCCTAGACGAAGAGGAAGCACCCCCCCCTCCCCCAGAATGAGAGAAAGACAGACAGGGAGCCATTGGAGCCGAGAAAACAAAAATAAGCAGTTCAGTGAAACCAGCAGAAAGGAAGAAACACACCAAACAATAATCACTGGACATTCGAGTGCAATCAATACAAGGAAGGTGCAGGTACAAGTCAAAATAGAAGGCCAGCCATGCAAAATGGAGGTGGATTCCAGGTCGTACCTATCCATGATATCATGGAACATCCTAAAGAACCTGATATCAGATATAGAAGGGAAGGAATTAGAGAGACAAAAACTCACCCTTAAAGACTACCAAGGGAACAGAATTCCTGTAGTCGGACATTTTCAAGTCAAATTCAAGAAATACAAGACAATCCTTCCACTGATAATAGTAGACCGGGATCGCCGAAGCCTACTGGAGCCCAAATGGTTCACAATCCTAGGAATCAGAATGACCAGGGTAAACAGCATCACTGAGACAGACTGGGAAGAGAACCTGATGCGAGAATTCCAGGACATCTTCAATGGAAAACTGGGCAAGTACCGAGGGTCCCCAATCTCATTTAATTTAAATCCTAACATAGCCCCAATCAGGCTAAAGGCAAGGCAAGTCCCGTTCACGCTAAAACCGAAAATCGATGAGCAACTAGATAAACTCATCGCACAAGGGGTATTGGAACCAATAGACCAGGCAAGGTGGGGAACCCCAATTGTGACCCCGATTAAACCAGATGGGTCCGTGCACATCTGCAGTGACTATAAGGTCACCCTCAACCACGCGCTACAACAAAGTGCATACCCCATCCCGGTGGTCCAACACCTCTTACATTCGTTGGGGGGAGGAAAAGTCTTCGCAAAGCTTGACCTTGCACAAGCTTACCAACAATTGCCAGTTGGCCCAGAAACAGTGGAAGCACAAACAATTGTGACATTCAGGGGGGCATTCAAATGCAAAAGACTGCAATTTGGAGTCAGCGTGGCCCCAGGGGTATTCCAAAGTCTAATGGAGTGCTTATTACAGGGAATCAAGGGGGTGTTACCATATTTCGATGATGTACTGATATCAGCCAGGGACAAAAAACAATTGGAAGGCCACCTGAGGGAAGTCTTACAAAGATTTAAAGAGGCGGGACTTAAAGTGAAAAGAGAGAAGTGCCAACTCGCCACCAACAAAGTTGAATTCCTGGGATACCTCATAGATAAAGAAGGGATCCACCCCACAGAAAAGAAAATCAGAGGAATCAAAGAAGCTCCCAGACCCAGAAATAAAACAGAGTTAGAAGCCTTTTTGGGACTAATTAACTTTTACAATGTCTTTTTGCCACAGAAGGCAACGACAGCGGAACCGTTACACAGGCTGCTGGATAAGAAAACCACCTGGACTTGGGGGCATTGAGAAGAAACCGAATTCCAGGGAATCAAGGACTTACTGACATCAAACTCTGTACTAATTCAATATAGCGAAACCTTGCCACTAACCTTAACCTGCGATGCATCACTGTTTGGCGTCGGTGCAATACTCAGCCACACATTACCCGATGGAAGTGAAGCACCGATCGCTTTCCACTCAAAAACCCTATCTAAAGCGGAGAGAAATTACAGCCAATTGGACAGGGAAGTGCTGGCCACAATAACAGGGATCAAGCATTTCCATGAATACATTTATGGCAGAACTTTTTCTCTAATCACAGATCACAAACCCCTGCTAGGAATATTCACAGGGAACAAAGCCACACCAAACATACTGTCATCGCGAATGACGAGATGGTCCGAGTTCCTCACTGCATACAACTACAAATTAATCCACTGGCCAGGTAAGAACATTACACACGCTGATGCCCTGAGACATTTCCCCTTACCTGAATTAAAAGATGATCCTGCACCAACCACATCAACCCTGCAAATCGAGACGCTGGCAAATCTACTCATAAAAGCAGCAAAGGAAACTGCGAAAGACAGAGACCTGGCACGAATTTTAAATTGGGTAGGTAAAGGGTGGCCAGACACCAAAGGTAACGAGACTGTTAAACCATTTCAGAATCGACAAACAGAACTCTCGATATGAAAAGGATGCATTCTATGGGGGGACAGGGTGATCATACTGGACATACTAAGGGAACAAATACTTAATTTATTACATGAAAGACACCCAGGCATTGTAAGGATGAAGTCTCTGGCTAGGAGTTACATATGGTGACCAGGGATGGGTAAGGACATTGGGAGATGGGTGGAAACGTGTGCAAACAATTCCAAGAATCTAGACCTAACCCCCTTCTGCACAAATACTAGACTGGGAAACGCCTAGGGGACCATAGTCAAGAATACACATTGATTTCACAGGGCCAACGAAAGGTCATAAATTTTTGATAGTGGTAGATGCTTACTCAAATTGGCTGGAGGTAAGCGCCATGCACTCAACCACAACAGAAGCCATAGTCAGACAGCTAAGGAAACTTTTTGCAACAGATGGCTTACCAGATCTACTTGTATCCGACAATGGGCCACAATTCATGGCACTAACATTTGAGAGGTTCCTGGCTGAACAAGGAATAAGGCACGCCTTGACAGCGCCGGACGGCCAGCTACAAACAGACGGGCGGAACGCATGGTCTGTTATACTAAGGAAACACTCCACGAACTAGAAATTGGAGACATCCAGGAAAAAAATCTATAAACTACTAACCATACAACACATCACGCCAAACTCCACAACTAATAAAAGCCCAGCAGAACTATTAATGGGCAGAAAATTAAGGTCTCACCTAGACAGGCTACACCCCACATACAGCCCTGAAAAGCCAACAGACTCATCCAGTAAGTACTGTACATTTGGGATAGGGGACATGGTACATGCAAAAAAGCTCATGGGGACCCACTAGGGATACTAGCTAAAATAACCCAGGTAACAGGACCCTGATCATACAGAGT
The DNA here is from genome assembly GCA_015471245.1 of Laticauda colubrina. Classification (NCBI taxonomy): domain Eukaryota; kingdom Metazoa; phylum Chordata; class Lepidosauria; order Squamata; family Elapidae; genus Laticauda; species Laticauda colubrina. Next base: position 34,087,868 of record BLBF01000006.1, read on the forward strand.
GGAGACAGAGGACGGAAGAAGCTGGAGGAGACACACAGACCAGCTTAGATCAAGAACACTATTAAGAAACTGAAACAACCAAAGGGACGAAGGAGAAGAACGCGCACACACACATGAACCACCTCAAACATTAAATCAAAAGAATAACCAAACCAGAGAAGGGGAAGACCTCCTCAAACACAAGCGAGAGGGGAGGGGAAAGCCCCCCACAAACACAAGAAATAAACAAACAACAACAACAACGTACCAACCAACACCACCAGTAGCCCCGATAAGAAATCGCAGTTACATACCTGAAAAGGACTTCAGGAGAATGGAACAGGCAGCAGAAAGTCATCACGAAGCCTCTCCTGGAGGGAGCAGCCAGCACAACCAGCCCGGATAGACCAGGCGGGAGCTGCATGGTTGATTCTACCTTCCAGGAGGTTCCACAGAGGAGGTCAGGAGAAACAGCGAACCCATCCGAACAGCCTGAAGACAACACCGCGACTGGACTGCGCAGGTCCAGTAGTAATCATAGGAGCCCTGCCTATTTACATGGCTATGTAACATAAGGGGCCCTGATTGGTTGGACTGGACCATGTGGGGAGAGGTGTTAGATATTTGCATACATGAAATACTGCACTTGGATTGGCCCACCCGTCGGCGGGAGATTTGAAGAACTGTCATTGGCCGAAAGCCACTAGCAGCTGCTATAAAAAAGACTGCCGTGGCTCAGCGGCAGATTCAGTCCAACAAGAGAAATAAAAAGAGCTGAAGTCTAACTGGTCTCGAGTCTATCTTTTCCCACACTTAACAGTGTTTATTTTCATGGTCATGATGTGCACTGAATATGGTGTTTGATTTCATTGTACAAGGTAAGTAAACAAAGTAAGTTAAGAAAGAATGATTAAATTAAATAAACAAATGCACTGGACCTCCAACTTTGGAAGATGGATTAGGTTAGTCTCAGCACAATTCCCTGATTTTTTTTCTTGCCCTATTCTACTCATCTCAAAAACATTTTAAAAATGTTAAAAAGCAGACTTTAAAAATTAAATTCGATTTTTTTTTCTCATGGCTAGGCCAGTTTGTGATATTTAGCTGAAAATCAATTTTTATAGCTTGGATTTTTTTGTCAATTCAGTTTCTATAGGATAGCAGTTGATGGCTGTTCTCCCAAGATGAAAAAAACAGCCACAAACTAGAATATGTGGAAAATAAATGTTCCTATTGAACACATAGGCAGGTTACATTCCCTTCATCAGACATTCATAACATAGATTTGGGAGATAGAATTTATTTCTTAAATTTCTTTATGCCATTTCAGAATTATTCAGTGGACTATGTTATTTCCTAATTTGCTATCTTATCAATGTGTGTTTATTTTTTTTTAAATCAATGGACAAATGCATTTCAGAACATTTTATAGTTAGATAAACTAGTCTTTTTGGACCTTTTCATCATTATATTATGAATTGTTTTCTAATTTCCTAGCAAATCCACATTGATGAAATAGAACTATTATACATAAAAGTTGTGTTATGCACTAGTGTGCAGTTTCAGATAATTAGAAATTTCTACAAGAGAATTAACTAATTTTTCCCCCCTCATAATAACCTTTTCATTCTTCTTAATAAAAACCTTTGCATCGTGGGGTTGGTGGTGGCAGTGGAGATGATGATAATTTCAATGTAGCAGATATTAAAATATCAATTTTATTTTTAAAGGCAAAGAAATTAAAAACAAAATGTGTAATTAAAATATTTTTGTAATCCAAGAAGAAAGGATAGTCTTTAAAAACTCTGACACATTGTTAATTTCCAAACTTTATAACCAGGTTGACAGAATTTTTAACAGCTTTTTAGATGCTTAAATATTATTTTTCTGTGCATTGGGAAGAAATATTATGATAATCATTATACCCCTAGATATTAGGATCATGACTGATAAACAGGTTTGGAACTTAGATACTTTCTAAGTTATCTTTGAACATTTTGTTCCCAGGGAATAAATGGACAACTGTTTTATGTGCAAAGCAATATTTGATACTTTTTCATAAAGTAAATAACAGATATTTATAAAATTTCTTTTCATCAGGGTTCCTTGACCTTATAAAAATCAAGGTAAAATCTTGACTTGAATGAAGCTGCCTGTGTGATTATGACATGACACTGAGTAACAAATAACAAACCATTAACAAAATAATGATAAAATATTAAGCAGTAGTGGAACCAGCTAAACTCCATCTACATAAGATATGACATAATGGAGAAATGTTTTGCAGATGCATAAAACAGAACAAACTATTCCTTCATTTCTAATGAATCTTTGCCATTTGATTTTCAGTTTCTTTGGCATATCATTAATTCATCAATCCACTCAGGAAGAAATGTGAAAAGAAAAAAAGAAAGGTTATTTCAAAAGCATATTGCTAATTCTGATAAAAAATTCCTCATATGTATCTGCAGACAGGAAGAACTGTTTGTCTACTGTTCTCCATGTGTAACAAATACATGTTAATTGTATTATTCTCTCTGTGAGCACATGAGCTGTCGTCCCAGCTCAACTTCGCCATGCTTGCACGCATGCACCTCCCACTAGCAAGCTGGTCTTCAGATCTCTGCTGCGCAACAGGGGGCATTTGGGAGGTGAGGTGCATGTTTGGGGGATGCACATGCATGCATGGGGAATATGTGCTGGGGACGTGCACATATTGCATTTTGAAGATGTGCACACGCACTTTGGGCTCTCGCTACCAAAAACATTAGCCATCACAGTTATATAGCATATCATTTGGCTTAAATGTTTCATCATTTTTTGGCTGATGATTTGTGAGAGATGCATTTAAAGCATAATAACATAACTGGCTCTTATTTGCCCTAGATTATGCCTTGAACACAAGTGGTCCTCAATGTATAACCACAACTGAGCCCAAATTTTCTGTTGCTAAATGAAACATTTGCTAAGTGAGTTTTGCCTCATTTTATGACTTTTCTTGCCATAGTTGTAAAGTGAATCAATGCAGTTTTTAAGTTAGTGAAGTGGTTGTTAAGTGATTCTGATTTTCCCATTGATTTTGCTGGTCAGAAGGTCACAAAAGATGGGAATCACATGACCAGAGGAAAGCAGTCATAAGTCACATTTTTCAATGCCCTTGAAACTTTAAACAATCACTAAATGAACTGTTGTAAGTTGAAGACTACCTGTATACTATACATATCTTAGTTCTTCCACTTGTAAATTGGATTCTTACCCTAGCTACCTCATCAAAACAGTCAGGGAGAGGACTGGAAGATGACTTAAATACAATTTATTCTGGGGCTATGGGAGAAATGTGAAACTTTTTCTCCAGCTCGTTAAGGCCCTGTCACACTGCCCAACGGATGCAAAACGGACACAACAGACGAGCAAAATGTTCCATCTGTTGTTATCCGCTCTCAAAAGGGGCAAAAATTTGCATAACCAGAGCAGATAACATGGACGTGGGGAGGACGCAGAGCGGATGGAAAGTGGATACGGAATGGAAGCCCAGCAGATGGAAGCGGATGGGAGCGGATGGCACATCCGCTAGGCTTCCGGGGAGCCTCAGCAAAGCGGACGCGGAACGGATACAGCGGATGCACAGTGGATGCATAGCGGATGAAGCGGATGCAGAGCGGAAGCCTAGCGGATGCACAGCGGAAGCCTAACAGATGCCTGGCGTTAATTGCGCATGCAGGGGGATGCATTGTGTAAGCCACACGGATATAAAGGGCAGCAGCTCGCACGTGGCCAGCATTCAGAGGAAACACCTGCTGCAGGATACATCGAGTCCTTGCCTGCCCTGCCTGCATGCCTGCCTGCAAGCCTTGCTGCCAGCCTTCCTGCCAGCCTGCCTCCAAGCCTCCTGGTCAGCCTCCCTGCCAGCCTTGCTCTCTGCCTGCCTGCCAGCCTTGCTGCCAGCCTGCCTTCCAGGCTCCCTGCCTTCCTGCCTGCCAGCCTTCCTGCCAGCCTTCCTGCCAGCCTTGGTGCCTGCCAGCCTCCCTGCCAGCCAGCAACCCCACAACCATGGGGAAGAAGCGAAAGTCTCAGCAACCTGCCGCCATCCCTGGCAAGAGGGACAGGGCCACCCTCCCGCCCCCTGTCCCTGACTCTGCTTCTGCTGTGGCTTCTGCTGCTCAGGCTCGCTCTTCTGGTGCTGGAGCTTCTGCTGAAGCTGCCCCTGGCGGTGGTGCTTCTGCTGCTGTGTACTCTGCTGAAGCTGCTCCTGGCGGTGGTGCTTCTGCTGCTGCATACTCTGCTGAAGCTGCTCCTGGCCCTGCTGGTCCTGCTGGTTCTGCTGGTCCTGCTGGTCCTGCTGGTCCTGCTGGTCCTGCTGGTCCTGCTCGTGCTCCTGGACTTGTTCGTACTGCTCATGCTCCTGGTCTTGCTCATCCTGCTCGTCCTGCTTGTGCTCCTGGTCCTGCTCGTGCTCCTGGTGCTGCTGGTACTGCTGCTGCTGGTGCTGCTGGGGCTCCTGGTGCTTACTCTGCTGCTGCTGATCCTGGTCCTGCTGATCCTGCTGCTGCTGCTGCTGATGATGATGATCCTGCTGCTGCTGCCACTGATGATGATGATTATGATCCTGCTGGTGAGGATGATGATGATGATGATGATGATCCTGCTGGTGATGATGATGATGATGATGATGATGATCCTGCTGGTGCTGCTGCTGCTGGTGGTATGGAGGAGCAGCCCCTACCACCTGGGAGCCCCTCTGATGAGGGCCCATCTGGTCCTGCCAAAGGGAGGAAGAGGCGTATGCGGGGACGGAAGAGGGGGCAACACTTCATTGAGGAGGAACACGAGGATGAGGTGCTGGAGTGGCTGAGAGAGAATGACTATCTGTGGCGGAAGGGACACCGGCTGTACAGGACAGCCAAAAGGAAGCAGGCTGCTTGGAGAGAGAGGGCGGAGAGTATGGGTTACACTTCGGAGGTGCTCCTCGGCTGGTGGAAGCACATGCACACCTGGTACGGGAAGCTGCACCTGAAGAAATCTGGCCAGGCCACGGTTAAGCCGACGTACAGAGAGACCTACGTCATGGCCAGGTGCAGCTTCCTGGAGGGTGAGATCCGCCACTGAGGAGCACCAGGAGCCCCTCTCACAACCCTCTATCTCCAGCAGCCTGCTGAGACCCAGTCCTCTTCCAGCCGAGAGTCAGTCCCTGTCTCCAGGCAGGTTTCTGTGGAGTGTGCCACAGCGGAGAACCCGCGGACAGCTGTTGTCACCATGGTGGAGCGCGTGGAGGACTCCCTGGTGCGGTGGGAGAGAGAAGACATCAAGTCCACCACAGTCGTAGCCGCATCCACCACCTCCAGCTCCGCCTCCACAGAAAGGCAGAGAGCCAGACAGCAGGAGGGGCAGAGCCACACTGTCCTGCTGGAGATCAGGGACACCATCCGCACCAGTATAGATCTCCTCTCTCAGCTGGTCAGCACTGACTCCTCATCCTCCAACCACAAGCCTATGTCAACCTATGTCAACCAGACCCTCATGAACATGGAGGAACCCCAGTACCAGGTGGTGAAGGACTGGATCACCGAGCTGCTTCACAACCCTCCTGATCCAGAGGAACCTGCTCCCACCCAGTCCAGGTCTGCTCCTCCACCTCCACCACAGGTGATGTCCCTCCCATTCCAAGGCTTCCCACAGCCCCTCACCTACCAGGGCTACGGCTACCAGGAGGTCCAGCAGCACAGGCAGCAGCCCTTCCCAGTCCAGGCACAGAGTCATCGGATGACACCATTGCCACTGGTTCCACTGATGCCACCGATGCCACCCACGACAATGATGCTACCGACGACAGCGATGTCACCCACGCCGGTCCTCACCCAGCTTCAGACCAGACAGCCCCACTACACTACTCCTTCCTCCACCCCACAGCCAAGCCCGGCCTCAGTACATCTCTCATCAGTACTGGGGCTGACACCCCATGGCATGGAGGAAGGACCTCTCAGCATCGCGGGTCTGAGCCAGCTGTCTGAGAGCTTCCTCAACACACCGTCCCTGTTGTCCTCTCGGGGCCAGGCACTCCAATGACGATACAGACCAGCACTCCAGCACCACCCACCTCCACAGCACCTGGACTCTTCACCCCTGAAACTAGGCACACCTCTGAGTGACCAATAAGAGTGCCAGAGACTGGGTAGATGGCAACCTGTGGACTTTATTTGGACACTTGACTCATTTTTCTTTTACAGCTTGTTGTTCAATAAAGTTTATCTTTGATTCACACACTTGCTTCAATTCTTTTTTTGAAATAAAGTCTTGGTGGAAACTTTTAGAATTGGTTTAAGCCTTTGCATGCTTGTGGGATGGGTTAAGATGGCAGTGGGGTGGGCAGGGATACCTTTGGTATGGGTTAAGATAGCTGTGGTATAAACCTCCAGTGATAAACCTCCAGTACAAGCATAGTGGGACTGTATGGTCCACCCTCCCAGGTGCCACACCTTTGGCCCTTTATTATCAATAATAATGTAATCAATCATCCACACATGTCAACACAAAAACAACTCTTTATTAAACACCCTGTTCATTGTAGGCCCACCCAACATACATGGCCCAATCTCATCCGTGTGATGAGACAGGCTGAAGGAAGCAACCATTAAGCATCTATCATCCTGTCTTGCCACTCCACTGCTCCAGCTGGGGAGTTGCACCAGTGTTTCAGGAGGTTGTGCTGCTTCTTCCCTTCACCTGAGGCTCTGTTGAGGCCTTGCATATCCTCAGTGTCTATCAGGTTTCGCCCTTGCCTCCATTCCCCAGGCTCCATGTCCCCATTGCCTTGCTGGAGGTCCACGAGCCTGTTCTGCAAGACTGGGTAGCGGGTGCGCATGAGATTGTGCAAGATGCAGCAAGCTTCCACGATCCTCCTCATGGTCTCTGGGCGATGCTGCATGGTGGTGAGAAGTACCTGGAACCTGTTGACCAGGATGCCAAAGGTGTTCTCCACCACCTGCCTTGCCCTGGACAGCCTGTAGTTGAAGATCCTCTCTTCACGGGTGAGGAGTCTGGAAGTGTATGGCTTCATGAGGTAGGTTCTGAGGGAGAAGGCGTCATCCCCCATGATGAAGTAGGGCACATCTTGCATGTCATTGGGCAGGGGGTCTGGATCTGGGAAGCCCATGATGAGGTTGCCTTCCAGCTCCTCCTTGAGGTGACTGGCATTGTATACCTGGGCATCTGAAGATGAGCCGTTGCCTGAAGCATCGATGTACATGAACTTGTAGTCAGCATCGATCATGGCGAAGAGGACGATGCTGAAGAAGCCCTTGTAGTTGAAATAAGTGGAGCCCGACTTGGGTGGTGCTTTGCAGGCCACGTGCTTGCCATCTATGGCTCCAACGGTGTGTGGGAAGTTCCACCTCTGATACCACTGCTCTGCAACTTTCTTCCATCCTTCATCAGTGGAGGGGTACTGGAGGAGCTCCTGCAGGTATTCTTCGATGATGGCCTGCACCACTTCTCTGACCAAAATGCTGATGGTGTTGTGTGGCACCCTCCAGCCGTACTGCATGCTCCTGTAGGTGGTCCCTGAGGCCAGGTGGCACAGAGTGAGTGCCACCTTGAACCCAGGTTCCAGGCTGGGCGGGAAGTTGGTGTTTGCCTTGGTCAACCTGGGTGTCAGGTGCTGCACAACTTCATCAAACATGGCTGGTGGCATCCTCATGAAGTTCTGGAATGCCCGAGTGTCTTCGTTCCTCAGCTCCACCATCAGCTTGTTGTACAGTCCATACTCTGCTCTTCTCCCGATCCATCTTCAGACCCAGACGCTTCTTGGCCGTCTCCTTTTCTTCCCGTAGTAGAGTTCACAGAGCCTGTAGATGGCTTCGCACTGTTGCAGAAGGATGGTGGCTGCCAAAAGGACTGTGTTATGATCCACGGTTGACATGACTGGATGCTGTGGAAGAGGAAGAGTCAGATGAAGGCTGCAGAGATCTGCACAGCTGGGCTGCTGGGCTGAAAGTGAGATGCAGACGAGTTGCTCCCCCTTTTTATAGGCAGTATAGGTGTCCCTTTGCATCCTCTAGGTATCCTCTAGGCATCCTCTAGACATCCTTAATATCCGAGATAGGTCCCCTCTGCGAACATTTTTTCCGTTTTAAACACTTTGTTTCCGCTAGGCATCCGTTCTGCATCCGTTCTGCATCCGTTCTGCATCCGTTCCGCTTCCTCCCTGCGTCCGAGCGGATGCGAGTTGCGCGGATGCACAGCGGATGCCTAGCGGATATAGCGGATGCGTAACGGATGCATAACGGATGCATAGCGGATGCGTCGCGGATGCGTCGCGGATGCAGAACGGACGCATTGGATATATTTTCCGCACAAAAGTTTTGAGCAGCCCAAAACTTTCTGAGCGGATGAAACGTCAATAAATGGATGCTGGACGGATAGAGAGGAAGCAAAATGGAGGCAGTGAGTACATCACATTTTGCAACGGATGGCAAGCTTTTTTGTCCATTTTACATCCTCTTTGCATCCGTTGGTGCAGTGTGACAGGGGCTTTAAGGAATGTGGCCAGCAAAATGGAACTATCATCCTATCTCTGGATATCCCATTCTCTAATAGGAAGCTAGACTGAACCTTGGTCACCTCCATAGGATCTAGTTGAAGGCTAGAGTCCAACTTGGAGGACTTTATCCAAGAGATGCCTTGCATATTCCTCATAGCAACCCAGCAGGTAACTCTCTAAATCCTCTCTTCCCAGGAGGGCATGGTTGACTTTGAACAATAGAAATTTTCTCTTAGTTTCATTATCAATTATTCTGCAATGATCAATGTTATGTAGTTGATTGTATAAATTTACAGCAGGGGAGAGCCTGTGAATTCTTAAAGGAATGTTACAGGCATTAATTTCACTTTGTTCCCCTCCAGTTTTCTGCTACTTACTTTCATGAACAAGATGAAAGAGAGCAGCTCTGCAGCACCTAATTAAGCACAGTTATTAAATTGTGCTTAATTTGAAACATATTATTTCATGGAAGAAAGGCATCGGTTCATTTCCCTAAAAAAAAGAGATTGAGAACATTGTGCCTATCAAGGACAACTAAAATGTATGTTATTGAGATCCTGAAAGTGCTTTGCTAGCTCCCTGTTTTCACACTGCTGCAAAACCAGCCAACTCTGAAAATGTCACCTCTGCCTGTGGCTACAATAAAAGAGATCCTCACACAGCTGTTATACAAGCTGCTGTGATGCTTATTATTACAAGCATGATGTTCAGTATATATACCCATAAGCAGTGAACTGTAGGTGGAGAAAAACTGTTTTGAATCTTCTTTTGTTTTGCTTTAAAAATAGCTTAAAGTCTATAATAAATGTAATCAGGGAAAAACAATGGCAAAGAATGTAAAGGGAAATTGAATTAACGCAAGAGATTAATTTGTGTTCCAAACTTGGATGCACAATATCAAAATTATACAAACCTGTTACATTTGAAAGGAACAACTAGATACATTTTTTTCCTTCATTCCGTCATTCGGAATGAATCCAGAATGAATTTTTTCCTTCATTCCGTCATTCCGCTGAACATTAATTCCCACAGTACTGTATTATCTCTAAGTATAATTGCCATGTGGTATCTTTCTCATCTTCTCTACTACCTTCCTTTATCGGTATCACTATTACAATTGTTATTATTCCCTTGTTTTCAATGTACACTGAAAGCTTCTGCACCAGAGACAAATTTCTTGGCCAATAAAGTATTCTTAAAAAAGGGTTAGATAGCAATTTGTAACCTGCAGCCTATAGATGCTGCTGAAATCTCTCCCTCTACCACCCCCCCACCACAATTATCCATACTGAATCTATTAGCATATCACCCGTTCAAATATGAACAGAAACTCTGTGGCAGAAAGTGGAAAAAGTATAAGGCAATTAGATTTTACAAATTGGGGGTGCCATGCTATAGGTTTACATGGATACTAATATTAACTAATTAGCTAAAAAGGATAAATCATGTGATTTAAATGTCTCATAAATTGCAAAAAAGAAAAACCAGATAATTAATGATGTTATGTGTTGGTTTTGGTTATGTATTGTGTAAGTAATAGTTTCCAGGGTAGGTTAAATATGGTTTTGCAACAGAAATATCCATATTTTTCTTTCTCTGGAAAAGCCCAAGCAAAAATACCTTCTTTGAAATTATTATATATTACAAGAAAAATCTCCAATAGTGCCAATAAGATTTTCCCTTTGAATTCACTTTAGGGAAATTATTTTGGATAAAATTATAACAAGGAAAAAAAGATTTCCCTTTCATTGCTATAGTGCAGGACAGCTGCAATAAGTCTGCTGTGAAATATTGTAAAATCAACAGTGAATGTCTCGCATTTGAATATTAATACCGAAAATTTATTTATTTATTTTTATTTATTTATTTGATTTGTCAATTGCTTACAAGATAATAGGTATAAGTACATACATAGTTATGAATACATGAAATGGGTACATAAAAGAAAAATAAAAGAAACAATAGGACAGGGATGGTAGGCACGTTGGTGCGCTTATGCACGCACCAGGCAACCCCTGGTCTGGACCAAAGGGCTTCACCTGAGTACTGGCTGATGCAATCTTCCCAGATCATCGTGAGATGGGTAGAGAGCTTTGTTATGTAGAATACTCTGACCCAGGCCTTAATGGCCCACCCATTAACAAACGTGGGGATGAGCTTCTGCTTCTGAGGTGAGCTTCTGCTTCTAAGTTTTTATTTCTCTTTTTAGGGGAAATATTCTGCCTTTTTAGTATATCCTAAAACAGGGCTCACCAACCTTTTGTATCTCATGAACCACCAAACTCATAATTTTAAATCCTGTGGACCAGATACCCGGGAAAATCCCCAAAAAAGTCTGCAAGAAAATTCCCCAGCCCAATTTCCTACTGATTGATCATTCTTTATTTGGGATTGCAGGATACCATCTCCAGCTCTGTTCACAGGGAGAGGGGGGGAGAGAGAGAGACACAGAGAGAGACTTTTAGCTGCATGCAAGGAAAGCAGCGGAAGCAGCAGAAGTCTTTCTTTCTCTTCCCCAAACTACGTCAGAATAGCGCAGCCTCTTGGAACAGAATGCCTTGCAGGGTCCCAAAGTCTCATTTCTGGTGGAGTTTGGGAAAGAAAAAGAAAGACTTTTGCTGCTTTCCTTGCATGCAGCCAAAAGCAGAAGAAGAAAGAAGTGGAAAACAGTAGCCCAGTGCCCAGGCCAGGCACGTGGGGAAAGTTGCCTCCCTCCGCCCTTTCCCCCCTCCCCTCACTACCTTGTGTTGTTTGCAATTCAAGCGATGCAAGCTGCGTGTTCCTGTGGCCCATGTGGGCGGCGCAGCCTTGTGTTTAGTTGCTTTGGGAGGTGCACAACTAATCCACACAGCCTGGATTAGTTGCTTTGGGAGGTGCTTTGGAGGTGATATTTCTCTATGGACCACCAAAATTTTCTCACATACCACCAGTGGTCCCCAGCCCACTGGTTGGCGACCACTGTCCTAAAATATTTCATTTTCCTAGGAGAGGGGTGGGTTTTAACTTCCAACAAGGCAACTGCTGAAGAAACTAATATAAATTTCAGCAACTGAAGTATTTATTTAGTACAGTTTTTCCCCCAAGCATTACACAATACAAAATTATTTAGTTTCTTTCTTACAGCATTCCTGTGATTGGATAGGTGAGTTTTTCACTGATAACAAAATAGTTGGCAGATGACTTTTTGCATAACTATCTTCTTAATCCTAATTAGGCTGGAACTTTATAAATAGGAATGTGGTCCAACTAATTTTTGTATTCAATTCAAAAAGTTGATTTGTGCAATAATTTTATTCAATTTAGCAAAAATCCATTGACTCAATTGACTCAGTTGACTCAATGTGATTTAACGTGTTGCATTTATTGAGTGGTTCAGTTCTAAACTTTGATTTAAAGGGGTAAATTAATCATACTGCTTTTGAATCAATCCTGAATCCAAAATTCACCACAGACCTAGGTAGTAAACAACATTTAAAAATGCAAACTCAATTTCCATATGAATCTCACTTCAGTACCTGAAATGGGACAGAACAACTCTGCCACTTCAAAGCAACATGATGGTTTGAACCATCATGAACCATAAATGGGTTCAGGGTAGGCTACTTAGTCTAGACATCTACCTCCCAGTTTTTGTCAACTGAAGCAAGTTTTTTTTTTTTTCATTTTGCAATTGTGCCTTTAAAAACTTGAAGAGATGGATTGGCCTGATCTTCTATTCGAAACATTACACTGCTGGCCTGGAGAGAACCGTGCACCTCCTAGGCATTTTTAAATTCTATTGAGACTATTGTGTTATTCAGCTTTTCACTGTGACCTTGTGGCTAGGTGACCTCCATGAAGGATTGCATGCTGCATCACAGAAGAATATGGAGTGTGCAGGTTTAAGGGAAGGGAAGGTGGGTAAGAGATCCCTGCTTTTTAGAACAAGAGAAAATGAAGCAAGCAAAAGAAGAAAGGCTGAATTAAGCATCTGGAAAATTACTGCAGCCTCTCAGCTTCAGCTGCTTGCTACCTAGGATGAGTCATCTACTGGTTGCTGAGGCAACAGCAATTTTCCTCTTGCTGCTGATCAATTTTGTCTGTCCAAAGGTCCTATAAAACTGTGAGCTGAGTAGATAATGCAGCCAAGTCAGAGAACTCCTACCAAGCATTTAAAACTTGCCAGGCTGGCTGTGGGCTGCTATCTCTTCTTTTGATTAAGACTGCAACAGGCCCATTCCGTCTACATGTGCTGTTATGATGGAATCACTATTGGATTTAACAACTCCTGGATGCCAGCCCCATAAATGTAGATTAGCATCTCATCATAAAAGAGAAGGAAGGAAGGAAGGGAGGGAGGGAGGGAGGGAGGGAGGGGACGGGGAGGGAGGGAATGAAACTGTACACCATAGGGCAATAGGTTTTGAACCAAAGTACCTCAAATGGGCTAACTTACAGAATGGGTCCAAAATCCAAGGAAGGGGGGGGAGGGATTTCAAAACTGAATGAAATATAAGACAAATTGCATTGAATATTTTGACAGACAAGGTTCCAGATTTTTCTTAAGTTACATTCCGACTATTGTAAGATTTTGGCTGAAATCTCTTGATAGCAACAATATAATTTAAAATCCATCATTTCTCAATCATCTTTGAAAAGCTTTACTGCAGATAGATTTAATGTCATACACTAAGTATGAAGACATTCTGTTTCTTTAGATTTGGATACATGCATATTTATCTGCTGCTATACCAGGGAGAGCACAATTTGGCACATACAATATGAGCCAATCCAGAAATGTATGTTAACATAAACATATAAACTGATATGGGGAGAAAGAAATCAATGAAGATGTAGGAAGAAACAGCAAAACCTCATCCTCTTGTGTACATCACCTTTCCAGGTGGTGGTTGTTGTTGTTATTTACCTTCTGATGATAAGTCAATTTTAAAAACAAAATGTTTAAATCCAATGTTTACTCAGAAATTTTGGTGAATATAACAGACATTCATTCTATCCAGAACAATTCCAGAAAGGCAACAGACATCAAGCGAAAATGGAAACATGGAAACTTAGAAGACATGGAAATTTAGCTTTATTTGAATTGATCAAATATCTCTTTAAAGATAAGCACAACATATTGAGCTAAAATAATAGTGAGAAAAGCAGTCATGTGATTACTATGATTAACAGAATATACCCACCAAAATGAGGCCCACCACTGTTCATAATAAGATTATACAATATAACTATGACTATGCTGATATCAGGACAACAACAATATCATCGTCAACAATCACACTCCTCTCTCTAGATCTCTCTCCTTATCTACTTTTCCTCATGTGCTTCTAGAACACGTTCTATTAAAATTATTACCTTTGCTTGATTGTGTGGTAGGGCTCAATCAGACTCTGCATAAAAGTTTCCAAGAGATTTTGCAACACTCTTCAAAATAAAAAGGAGAGGACATTTGCTTGGTCTTCAGTATGAAGCAAAAGCCCACCTCAGTTTCATTATTAAGTGCCAAACAGATGGATTTATATTAAGCCCCTGTCACACTGCACCAATGGATGAAAAGAGGATGTAAAACGGAGAAAAACACTTGCCATCCGTTGGTTAACGCGATGCTTCCGTTCTGTACTCACTGCCTCCGTTTTGCTTCCTCTCTATCCGTCCAGCATACGTCTATTGACATTTCATCTGCTCATAAGGTTTTGAGCTGCTCAAAACTTTTGAGCGGAAAATGTATCCAATGCATCCATTCTGCATCCACTAGGCATACGGGGGACATCCGTTCTGCATCCATTACGCATCTGCTATATCCGCTAGGCATCCGCTGCACATCCACGCAACTCAAATTGTTCCAGCGGTAAACGGACGCAGGGAGGAAGTGGAACGGATGTGCAGCATTAGTAGCACGGACGGAGAAAGGATGAAAGCGGATGCAGCTACGCATCCGCTCTGCATCCTCTACGCATCCACTCTGCATCCGCTCTGCATCCTCTACGCATCCTCTACGCATCCGCTCTGCATCCGCTCTGCATCTGCTCTGCATCCGCTCTGCATCTGCTTCCATCCGCTAGGCTTCCGTTCCGCATCCGCTTTCTATCCGCTCTGCGTCCTCCCCCCGTCCATTCCTTTCCATGTTATCCGCTCTGCTTATGCAAATTTTTGCCCCTTTTGAGAGCGGATAACAACGGATGGAACATTTTTCTCGTCCGCGGTGTCCTTTTTACAAATGTTTTGCATCCGTTGGGCAGTGTGACAGGGCCTTAAGTCCAAGTGGATGAAATTGGGCTCAAAAATGATATTTCTTTGAAAAATTACCTTTCTAGTTCTGAAAGAATTTATGAAAGTCTGAAAGATTGGCATGGGATAATGTTGCTTCTTGCTTTTTATTGTAGAAAGATTCTAGGAAGAAAAGAACCAAACTAACAGATAGTAATATTTTCCTAAACCATTTTTTTAATGAACATCAATCACAAAAGACTACCAGTTTGAATGGAGGACTGTGGCACAAGGTGTTAAATTGTTTTCCTTCTCACTATTTTTCCACTCTATCTTTGAGTTTCTATCCAAAACAGGAGAGAGAAAGGGGGGGCTGAAATCCCTCACCCCACATTGGGAGTGATCCTGATCCACAGTGCAAGAATCCCTGATGAACAGGATTGCTCTTGTAGATTAAATTTTTCATTTTTGATATGCAAAACTTCATCAGAAAAAATATGCTTTCATAAATCAGATAATTATATGAGTATGAACACATTTTATGAATTCATATGCATGTATAGATTGCTATTTCATTTTTTTTAATCATCCCATAATCTCACATTGTAAATATTAAAATGCTGATACTCTAAATGGCATTTTAATTCTTTAACGTGAAACCAGTTCTATGCTCTGTCATGTTTTATGCTTACTGTAGCCACAATTCAATGTGAAAGTGAATAAAACATGAAAACACCTAGGTTTTGTTTCATACTGTCTGAACTTAAAACAAAGTAACAATGCAGCTTGAGGACTTTTAATAATTCATTTTATATTTAATGTATAGTCTAAATCTTTTTGACCACAGTTCCCTAACCTTTCCAGCTTTGCAGACTGGTGGGGAGCGGGAAGTGGGGATAGTTCCACACCAGTGGTGGGGAAGCATGCACATACACACCGCTCCATTTCTACAAGCGGTGTGCATAGTCCAGTTCCGAACAATTCAAGGCCTGATAGTGAGCCATGGCCTAGAGTTTGGGGACCCCTGTTTTAGACAAAAATGTAATCTGATCACAGTGTCTTAAGAAATCAAGTTAAGAAAGAAGCAGACAGAAATTTCCCAGTTGTACTTGCTTTCTTAATGAGCAGGATTGTAAAACTGGCTGAAATTCCTCCAAAAAAATTGCCTTATTTTGAGGATAACAGATCACAGATAATCAGAGTTGGAAGGGACCTTGTAGTCCAACCCCCGCCCAAGCAGGAGACCCTACACCATTTCTGACAAATGGCAGTCCAATCTCTTCTTGAAAGTCTCAAGTGATGGTGCTCCCACAACTTCCGAGGGCAAGCTGTTCCACTGATTGATGGTTCTCACTGTCAGAAAGTTTCTCCTTATTTCCAGGTTAAATCTCTCCTTGTTCAGTTTCCATCCATTATTCCTTGTCTGGCCTACAGGCGCTTTAGAAAATAGCTTGACTCCTTCCTCCCTGTGGCAGCCCCTCCAATATTGGAAGACTGCTATAATGTCTCCCCTGGTCCTTCTCTTTACTAGACTAGCCAAGCCCAGTTCCTGCAACTGTTCGTTGTATTTTAGCCTCCAGTCGCCGAATCATCCTGGTTGCTCTTCTCTGTACTTTTTCTAGAGTCTCAACATCTTTTTTATAATGTGGTGAACAAAACTGGTTGCAGTACTCTAGGTGTGGTCTTACTAAGGCTTTATAGAGTGGTATTTGTACTTCCCTCGATCTTGACTGTATCTCTCTGTTAATACAACTTAGGATTGCATTAGCTTTTTTGGCTGCTGCTGCACACTACTGACTCATATTTAGCTGGTTGTCCACTAAGAGTCCAAGGTCCCTCTCAAAGTTACTGCTATTGAGCCTGGTTTCACCCAGTCTGTATAGAGTACTTTTGGTTTTTCTTGCCTAAGTGTAGGACTTTACTTTTCTCTATATTGAATTTCATTTTATTAGATAGGGCCCAGTGTTCTAGTCTGTCAAGATCCATCTGAATCTTAAGCCTATCTTCTTGGGTGTTAGCTATTCCTGCCAGCTTAGTATCATCTGCAAATTTGTTAAGTTTTCTTTTTTATGGCCTCCCTCATAACATTTTGGAGAATATTAGCGAACTACATTCCTAATGCTCCATGGCAAATGTATGAAATCTGAGCTGAATTGTGCACTCAGTGTTAATGCATTTTGTTTAACTATGATTAAGCAATCATCTTTTCTAGTCTGCTTCATCCACTTTTGTATGTCCTTTATCCACCAATATAAATTCATAATAGCAATTCAGTCATAAGAATTATTTTGTTTTCCATCCGTATGCAAATGTGAAACCAACTATTTCTACTCAGTTCCAAATTAGAAGGTACACTACCTGCAATGAAACTATTATATATCTGCAGATATGTTGGACTTTAACTCCAACAATCCTGAATTATTGGAGTTTATGAAGTTTGAATTACAACATTTGAAAAATATCTGGTTTGGGAAAATTGCACAATGACATGATAATGCAATTAGTTATATTTATTGGGGAGGGGCAAGTTTCAACCTATTGAACCGAATGAAATGATCTTTGCAATTCCAAACACTGTTTTTTTGAAAAATTCAACCAGATGCCTTCAAAAAGCCTTCAAGGTAAATTACTCTCCTTACTCTACCACTGTTTTCCTGCAATTAGTAATATCACTGGCTCATAATGTCTGCCCATGTGGGGTTAAGGATTTCAGGGCCCACCTCTATCTTTATTTATTTATTTTGTCAAGTGATTATAAGGTAACAGGTATAAGTATAAACATAGTTATGAATACATGAAATGGACACATATAAGAAAAATAAATAGAAACAATAAGACAGGGACGGTAGGCACATTGGTGCGCTTATGCACGTCCCCTACAGACCTCTTAGGAAAGGGTCAATAGTAGACAGTCTAAGATTAAAGTTTTGGGGGTTTCTCCTGTTTTGAATACAAACTCAAATATAGAGTGGAAAAATTCCATGCAGGTAACTTGACTATAAACTAAATGTCATGAACAAAAATCAAATAAAATAATCAGGAATTGATATGCTAGTGCTAAACATATTCACTTACTGGAATATAATGGAACTGCCTTTCAAGTCCATGTAAATCTCTCTCAGAATTATATCTTTGCACACATATGTACACAGATATATACATGCTAACCTATGTTTAGTGCACTGGAATTTTATAGTATTCTTTTGTTGACTAGCCTGTTTCTATAATATAAAACTAGTTATCAGCCTCAACATAGATAGGATACTTAAGTACCCATATACATTATACATTTGATTAAGAAAATAATGGAATTAAATTGCCTGAATCATATTTCACATCTATTCTTGCCAAACTAACAGCCTCACATGAATGTCTCTCAGTTTTGTTATTGCCAGAATGATCTCCTTTCCTCATCAACCAGAGTGTGAGTCATTAAACTGCCACCTGTCACCATCTGCTGGAGTGTAACAAGAAAAAAAATGCATGAAAACATTCAAAATGTGGTGGAAATTTCAAGAAGCAAAGACTAAAGATTTTGTTTTGGATGATGGTGGTGTTATCTTTTAAATTTCATGTTTAGTTTCTGCTTCAAGTCAATGTTTAAAATGAAGGAGCTAAAACCAAGGAAATCTCGATTCTCTGACATTGTAGACACTTAGAGGACTTCAGTTGATGGAGAATCTACATTACAGAAACAACTGGCTGGATATCTGGAGAGATTAAAGATTTTTTTTTCATAGGTCCTTCATTCCTTTTGGGTTTTCTACCTGCTACCTTTGAACAGTTGGTTCCCACTTACTGAGCATCTTCAAGGTTTCAATTTTAGGAAATATTTTCCACTTACTTTATTTACCTTAAAAAGTAGGATTAAAATTTGCTGATGTCTCAAACAAAGGCTAAATGTGTTTTGGGGGTGGCTGTTATATTTTGGCTACCTAAGGACATGGGAAGTAAGGATTGCTAATAGCATGTTTTCCATGTAACACTAGTCAATGTTGAGAAATATCCTCTACTTTGTGAGGTTTTGCAGGATACAGTACTTGTTCACCCCTGTTTAAATTATTTATATGAAGCCACAGGGTGACATCAATTTTGCCATGAGATGACATATCATCAATATGCTAATGATACTCTATTTTGTCTCCACCACAGCGAATGCTGTTTCCAAAGTCTGGAGACAATCAGGTTGTGCATGAGCCTTAACTGAACCTGAGTTGAGTTTTGTGTTGTGTGCCAGTTATTAGCATTTCTAATCCAGGAGGCTCTGCTCAGTCATTCATGCCCCATCACCTCTTGAATGGATAATTGTAGTGCACTCTACATGGGAGTCAGCCAAAAGCTGCAGCTAGTACAAAATATACAGGCAGTTATGTGCACTCCTCAATTTGTAAATTGTATTGGTTGCCAGCATGCTTCCAGTTTTAACTCAAGGTGCTGGAAATGACCAAACCTACATAACATGATACTGGGTTCTTTGAAGTAGTGCCTCTCCCCAGTTACATCAGGGCTAGCAGGAGAGGAATGTTACAGGCTCTGTCAATGAAAGAGTGTCATCTGGCAGGATCCAAGAGGAGGCTCTTTTCTGCTGTGGCACTTCCAGAACCTAGAATGAACTCAAACATTCTGGCCTTTAGGATCCAGCAATGGTGGGAAGCTTTTACAGTATCTGTGTTGAGCTGATGGATTCTGCCTCTGGCCATGATTATTTTTGTTTGAAATGAATGATAGTTTTATGTTTTTTTAATGTCGATTTTTTAAGCTGGCTTTTATTGAATTGTTGTTTCTACTTAATCTGAATGACCCAGAATCACTTACATGATTACATGCAATCATGCAAGTCAAATTAATAATGTTATTATTAATGATATTATTAATGTATTGCTAGAAATTTATTGTCTAGCAATAAATGCTAGAAAAAGAGAAAAATAAATAAATGCTAGAAAAAGAGAAAAAATAATTCCATCTAGGTTCTGTGACAAAAATTTATAAGGGACAAGATTATAGCTATTGTACTGGGTAGTATTTTTCATGTGTATGATATAGCTCAATAGCTACTAAAACTCTCATGTCTCTTTGATTATTTGTAACCTTCAATTGGATGAAACAATGCATCATAAGGCATCAATTTTTAACTCAACATACTTCAAATGGGTTTACTTACAGAATGTGAATGAAATCTGCAATACATGATTTCCATTGGATTGAATTTGGCAAAGTTATGGCTGCTTCAATGGTGCCATGTTACCTACTGGCAATTACTGTGCTACTCCAGGAAGCCAAGATCATGTGATTATCATTTCCACTGTTCCCTGCCAGTTTCCTACAAGGAATGCCAATGGAGAAACCAGCAGGAAATCAAAAGTCATTCCCATTTCCATTGCTTTTGCCCACTGTGTTCATTCTGTTTGTCTGTTTAGGTAAAGAAATATCTCTGAAATGATGACCCAATGGAGCATGGGTTGTCTAGTAGCTTTTTAAAAGACAGCACATATTTGTCTGCATACTTTTAAATGCTGGCTTGAACTGTTAATTTTTATTATTAATCCCAGTTATTTTACTTGTTTCATTGTTCTAATTGATAACTGAACTGTGCTAATTTATTTTTTATTGGGAAGCACTGAGAAGCATCAGTGACCAGTAATATATCTGACATCAGTATGTCAAGGAAAATAAACTGAACAGAACTGAATCATTCTTAATTAGTTGAATTAAATAATCATCTTTTATTAGTTGTGTCCACATGCATTCAAAAGAAGGCAGGTAGTGGTAAATTACCATTTTTCACCAAGCAGGACATATATTTTGATATTACACTGATATATCATTTTTCTAGGAGAATGTAAGTCTACATTTTAGAATAATGTATTGCAATCATAGTAAAAGGCATTAGACATAACGGTTTTTCAGCTGTGATTCTAAATTCTAAATTCTAAATTGTGAATTTATTTAAATTCTTTAGTATTGGGGCTAGTTTGATTTTGCTCAATCTCCTCCTCCTCTTCCTCCTCCTCCTCCCCTCTTCTCAGTCAAATAATAGTGCTCCCCCCAATCTACCAACTAACTGTTCATGTGAGTTTACCCATTTTCCTCTAAAAACTTACAAGGAAATAAGGTTGCTAAAGTGAAGATAACCAGATTGCAATTCTCAATTGTTCCATTTCTTTAGTGCAGGAATCTCTCTGGACAGTGATGAGTCATACATTAGCAGTGCAGACTGCGCAAGCAAAGCATCAGCCATTATTCTCTCCACATATTTTCTGTTCAAATTATCCAATGCGGTCTTGTTGGAAGCACGGCAGATCTACAGCAAGACCATTCTGCCTACCTGCCCTTCCAAAGGTGATTTATTTCAAGAAGCAAAATTTCTTCCAGATCTCTTGTTTTTGCACACAGAATTATATATTGAGAGAGAAAAATTGAAAGAAATCATCAACAATACACAAATACTAAGTAGACCATTTGTGGCTGGCATCCAAACTAAATACTGTATATGTGTGTGTATAAAGAATTGAGTTTGATATAAATAGCCAAAAGGTCTTTTGATCAGTACTAGAAATCAACTGATGGATGATTCGTAACTGGCTTGCTGATAAACATCAGTTATCAGACATTTGTGATGCAGCTGAGATTATCAGGTGCCACATGGGCAAACTCACAATCAAGATTTTCATATTTCCATCTGGGCAACCTACTTTCCCCCAGAATTATTTATTTATTCACGGCAAATTTTAATTTTAAAATAATTTAATAAACTGTGGGGTACAACATTAAATGAATCATAATATTTTCTAGGTTGTTTTGTCTTTTGCACCTGAATGGAGAGTTACTAAAAAAAAAAAGTTGAAAACCTACAATGTAGCAGGAAATGAACGGGGGCAGGCAGTGTAAACCTGTGACCCTTTTCTCCATGTTGGTACATAAGAGAGTCAGAGGAGGAGGACCTGGCCTTCTGCTAGACATTTTTTTAACCCCGAAAGAAAGGCTAACAAAATTTTGAGGTTGATGTTGCTTTTTAACATTCTCAGAATGCCCACACATATAAGCTTTCCATTCCCTCCTTCTTCCTCTTCAATCTTCCTTCAAACTCCTTCACCACGAGAGGCTCTTATATTCAGCTGTCATCTTTCCAGATTGTGGGTGGTCTCATCTTACAATGTCATAAGTAATGTGTCACATTTCCATTAGGTTACTCAGAGTAGTTAACATAAAAGGAAACCGCCTTTTTGTGTAGAGAGCAAAAATTACATACTGTAAACCTCAATAAAGACACTGATAATAAAACTGATGTGTGGTTTAAACATGCTTTGTAATTAGAGATTAGTGAATCCATTGGTACGTCTGTCTTTCAATTTCTCATTCTTGCAAATATGTCAAGTCTGATTTCTTAAATCTTGAAATTTTATTTTAATATTTGCATTTTACTGTACCCCCAAATACATTAAAGCCATTTTTTCTTAAGATGTTTTGAGTGTATACATATTCCACTTGTATTCCAGAAAATGCAAGATAGTTCTGAGCATATTTAACATTTTCTTGTCCTGAACAGAGTCCAAAATCATTTTTGTAATAAAGATTTTTAATATTGCTGGCAGCTGTTTACATACAGACAGAGGCTTAATTTAATCATTTCATACAGTATTAAATATGGTACTTTACTCCCCTTAAATATCACACAACACAAGCATTAAGATATCAAGAAATGTTTATCCAGAAGTAAATTCCAATTGGTTTAAAACATCAGAGCTCTTTTATTTGGAATCAATCTTTATTTAACCATTTCCTGTTATGCCATGGCTCAGAGTTAGGATACTTTTTGTTTCTCTAGCATTCACAATCCCTTTGATAGCATATTTCTTTCTTGAACTTAGAGCTATCCTGCAGGATTAGCTGATTATATATTTCTTTTACTTATTTAATTTGCATTAATAAAAGCTAATAATATAATATATACTCTTGTTATTTCTATAGTCTGCTGTCTGTCTGTGTGTCTATATCTCATAGTTAAGGAGTTTATTTGCTTGTTGGATGGAGTTGCAAAATACATGTTATTATAATTGTAGAGTACAGTACGCTAACAACAAATGTCTATTTAGGAATGGCTATTAGATTTGGACTGCAATATTCCAAGTGATCAGTAGGTGATGGCCAAAAGATGGACTGCAGTATTTCTTTGTTTCTATCTAGTGGTTCTTTTAAGATCTTTCAGCTCTGATGTATTGACCATTGATTATACTGCTGTGTTCTCACTTTGCTGATGCATAGTTCATACAATGGTTTCATCCTTGCTAACCACCTATTAGAATTAATGATGTGCGAATCCAAAGAGATACTGATTGCTTTCATTGGTATCTCAAGATTTTGAGGAAAAGCATAAATTTTTAGACTTAATGATTTTATTTGTGATATTAAATTATTTCTGATTAACCTGAATTGCCACATATTGTGTGGGTAGAGGATGGAGGGGAGTGAGAAGATTGATCTCCAGACATATTGTCCTGATACTCATAATATGTCTCCAAGTTACATTTTTATCTAAATGAGATATCCTGCACTAGAAGCTATGTTATTGGATTCTCCAAGGAAGAATGATACAAATTTCAGAGAAAATGGGCCTCATGTAATTGACCTAAGAAGTATACCATTCTCACATAAAAGTGGGCATAACCGGACAAGTTGAGCAAGATGCAAGACTCTGGGCATTTTATAATTGTGCAACAAGGAAGATGGCAGTATAGAATCATTCTCCATCTGATGATGATGATGATGATGATGATGATGATGATGATGATGATGATGATGATATGATGCCCATTCAGTCATGTCCAACTCTTGGAAATTCTATGGGACAGGTCTTTTCACGTCTTCTAATCTTGCACTACTTCTTCGAGTTATTCTACGTTCTAGCTCAGTGGTTCCCACAGTGGGTGGTACCACCCCCTGGGGGGAGGTGGGATGCCTTAGGAGGGCACTAAGAGGCAGGTGGGCTGGCAGGAGGGTGCTAAGAGGTGGCAGGAGGACACTGGAGGTGGGTCCCTTGCAGGGCGCAATTAAGGGGTGGTATTCTACCAGTTCATTGACGTTCCCAGTAGTTTGGAGAACTGGTAAAATGGGTCCCTGGCTGGCCCTGCACCTCTCAGCCTGGTCTTCTGTTCCCTGCCCAGTCAGTCCTTATTGCACATGCACAACATCGCGTGCATGCGCAACTTTCGCTGACAGCCATAGCGGCATGTTGGTGAAGCAAAGCAAGCAAAGCCAGAGGTCAGTAATTTTCACTACAAAAATCATCCAGACAGCATGTGTTTTTTTCATTGTAGCTGGAGTTCAGCTGCACCGGAAAAATCACATGGTGTCTGGACATTTTTTGCAGTGAAAATTTCTGAGCTCCAGCTTTTCTCTGCTTCTCCAACATGCCACCACTGCCGCATTCTAGGCACTGGCCATACAGGCTCACCCCATTGACCACTCTACTCGGACTTGCTTGGGCATGTCCCTCGGGTGCAGCGGGCTCAATGGGGTGGACCTGCGGGGCCAGCACCTAGAATACGTCTGCAGCGGTGCAGCGGAGCAGCAGAGCAAAGCTGGAGTTCAGTAATTTTTGCTGCAAAAAACCTCCAGCTGCATGGCTTTTTTTGGTGCAGCTGCAGTCCAGCCGCACTGAAAATAATACATGGTGGCTGCAGGCATTAGTGACAAGGGTGATGTGGGCTGGCGGGAAGCCCAGCGACAACAATGGCTCAGCCCTGGCTTGTCTTCCCTGGCAGCCAGCTGTGGGAGGAAGTAAAGTCATGGTCGTGGGACGACGAAAGAGGCAGTCGTGGGGGAGGAAATGGGGAGATTAAGGACTGGGGCCTCTGAAAGTGGAAACAGGGTGACGCAGGATTAGCCCAGGCCCTTGACACATGAGGCCACACCTGCCTGTGCAGAAAATAGGTAGATAGGTTAAAGAAGGGATAGAGAGAGAGGGAAAGAGAGAGAGGGGAAAGAGAGAAAGAGAGAGAGAAAAGAAAGAGAGAGAAAGAGAGAGAGGAAAAGAGAAGGAAAGGGAGGGAAAGAGAGAGAGGAAAAGAGAAGGAAAGAGAGGGAAAGAGAGAGGGGGAAAGAGAAAAGGAATAGACAAGAAAATAAAGGAAGAAAAAGGGAGAGAGAAAAGAAGAGAACAGAAGAAAAGGGATAGACAAAGAAAAGGGGGATGGAAGGAAGGGACAGAAAGAAAGATAGAGAGGGAAAGAGGGAATGAGAGAGAAAGAAAGAAAGAAAGAAAGAAAGAAAGAAAGAAAGAAAGAAAGAGGGAGGGATGGAGGAGAAAGTGAATGGGATAGGGAGGGAGGGAGGGAGAAAAAGAAAAAGAAGGAAGGGACAGGAAAGAAAAGAAAGAGAAAAGGGAAAGAAAAAGGGAGAGAATAGACACAGAATGAGGGGGATGGAAGTAAGGGACAGAAAGAAAAAAAAGAAAAAAGAAAGAAATTAAGAAAGAAATTAAAGAAAGGAAGGAAGGAAGGGAGGGAGGGAGAGAGGACAAAGTGAATGAGATATCTAGTCCAACTACTTGCTCCAGCAGGGTTAGAAGGGAGTGTGTGTGTGTGTGTGTGTGTCTGTGTCTGTGTCTGTGTCTGTGTGTGTCTGTGTGCATGGCTGTCAAAACTCCAAAAACAGGTCAAGTAGTTCTGGGGAAGTCAGTCATAAATTAGAACACTTACTAAGCAACTGGCCATTAAGTGAGGACCACTTATATTTGGTTTGCCAGTCACATGGCCACCTGGCCGTGACCACCCAGTCACATGATGAAACCATACCCATCCGGTCATGTGACCACCAAGCCACACCAAGCCAGCAAGCCATGCCCACCCAGTCACATGACCACTAAGCCATGCCTACAAATTAGGCCTTGCCCACAGAACCAGTTGTTAAGAAATTTGAATTTCACCCCTGGATGGGGGGCACTGAGTATGAGTTTGTAGCACCAAGGTGTGGTGAACCACTGCTCTAGCTGATGTCAGCTTTGATGGTGTCTAGCCACCATGTTCGTTGCTGGCCTTTTACCATTTTACCTTTTACCGTTTACCATTCACTCTTCCAAACACAATTGCTTTATCCAGTGAATCCCCCCATATGACATGGCCAAAGTAAATGAGACACCATGTTTTTTTAATCCACTATATTTCGTTATCTTTAGTCTAAATGTCTTCCACCTTTAATCCTATACAGTATTGAACTTTTTGTTCTGACCTCTTTATCTCGATTCCAACCACTTGTACATTTTGTTCCAGACTTCATAGTATTCTGACTAATCCTTATCTTTAATCTCTAATGCTAGTCTGTCCATTTCTACACAGACCATTTTTTTAATTTCACTTTCAGCAGGGATAATTCCAGTATTCCAATCTTGCAGCAGTTACAACATGTATCATTATATATATTGTTGTGAAAGGAAATTATGCTATAAATATGAATAGAAATAGAAATCAATATGTCAATATGTTAATAGCACCAACTTAGCAATGTAAGATAAATAGGAGATCAACTGTTGTATATGGTTTCATGTTGTAGTATGTATGGCAAAATAATTGCCAGGAAAGTCATACTGTGTTCAATGTTCTTAATGTTTATTCAATAAAATTTTGTTTTTAAAAAAGGCAAATGAGACACAGTTTTGTGAAGTAAACGAGACACAGTTTTGTGATTTTGCCTTTCACCTCAACTTTGAGTGTTATGAAAATGTGGATAGATGTTTGCCATGCCTTCCTTCTTTCTGTGGTGCCTTCCCTTATATCCCACTCTCTTGGCTCATATCTCACTCTGCTGTGTCATGGTATGTGAAAATGTCCTTGATGGAGGAACTGCAGCCTGGACAACATAATAAATGAAATCTGAGTCTGCAGAAGGAAGAAAGGCATGGCAAATATCCTACATCCCAGAAGAGTTGTAAAAGTGGTGGGAGAAAGAGGTACTTTCAGACTCAAATTCTGTTAATAAGCCTTACAATAAAGTAGAGCTACCATTCCTGGTTTTTTATTTCTTGCCTGGTTTACCTCACAAGGTTGACATTAATCTTGCAAGTCTGGCAGTACTTCAGTCTCTCCTTCACCTTTACAGTCCTTTCTGAGATATTTGCTATGCCCACTTTTCTTCTGTGGAGTCAAGTTTTGTTTACCAGACCATTGTCTAGTCTGCAGTTCTTCCACCTGCCTCTAAAGGTAATTCCCACATACCATTATTGGATGTTATTCTGGCCTGCCCTTTCTACATCTGAAACAAATGACATCCAAAAATCAATCAGTGAAGACATAGCTTTCAGCTATTAAAAAAAAGCCTGCTGTTAAACATGAGAACCACATAAAACATTTCAGAATACAGCAATCATTTAAGTCAATCAAATCATAACTGATCTGTTTCCATGACTGAGGAAAAACTAGATAATATATGTCCAGTAGTTGTATAGACTTTTAAAATCAGTTATTATTAATTCTCCAAGGGAACCTATTACCAAGGCATGAGTAGAAAAAATGTTATTAACTAAATGATAGCATTGTTCTTGGGGTTTTTAGACCAAGGCTGCCATCTAGTGTCCAAAATGTTACAATAAAATGTGAACACTAAGCCCATGTCACACTGCACCAATGGATGCAAAGAGGATGTAAAACGGACAAAAAAGCTTGCCATCCGTTGGAAAACACGATGCATCCATTGTGTACTCACTGCATACATTTTTCATACTCTCTATCCGTCCAGTATCCGTCTACTGTGATTTCATCGCTCAAAAAATTTTGAGCTGCACAAAACTTTTTGAGCAAATGAAGTATCCAACGCGTCCATTCTACATCCGCTACGCATACGGGGAACATCCATTATACATCCATTGTCATCTGTTACGCATCTGCTATATCCGCTAGGCATCCGCTGCGCATCTGCGCAACTCAAATCTGCTCCAGCGGAAAACGGACATAGGGAGGAAGCGAAACGGACGCAGAACGGACATATAGCATTAGTAGCACGGACGTAGAAAGGATGAAAGCGGATGCAGCTCGGATATAAAGCATTAAAATGGAAAAAACGTTCATATAGGGGACGTATCTCGGATATTTAGGATGTCTGGAGGATGCCTGGAGTATGTGGAAGGACACCTAGCAGAAAACCGACATTTCCTATAAAAAGGGGGAGGAAATCATCTGGATCTCACTTTCAGTCCAGCAGCCCTGCTGTGCAGACCTCTTCAGCCTTGATCTTGCTCTTCAACAGCATTCATTCTTCTCCACCATGGATCATCGCACGCTCCTTTTGGTAGCCGCCATCATTCAACACCAGAACCAAGCCCTCTTCAGGCTCTTTCACCTTTTCTATGGGAAGAAAAGGAGGCCGCCAAGAAGAGTCTGGGTCTGATGATGGATCAGGAGAAGAGCGGAGTTTGGACTCTATGACAAGCTGATGGTGGAGCTGAGGAACGAAGACACTCGTGCATTCCAGAACTTCATAAGGATGCTGCCAGCCATGTTTGATGAAGTTGTGGAGCGTCTGAGACCCAGGTTGACCAAGCAGAGCACCAACTTCCGTCCCAGCCTGGACCCTGGACTGAAGGTGGCACTGACTCTGCGCCACCTGGCCTCCGGGACCACATACAGAAACATGCAGTACGCCTGGATGGTGCCACACAACACCATCAGCATTGTGGACAGAGAAGTGGTGCAGGCCATCATCAAAGAATACCTGGAGGAGCTCCTCCAGTGTCCCTCCACTGAAGAAGGCTGGAGGAAACTAGCAGAACAGTGGTATCAGAAGTGGAACTTCCCACACACCGTTGGAGCCATAGATGGGAAGCACGTGGCCTGCAAAGCTCCAGTCAAGTCAGGGTCCACTTATTTCAACTACAAGGACTTCTTCAGCATCATCCTCTTCGCCATGGTCGATGCTGACTACAAGTTCATGTACATCGATGGTTCAGGCAACAGGTCAGCTTCAGATGCCCAGATATACAACGCCAGTCACCTCAAGGAGGGGCTGGAACGCAACCTCATCATGGGCTTCCCAGATCCAGACCCCCTGCCCAACGACACACAAGATGTGCCCTACTTCATCATGGGGGATGACGCCTTCTCCCTCAGAACCTACCTCATGAAGCCATACACTTCCAGATGCCTCACCCGTGAAGAGAGGATCTTCAACTACAGGCTGTCCAGGGCAAGACGGGTGGTGGAGAACGCCTTTGGCATCCTGGCCAACAGGTTCCATATACTTCTCACCACCATGCAGCATCATCCACGGACCGTGAGGAGCATCGTGGAAGCTTGCTGCATCCTGCAAAATCTCATGCGCACCCGCTACCCAGTGTTGCAGAACAGGCTTGTGGACCACCAACAAGGCAATGGGGACATGGAGCCTGGTGAATGGATGCAAGGGCGAAACCTGATCGACACTGTGGATGTACCAGGCCCCAACAGAGCTTCACGTGAAGGGAAAAAGCAGTGCAAACTCCTGCTGGTGCAGGAGAAACACTGAAACACTGATGCAACTCCCCAGCTGGAGCAGTGGAGTGGGAAGACAGGATGGTAGATGCTTAATGGATGCTTCCTTCAGCCTGTCTCATCACACTGATGAGATTGTGCCATGTATATTGAGTGGCCTTACAATGAAGAGGGCATTTAAAAAGAGTTTTGTTTGTGTTGAAATGTGTGGATCAATGATTAAATTGTTATTGATAATAAAGGGCCATATGTGTGGCACCTGGGAGGGTGGACCATGCAGTCCCACTATGCTTGCACTGGAGGCTTATCTATCCCACAGCTATTATCCATCCCACAGGTATCCCTGCCCATCCCACAGCTGTTACCCATCCCACAGGTATCCCTGCCCATCCCATAAGCATGCAAAGGCTTAACAATTTTCTAAAACTTTCCACCAAGACTTTATTAAGTTAAAGTAATGACCCAAGTGTGTGAAGCAAAGATAACCTTTATTAATAACAGTTAAATAAAGTGTAGGACTTTATTTAAAAAGCAAAAGGAACCAAGAAAAGTGTCCCAAGCAATGATAAAATCAACAGGTAACAACTCAGTCTCTGGCAATGTTCTCAGTCACTCTGAGGCATGTCCATGGTCTCAGGTGTAAAGGGGACAGGGACTGTGGAGATGGCAATGGCTGGAGTGCTGGTCTGAGGTGCCATTGGGGTGCCTGACCCTGAGAGAACAACAGGAGATGGTGTGTTCAGGAAGCTCTCAGAAAGCTGGCTCAGCCCGGTGAGGTTGAGAGGCCCTTCATCCAGGACCTGGGATGTCAGGCACAGGACCGATGACAGATGTTCTGAGGCCGGGCTTGGCTGTGGTGTGGAGGAAGGAGGAGTGTAGTGGGGATGTCTGGTGTGCATCTGGGTGAGGTGAGGTGTCTGTGGTGTGCGAGGAAACATCTGTGGCATCGGTGGCATCAGTGGCATCTGTGGAATTGGTGGCATTGGTGGCATCGGTGGTATCTCTGGCATCTCTGGCATCTGTGGCGTCTCTGGCATCGGTGGTATCGGTGGCATCGGTGGCACCTGTGGTATGTGAAGAACCTGTGCCTGGACTGGGAAGGGCTGCCTCTGTTGAGGGAAGTCCTGGTAGCCATAGCCTTGGTAGGAGAGGGGCTGTTGAAAGCCTTAGAAGGGCAGTGACATCGCCTGGGGTGGAGGAGCAGACCTGGACTTGGTGGGAGCAGGTTCAGCTAGGCCTGGAGGGTGGTGCAGCAGTGGCGTGATCCTCTCCTTGATCACCTGGTACTGGGGCTCGGGCATGTCAATGAGGGTCTGGGTCACGTAGGTGAGGAAGGGCTTGCGGTTTGAGGATGGAATCTCGATGTGTACCAGCTGAGAGAGGAGATCTGTGCTGGTCTTGATGGTGTCCCTGATCTCCAGCAGGAGAGTATGGCTCTGTCCCTCCGGTCTGCCTCTCTGCCTGCTTGTTTTTAAGCTGCACAAAACTTTTTGAGCAGAAAATGTATCCAACGTATCCGTTCTGCATCCGCTACACATACGGGGAACATCCGTTAGACATCCATCGTCATCCCTTATGCGTCCGCTATATCCACTAGGCATCTGCTGCGCATCCGCGCAACTCACATCCACTCCAGCGGAAAACAGACACAGGGAGGAAGCAAAACGGACGCGGAACAGACACGCAGTGTTAGTAGCACGGACGGAGAAAGGATGAAAGCGGATGCAGCTCACATACAAAGCATTAAAACGGAAAAAACGTTCATATAGGGGACATATCTCGGATATTTAGGATGTCTGCAGGATGCCTAGAGGATGCAAAAGGACACTGAGCGGAAAACCTATATTTCCTATAAAAAGGGGGAGGAACTCACCTGGATCTCATTTTCAGTCCAGTAGCCCTGCTGTGCAGACCTCTTCAGCCTTCATCTGGCTCTTGCTCTTCCACAGCATCCAGTCATCTCCACCATGGATTATCACACACTCCTTTTGGTAGCCACCATCATTCTACAACAGTGCGAAGCCATCTACAGGCTCTTTCACCTGTTCTACGTGAAGAAAAGGAGGTGGCCAAGAAGTGTCTGAGTCCAAAGATGGATCGGGAGAAGAGCAGAGTACGGACTGTATAACAAGCTGATGGTGGAGCTGAGGAACGAAGACCCTCGTGCATTCCAGAACTTCATGAGGATGCCGCCAGCCATGTTTGATGAAGTTGTGCAGCACCTGACACCCAGGTTGACCAAGCAGAGCACCAACTTCCGGCCCAACCTGGACCCTGGGCTCAAGGTGGCACTGACGTTGCACCACCTGCCTCCAGGACCACAGACAGAAACATGCAGTAAGCCTGGAGGGTGCCATACAACACCATCAGCATTGTGGTCAGAGAAGTGGTGCAGGCCATCATCGAAGAATATCTGGAGGAGCTCCTCCAGTGCCCTTCCACTGAAGAAGGATGGAAGAAAGTTGCAGAGCAGTGGTATCAGAAGTGGAACTTCCCCCACACCGTTGGAGCCATAGATGGGAAGCACGTGGCCTGCAAAGCTCCAGCCAAGTCAGGGTCCACTTATCACAACTACAAGGGCTTCTTCAGCATCATCCTCTTCGCCATGGTCGATGCTGACTACAAGTTCATGTACATTGATGCTTCAGGCAATGGATCAGCTTCAGATGCCCAGGTATACAATGCCAGTCACCTCAAGGAGGGGCTGGAACGCAACCTCATCATGGGCTTCCCAGATCCAGACACCCTGCCCAACGACATGCAAGATGTGCCCTACTTCATCTTGGGGGATGACGCCTTCTCCCTCAGAACCTACCTCATGAAGCCCTACACCTCCAGATGCCTCACCGGTGAAGAGAGGATCTTCAACTACAGGCTGTCCAGGGCAAGGCGGGTGGTGGAGAACGCCTTTGGCATCCTGGCCAACAGGTTCCAGGTACTTCTCCCCACCATGCAGCATCGCCCAGAGACCGTGAGGAGAATCATGGAAGCTTTCTGCAACCTGCACAATCTTGTGCGCACCCACTACCCAGTGTTGCAGAACAGGCTCGTGGACCTCCAACAAGGCAATGGGGACAGGGAGCCTGGAGAATGGAGGCAAGGGCGAAACTTAATAGACACTGTGGATGTGCAAGGCCCCAACAGAGCTTCACGTGAATGGAAGAAGCAACGCAACCTCCTAAAACACTGGTGCAACTCCCCAGCTGGAGCAGTGGAGTGGCAAGACAGGATGATAGATGCTTAATGGATGCTTCCTTCAGCCTGTCTCATCACACTGATGAGATTGTGCCATGTATGTTGAGTGGCCCTACAATGAATAGGGCATTTAATAAAAAGTTGTGTTTATGTTGAAATGTGTGGATCAATTATTACATTGTTATTGATAATAAAGGGCCATAGGTATGGCACCTGGGAGGGTGGACCATACAGTCCCACTGTGCTTGCACTGGAGGTTTATCTATCCCACAACTATTACCCATCCCAAAGGTATCCCTGCCCATCCCACAGGTATCCCTGCCCATCCCACAGCTATTACCCATCCCAAAGGTATCCCTGCCCATCCCACAGGTATCCCTGCTCATCCCACAGCTATTACCCATCCCACAGGTATCCCTGCCCATCCCACAGCTATTACCCATCCCAAAGGTATCCCTGCCCATCTCACTGCTATCTGAACCCATCCCACAAGCATGCAAAAGCTTACACCATTTCTAAAAGTTTCCACCAAGATTTTATTGACTAAAAGAAGTGAAGCAAGTGTGTGAAGCAAAGATAATCTTTATTAATAACAAACTGTAAAAGCAAAATGACCCAAGTGTCCCAAGCAAAGATAAAGTCATCAGGTAGCAACCCAGTCTCTGGCACTCTTCTCAGTCACTCTGAGGTGTGCCCATAGTCTCAGGGGTGAAGGGTCCAGGTGCTGTGGAGGTGGCTGCTGCTGGAGTGCTGGTTTGAGGCACCATTGGGGTGCCTGGCCCCAAGAGGACAACAGGGGACGGTGTGTGGAGGAAGCTCTCAGAGAACTGGCTCAGTCCTGTGATGTTGAGAGCCCCTTCCTCCAGGACATGGGGTGTCAGTCCCAAGACCGATGACAGATGTTCTGAGGCCGGGCTTGGCTGTGGGGTGGAGGA